>JAJEOX010000026.1:0-477152 GCA_020740385.1 Mylabris phalerata
ATTGTAGAAAAACTAAAAGGACGCAGAGGGGTAAGGCCTGTAAGGGTGATACCTGTACCCGAAAGTGGAGGCTTCTTACCTTTAATTCCTATATTTGCCGCCCTCGGAGCATTAGGCTCAGTTGCAGGTGGTGCAACAGCAATTGCGAAGATGGTTAATGAAATCAAAGCGGCTAATGAGCAACTCAAGGAAAGCCAAAGACACAACAAAACAATGGAAGCCATATCACTTAGCAAAATTGGAAAAGGGCTTTACCTTAAACCATACAAATCTGGACTAGGGGTTTTTTATCACCCCCAAAGCCTCCAAAAGCCCGTCAATAAAGCTCCCCAATAGAGCTCTTACCGATATAGAACTTTCTAAGTGTGCAAAGCAGTTAAAAATCAAGAATTTTAGAGGCGTCTTCATGAGAGATGCGCTGCCAAAGTCAGGCCCATATTTAATGAATGTGGAATTGTTAATCTCGACACTGTGAGCGGTTCTGGAACTCATTGGACGGTTTACGTAAAATGCCATAACAACACAACATATTTTGAGAGCAATGGTGACTTAAGAACTCCATTGGAATTAGTAAAATACCTAAATTCAGCAGGTGAATGCAAAATTCTCTATAATCATGATAAATTTCAAACATACTATAATAATTTGTGCCAGAAGAATAAACTAGTCAGTTCTTTCGCTATACGTTAAAGGAAACAGATAAAATCATACACATTTACGTTGTCTGGAACTGAGGCAGTTCTAAAAGCTAACTGTTATTCCTCCTTTTATATTGGGTAACGCAAATTACTTAATAGGACTGATCAACTTGGAAACATACAACCCAATTCCCAATATTGACACTATCAACAACAAATTTCACTTCTTTGCTGATGGTGGTAGTAAAGAGTGTATTGAAATTCCAGAGGGCTCGTACGAAATCGATGATATTAGCAATTTTCTAAATTATAAGCTAAATCGACTGACTTTAGGCAATAACAGTGAGAAATCAAACTATAGGAATAGTCGTCTTTTGACAATTAAAGGCAATAATAATACTTTAGAGAGTGAATTCAAGTGTAGACTTTTCTGAAGAAGGTACGGTAGGTGATTTGCCGGGATACAAATGAAGAAAATTAATGACATATAGAAAACATGTATCAGACACTCCATCCAATATTTTGAAGCTAAATAATTTCTTGATGAAGCGATAACCTATGCTGAGAAACATAAGCATCAACCTTACGCTTCTACTTCATATAATAACAACCATGCAATAAGAATCCCGATCCAACAACAGGATTTGTATTCGCTTCCATGATATAGCGACCTTTATATTGAAGGCAAAGTTGTAGCGACGCAAGGGGAGGCTAATGCTCGACTTGATGCAATACGATTTATTAACAATGGAATTTTATTTCTCTTTGACGAAATACGATATGAAATCGGGTGAAACGTTATAGATCGCATAAAGAATCCAGGAATGGCAACCGTAATGAAAGGACTTGCTACCTACAAGAAAAATCAAAGCATTGCGCTCAAGAATGCTGGATGGTTTCCTCTTGAGCAATCCACAGTAATGGATTCAGTAACAGGCACATTCAATGCTATAATACCGCTGAGGATGTTTTGGGTTTTTGTGACGATTTCAGAAAAATAATTTTAAATTTGCAACAAGAACTCGTCCTTCTTAGAAGTAACATCGACATAAATGCTTTGTTGAACGATGGGAGCAATTAATTAAAGTCGAAGTACACAAAATGTTTTGGAGAATGCCTCATATTTCTGGATCAACTGCTGAGAAAATCCAATTACTAGATATATTGAAGAAAGATTGGGAATTGAGCATTCCCTTTAGAAGTAGAGAATTCTATGAAAATTCACCTTTGCCTCAAACACAGAGACATATATGGCCCATCAAAACGTCTATGGAGAGACCACAATACATATTGAATAAAAGAAATAAAAGATTAAATTGTGTCTTTATTTTTATTTATATTTGTTTAATTCGCTGTTATTGAATACAATAATGACAAAGTGTTTTGATAATCACATACATTTGTTGAAAGTCAAACCATGGAATTCGGTCCACTTGTCCAACCAAGTTGTGCTTTAGGATTTGTCAATACCTTCTCAATGTTTGTCTCGATCCATTTCTCGATTCTACGATGCTCAACATTTTGAAGAGGTTGGAATTTGTAGCTCAAGCCTTTAGAGTCCAAGGCTGCAATGAAGACTTTCAAAACCTCATAGTTGGCCAAATATGCAGATTCACAAATTGTTTTGTCGATGCAGACTTGGATGGGTTGATAGTTTTTAGCAATGTTTTCAATTGAGTAAAATGGCTCACTTTTATCATCCGTCAGAAGCTTCCGAATAAAAAATGTAAATGCGGGACCTCGTGCAATAGCACTGTTTTCTTTCTCCAGACGGTCGAGCAAATCAGATATTAGAGATTCAATATTTGAGCTTTTACATACATCTACAAATCGGCTGACGTATTCATCAATTTCTAACTTCTTTTCACACAACCGACACACTATGTTTGTTGATATGTTCTTGGAATATTTGGCTACCTATGTAAATGTGGCTTTCGGTAGTATGTTTATTCAATCATTTGTTTATCAAATGATTGAATAAATTGATGGTGACCTCGTCGTATCTATTAAAACATATAGCTCTTTTCAGATGATACTCATATATATCTGAGAGCTTGATATAAAGAAGTATTGAGTTTTGTAACTAACTCCATTCTGTGAAATCACTCACACGAATTTTTATTTGGATAAATGTTTGCGGGCTATTTATATAATCTTGTTCCCACCATATACCCCCACGGTCGAGTGTCAGTCTTGGAGGAAGTAACAATGCGCTTGTCATCATATGGACTTAAAACCTCTTTATTGTGTTTAATTGCGAAGATCTCATGTTTTTTTGACCGTATGAGCTTCTGGGTTCTTAAAAATGTCTCTCTTTCGAAAAGACACTTCTTGAAGTCTTCAAGGGAATTGCTTGTAGCAATAATTTTGTAGAACCCTTGGACTTTTTTATTGGCTTCTTCTCGTCACCACCTTTTTCCACGGTATATGTATACATTTTCGACCTCAGTCCCACAAATTCCAGCATAATCTTTCCATAGTTCTCATCTTTCATGATACCTGGAACTTTGTTATTTTTTTGTTGAATATCGAACACATTTTTAGGTTGATACTCGGCGGTATCAAATCTTTGACTGTTCTTTCTTAACATGTTCATTAATATTGTCGTCCTTGAATTAGTAGATGAGACTGTCAGGGTCTGTGTAAAGCAATTTTGATGTGAACGGGAATGACTTTTTGATGTAATTGTAATGAAACTCGTAAAGAAATACTTTAGATATGTCCAGAATACAAAATCCAACATAAATAGGTTTATTCAAATACACTTCCAATTTTCTCATTTCAATTATAGCAGTTCCATCATCAAATTGTAGTGAACTGTGAAAGTTAGGTTTTGCAATAAGTGAGCGTGCACCTCATTGCCCATCCCATTGTGTAACAAGACGTATATCTCTATGCTTCCGAACGTTCTCCATACATTTTCCATAAATTGCATTGTTCATTAGCTTATAGAAGTCTTTTTCAAAATCGTTCTTTGATTGTTGCCTTAACTTTGTATTCAAATCCACGTACTCCTTCAACCATCTAGATTGTTTAAACTGAAGTATTCTATGAACCTTAATTAACTTCATACCGTACGCAATGTACAATTTTAGATTAATATAGTGAACAATGTAATTCTTCTTGGGAAAAAGTGTTTAAAGCAGTTTTTTCTGTTTTGACTTCGAAATAGGTGGTACCATATGCTCAGGGGCCCGGGGAAGGTCGCAATGAGCCTCATGTAAGTCAATTGGATAGTCCAAATCACACTCTACTATATATCCAATGCCAGAACAGTCAGGTGTGTTAAGGATATCGTTGATATTAAATGTTTCTACCCAGGTGAATCCCTCATATGGAAGATACTCTGACATGGCTGCACCATACAAGTTGTTCACGTCAAAGTACATCAAATAGGATGTTGGTTCTAATGGGTTATACTGGTCTTCCATATATTTGTTATTGGCTTTAGCATAGCGATTGGAGCGTTGTGAAACTCCTCCTCTCTGATGCCTTTTTCAATAAATAGTACTTTATCAAAGTCTGTGAGAAGCTCCAACCTAATCTGAGTTGTTTTCAACATAGCATCGAAAGTTAATCCAGGAGCTGTATAGTAATGTAATGGATCCAATTTGTAAGAGGTTATACAAGTTTCTCGGAAAGTTTCGAATACATCAGTGAGCAATAAGACATCCATTTTTAGGTATAAGTCAGAATATTCTCCCATTGTCTCTATTTTGAAAGTCTTCCATACGTCCTTTGCATGTTGATAATCTTTTTCGGTAATAACTTCGTTAGATAAGGCATTCCAAAACTTTTCTCTGGTTGGCAAACAAGTTTCATTGAGTTTCGACCAAGAGTCAATATAGTTATAAAGGAAGACACCTTTCCTATTCAACAGATTAAACTCAATTTCGTTTTCACAATGGGACCGTGTAATGGATTTTTGTCTGTTTTCTAGGTTAGATGCCAATTTGTCCAAACTGTAGGGCATGAACCGAAAAGAATCTATGAATCTGAAGCTTACTCTTGTACCAAACACTTGCTTTGTGACTGATATGTACTTCTCCTTGTTAATTGCTAGGAGGTTTATGCGATCTTTGATACAAGTTGATAGTGCTCTGATAATGAAGTGTGATCCACTCAGGTTATGAAGCACAACAGGCATCGTGAATAAGTTTTTGTAATTAAGGTTACAATTTTGGTGTGCAGCTCCTCTATATTTACCAGTTTGATGGTCGTGATCTTTTACTTTTGTATGATGGTCTAAGAATGGCCTTTTACATATATAACAATCACTAGCTTGCTCATGTCGTGCTTTCACTTCATCACTCAGTGTCTCAATGGGAACTATATGACTGTAGACAGCATACATGTATCGGCAATATATTTAAGCTCGTTAACAAACCATTCAATGCAATTTGTCCCTCGAAATAAACAAAATTTTGAGAGAGTCTCATCGTAGGCGCTCTTTAGGTAGTATGCTACACTAAAAGGTATATGCTTTTGATAGATCTGTGTTTTAGTGCTTTTATTACCCTCGGCACACTTTTCCCATATGCTTTCTAAGTCAGCATATATTGCAAATGGGACCCTTTGCAGGTATCTGAAGTTTTTAAAGTACAAGTACTTCTCTGTCTCTTTGGGCAACCTCACCGAGTAACCTTTTTGAAGTTGACAATGATTTCTATGCCTTTCAAGCAGCTCACCTGTTGTGAAGTAATTAAGGCAAACTTCACATATATGTACTTTATGACCATGTGCTGAGAGCTATCTTGACACCAAATCTAAGAAATTCTTAATCCAAACAAAGTGATACATCTGTTCATTGTTTGCATTGAGCGTAGGGTTATGATTTGTGCTGTTTGTCTCGATTGGTAGCATGAGTTAGTTTATTGGCTTTTTCTTAAGATTACCCTTGTAATGACTCAAGCAACATGGTAAAACCTTTCTCTTCTCGATACAGGATAAATTAATAGCCAAGTCGTTTAACTTTTCAAAGGTTTTTATATCCTTTAAAGTAATGGGAAATGTAATACCATCAAATTTCTGAACATCTTTAAAATGTGGATATGACGACCTTCTATCGGTGTGTTTTTCAGCAGGACAATGAGTTGAAACTACTGCCCACAAGAAACACTATTCATCATCATTTTTTATATTCACAACGGCGCGCTTGTTCGGGAGAAATTTGGGAATGTGTCTAAATGTTGAAGCCCCAAATTTTAGTGAATCATACGTGTTTATGTTCACTTTAAGGCCAAGTATTTCATTTAACACCCATCCGGAGTCTTTTTCAGCAAACTCTTCCATCTTCTTCATCAGTTTGCTGACAATATATTCATCGTGCCATTATTTAAGGTTCGTTGTTTGATCAATCGGTACATTTTTAGTTGCGAAGGTTTTCAGGTCAACTTCACCATTTTGAGGTTTAATGAAGTTAGCTGACAGTGTCACATTTACTTTAAGCAGAGACTTTTGTAGTTCCGCTTTGATTTTACAAGTGAATGAGTTATAGGTCTTTTTTAAGAACAGCAGGGGTCTTTAAAGCTCACGTTCGTTATGAATCCCGTACGAATTCATCCATTGAAACATGATGTAACATCCTCCTATAGAATTTCAGATCGTCGGTTGCTCATTGTTTTAGATGACACACCCTGACCTGACTTGATTGTCAACTGCTTTTTCACGTTTTTCAATTTCAAACGGTAACACTTTAAGTATGATAAGCTAGATTCCAATGAAAGCTGATTCTCGGAGAGGCAATCTTCATGAATTCTGTTGATAATGGCTCGACGTACGATTCGGATTGTATTGTTTATATGAAGTAAAAGCGCGCTTGTTCTAACTTTCAGCATATATTCTCCTATTAATTTAAGTGCATCTTTGCACAACGATGTAACTGTCTCCATGATACCGAACCTTAACTTATAAAGGCTTTCACGTTAAATGACAGCTTCAACGGATACGTGAGACATATAAGCAAGTCAAGCGCAAAAAGTTGGTGTGTTTGCATATGTCAACTTTCAATTGTGAGTAGTGGGGGTTGTTGATTTTTAAGCTATAGAAAGTCTTCTAACGACATCAGTTAAGGTGTATGGTCAGTGAAGCAGGCAATTTTCAACTTAAAAATTTCGTGCATTTTCCTATGGATTTTGATGATCTACACGGCATTTGAAAGGGCATTTCTTCGTTGTTGTCGTGAATTATCAGGTTTTTGGAAATTCAAACGTGGTCCGGAGTTACAAAAGAAAAAACCGGAAGCATGTTTTTTTATATTTTTGTTCATAACTACAGAGTAACAGTAACAGTAACAGTAATATTGCTTATTTTTGAATGAATTTCACACAGCATGAATAAAATTAAAAGCGCTTTCCAACTATGATATTTTCCGATCGCATTGTTAGTTTTTCGGGAAATTTATGAAAAACGAATTGTTGTTGTTGTTATGAGTGGCTTACTTCATCTAGTATCGGATAGAGGGCCTCATCATAATTACAGATTGCTTTATCATATATCTGGGGCGACCACCTTACGTATTTGCAATGTTGTCAAACCTCTTTTTTTATGATTTAAAACCACACCTTCGGTTTTTTATAAATAGATGGCCACCTATTTGTGTTTATAAAATTTCGAGTATTTATAAGCTTTTTTCTTTTGATTGAAAATAAAAATATTAGACGTCCCTACTTGTTTAGAATGTCTTTTTTTTTTTAAAAAAGAGAAAAATAAAATCCCTCAAACAAGTAAGATGAATATATGACCGTAACTGCGTTGAAAATCTGGAATAAATACTGATAATTGCCAAAAATTAAAAACCCAAACATTCAATAATGAAAAAGAAATGGCATTATCGCACCATTTACTGGGTAAAGAAATAGATAGATAGATAGGGTTAAAAAAAAGAATAAATTGATTTTTTTAAAGATTTTATAGGAGGCACTATATTCATATTTATTATTAGGGATTATAATTATCGTGTAAGGATTAGAGGGGGAGCGAAGAAAATTTTATTAAAAAGTAAAATATATATTCTTAAAACAAAATAAAATAATAAATAATAAAAAATTCTAAAAAAAACAAATCTAACAAAAAAAACAATTATTTACAATTATAAAAAAATAGCAAAAAAAAATTAATTCAAAAAAAATAAATAAAAAAATTCTTCCAGTCTTGTTGCTGAAAATAGTAAAAAAACAATCATTAATTCTACATATAAAAAATGTAATAATAATTTTCAAGTATACCGTTTTGACATATAAATGATTGTTGCCACCGCGCCCCCTTTTTCGTCCGCGTGAGCCGCGTCCTCCTGAAAATCGAAAAGAAATATGAGAATCTTCACAAACAATGAAAATTTTTACCACTTACTTTTTCTTTTTTGCGCCGTGGTCCCGGTGGTGGTGGCGGCGGCGGCGGCATCTGTCGTGGCGGTGGCTGCCGTGGGGGCGGCTGTCTTGGGGGTGGCAGTCGTGGCAGCGGCTGCTGTCGTGGGGGTGGCAATCGTGACTGCGGCTGCTGTCGTGGGGGTGGCAATCGTGGCAGCGGCTGCTGTCGTGGGGGTGGCAGTCGTGGCAGCGGCTACTGTGGCGGCACCTGTCGTGGTGGCGGCTGTCGCGGCGGCGTATGAATTTTTTCTAATCATTTTTTTTTTAATCTAATAATTTTAAAATTGAAAAAGATAATTGATAATTTTTATCTAACGAATGTTTCACAAATTGCAAGATTTGATCTTATAATAATCAAAATAATAATTGTCTTTACTAAATTTTACTACACAAACCGATATTATTGTACTATATAAACCATTTATTCTATTATCAATCAAGTGTTGCATTGTGTGAAACACAACATTTACATAAAATAATAAATTGATAATACATAATATAATAACTTATGTTTGTCTGTTAGGTTTGATGGTCGAATAAGAAAGAACCAAAGGTGTTAAAATAATCGAGGGGCGGAGATGGAACTTGGTAGACATTTACAGGGGGTGGGGGGATATTTGCAATATTTGACAAAAAACATAAACCACACTATAAGAGACAGATATATTTGTATACGTATGACTCTGCCTGTATTGGACAAAGATAAAAATAAGGTTGAATAAAGAACGAAAACCAATAAACATAAACATATTTGTATCATTATTAACGATTTGATTATTTTATAACACATATATAGGAAGCGTCGTTTGTATTTTGAAAATTAATTACTGCTTTTATTTTATTTTTAAGAAATATGGTAATACAATTTAAAAAATTTTTAAAAAAGTTTAGTAGTGTGTTCCGTGTGCAATGCGAACCCCGGACACTGCGGTTGTAAACAAGAATACAACCATCTCAGCTGTTCGATGTATTTTACAGTCAACCCTCCTATAACGCGGTGAGTGCGTACCGCATTCTATGGAAACCGCGCTATAAGAAACTAGGATTTAACCGTACAAACCAGGCTAATTCGTAGCGCGTTCTATGGAAACCGTCTACCGCGTTGTATGGAAACCGCGCTATAAGAAACGCAGAATTAGTACAAATCACATTATTCGTACCGCGTTATATGGAGACCAATAAGGACAAGATAAATTATAAATTATTTTTATTGAATTGAAGAGTTTATATAAAGAAATGATACCAAAACTAAACTGAAAAACTGTTTTCCAACAAAAACAAGAAAGACTTTTGTAAAATTTAATCTTTCAACACTCATCCTCGCTGTCAGATAATATGAGTCGCCTAACTAGTCTTCTATTAATAGGCAAAATGTCTTCCTCACTTGGCTCATCTTCACATTGGTTTTCGATTGTAGCATTTTTTTCTAACTCCACTAAAACCTCTCAATAGGGAGCTAAGCAATTTCTTAACTCTCTTTTAAACTTTGCGCTACGCACCGTTGAATGATCAGTTTGAATGAAATGGAGTTCTAATTCTTTAGCCAAATTTAGCCCTTTTTTCACATCTTGTAAATCGACATTTGGCACCCATTCGTTTTTCTTATTTTCATTTACCAATGGATTTGAGGTGGGTGCATCAATTAAATCCATCAGTTCATCCTCATCTAAAGTTTATTCCCCGAATACGAGTTCTCTTACATCCTGATGGTTTGTTGTAAATTCTTCATCGCCTAAACGAGAAGCAATGTTTACTATTTCTGTAACTGGGAGTGAAATTGTAGAATCATCTTGTATTGTTTGAACCATTTCAGGTAAAAGGGGTTTCCAACACGCATTAAGCGTTGATGGTTTAATTTCCGCGCAAGCCGATGACACGGTTCTAATACAATCTAAAATAGAAAATTCCATCCAAACTTGAGTAAGGGTTTTATTTTCACTACTTTCTAATCTGTCGAAAATGGTTTGGAAAACTTGGCGTGTGTAATACATTTTTAAAGTTTGAATGACTCCTTGGTCCAAAGATTGTATTAATGACGTGCAGTTAGGAGGAAGGAAGACAATTTTTACATTTGGATGATCCAGTTGTATGTTGTGGCAACCAGCGTTATCAAGAACCAATAAAACTTTGAAATACAAATTTTTTTCCGTCGTATGGGTTTCCACTGCCGGGATAAAACAATTATAAAACCAATCCTTAAATAAATCTTGGGTCATCCAAGCTTTCTTATTAGATCGCCAGAATACAGGCAATTCGGTCTTATTAATGTTTTTCATAACACGGGGAGTTGAACGATTTACTATCATAGGTTTTATCATCAGGCTCCCTGATAGATTGCTGCACATATGAAGGATGACACGTTCTTTTGAAGGTTTAAACCCCTGAGCACGCCTTTGATTTTTCAAAATGAAGGTCCTAGATGGTAGTTTTTTCCAATATAATGCCGTCTCATCGGCGTTAAAAATCTGATGAGGTGAATAGCCTCCTTCATTGATAATTCTAGCTAATTCCAGCTTATAATTCTCGGCAGCCTCAGCATCTACTGAGGCCTGTTCTTCTTGAAACTTAATATTGTGTAATGAGTACCTTTTTTTTAGTTTTTCAAACCACCCTTTACTCGCGACAAACGAATGATTTTCTAGCTCTGCCGAAGAATGCCCAATATTCCTTAAATGTTCATAGATTTTAAGTGCTTTCTGCTTGATAAGATTTCCACTGATAGGAATCTTTTTGGCTATACAGTCTTCCAACCAGATCATTAACGCCCGTTCCATTTTAACTATATTAGAATTTCGTGTGCAAGTGACACGTTTCGCACCTAACGGACAGCCATCTGCCACAGTTTTCCTTATATTGTCTGCATTTTTCTTTAAGGTTTGAATTGTAGATTCATTCAACTTGGTTGATTTTGCAACCGACGATAGATTTTCCCCACCTTCTAAACGATTTAGAATTTCGATTTTATCTTCAAGAGATATAAACTTTCTTTTTAACCCTTTCCTTGTTTCTTTCGTGTTTGACATGATGCAAATCTAGGGTTAATAATTACTTTATTTTTATTATACTAGCAAAGCCATCCCGTTTTAAAAACGGGAAAGAACTAAACGAGTTATGAGGCTTGAAGGAATCATTCGTTTAAAAAATTTTTTAGCTCAATTTTATACTTCGCTAAACTTTTTTAGCAGATAAAAAATATTTTCTTATAAAAAGGATAAAAAAATATGATAAAAATAAGAAATTAAAGCATAAAAAACAAATTTAAACATTTTTCGCCTCTTAAAAGTGCATATTGATGTTTTAAGTAATCTCGTTTAATTTTGAATTTCTTGTTTTGGAAAAAATAGGGGTTGCAAAAAAAAAAAAAAAATTGTTAAAAATAAGCGAAAATTGAGACTTTTGAAAAAAAATTCAACACAAAATCAGTTTCAAAAGTTGCTAAATACAGCCGAATTATTGTATTTTATGGTAGTGTATGATATGATCCAGAACAAAATAAAAACAATTATCGAATTTTAGAATAATTTTAATGGTGTTTTAAACACTTTTACTTTACTTTTATAATAAAAACGAAGGGGTAATTTTTTTGACCATCTGAGTTAGCTTTTTATATATAGAGATTAGAACAAATGAAGAATATTACTTACAGTATTGTGTAATGTTGTCCAATTATAAACCACAAATTAAGCAGCAAAAAGCTGAACGAACGGACAGTGCAGAAAAATTTTTAGAAAGACTTGGTCACCAACAAAACGTGTACACTGTGAAAGAGCTCTGAGAAGACTAAAACCGATGTCGTAGACGGCTATCAGATAAGCCGGAGATAATCTTTATATAAACATATCTAGTTACTATGTCGCGATCCGACTGCCTGGACCTACATGAAACTGGCGCCATCTGTTCCCTTATAATTCAAATAGGCCCTAACGAACTAACCGCGCTCTAAGAGTATCGTGTTATAGGAGGGCTGTCGCATTTTCAGCTTCGCGTTATATGGAAACTGCGTTCTGAGAGTACCGCGTTATAGGAGGGCAGTCGCATTTTCAGCTCCGCGTTATATGGAAACCGCGTTCTGAGAGTACCGCATTATAGGAGGGTTGACTGTACTTATACTTTCCTTACTAATCTACATCGGACCCAATAACTTTATACGTATTAAAAAAAATTTTTTTAAATAAATATGTTGATTATTCCGTTTTAGTTTTTTAAAATGTTGTTACGCCAAATATATCTCACAAACCCCCTTTCTCATGAATTTCCGCGGCCGTGATCTCTCCTTTTTACTAATTGATTATTATATAGAAAATAGTAATTAATCCTACGCAAAAATGCTAATTACTGATCGTTTAGTTTCAACTGTTTTTTCGATCATCCTGAAAATTAATTGGAATGAAATATGGAAAAATAATATTTGTACAATAAATAAAAAAGCATAGAGAGTTCGTTGGTTAGTTACTTGCTCTCAATGTGATCTTTGTTCTTGTTGGCGTTGCAAAATTTACCTACATTTGTTGCAGAAAAAACACCCTTCCTGTGCTACTTTATTATAGACGATTCTTGGAAAAAGAAATTAAAAAATAATAATCTTCAAGGTAGTAAAACAGGCAGCAAGATATTGAAATCAAAACAAGGATAGATAGATGAATGAACTGGAGAAACGAAAGAAAAATCAAATAAATTTGATAACGATTATTGTAGAATAATTTGAATTACTTATTCTTAGATATACATATGTTTTAAAAAATTAATCAACTTCAGTTGACCAATGATAAAATAATTTTCCATAATAATAATAATAATAATAATAATAATAATAATAATAATAATAATAATAATAATAATAATAATAATAAAAATAATGATAATTATTCTTTTATATTTGAAAACCAAGAATCCATTTTTCTCAAAATATGGGATTTAATTAATAAAATAATACAAAACTCAAAATCAACTCCCATATACTAATAAATACAAAATTGTGATTACACATGTTTCGGGAATGTTCCCATCATCAGATCAAAAAGTTAATATTAATTAATTTGTGAAATAAAATAAAAATTGTAAAATATTTAAAAAATAAAAGATAAATTGAGAGAAATTCTATAAGTCAAATTTTAAATTTTTGAAAAAAAAAATTTTTTTTTTCAAAAATTTAATTTAATTTGAAAATACTTGGGCAGCTCATCTGATGGCAACGCTCAAGCATTTTCGTTCTTTGAGAATACTTGGGCAGCTCATCTTGTATTTTTCCTGTAAGTTTTTTGAATATTTTTGTGTAATATTAGTTTTCGCTCATAATGGACAAGAAAACGAATTTTAAATAAAATTATTTGTTGCTTTGGCAACATCACAACATTATTTGTTTCTGTGATATAATTATACAGATTCATAGGTCCTTCACCTGTAAATCTCTTATAGACTGCCCTTGGCGGGTATGTCTACGTTCTATAAATTCTGGCAACAAAGCTTTGAAGAAAAATTTCTCCAAAATATTCTCCATCTTGTTCTTCCAAAAACTATCGTCCCGGACAATAACTTGGTATCGCATATCTTTGGTAGTCCAAACAACGAAATAGCACAGATTTCGTTGTGTTATATGCAGTGGTCCTTGTATCTGATACATATAAGGTTGGGTTTTCTTCAACTCCAAACTGTTATTTTCGTCCTAAGTGCAATACATTATTGTTTTGCTATGTATTGCCTCTTCGATTGACAAGTCCCTTGCCGAATATGGACATTTAATTTCAATTATGCTGTCGTCACCAATGAGTCCATCAGGTGTCGCAGCTAGAAATCGTTTATTTTTATCAACAAACAATCCACATTTGTGAACTCTCTTATTAGTCTTTTCTTGGAACTGCTCTTGTGCAGTGTCTTCCATCATACTTCCGTACTCTGTTGATTTGGCTGTCCAGTTTAAATATAAGATAGTTTTTACAAAATTTTTGGTATTGGTTTCTTTCCTCATCCTGCAAATTCTACCAAAAGAACTTGCCGTGAGTCTACCAAATCGTTCATTATTCCTGGTCTGTTTATTATCCCTTGTTGCTTCTTCGATTTCTTCAACAGAACCTTTGTTTATTTTTTCCATATGTAGATTTTTTTCCTTTTCAAAGTCATTCGGATCCATGTCTGGTGCATCATCAAACTGTGACTGACCATAGTCTGCATCAGCATTAGCAGTTTGTTTAAATTTTCTCTTCGGTTTCAAAATTTTTCTTTTATTTCGTTGTTGTGTCAAAAACTTTGTTGTATTTTGGCCAGTACAATTATTTTTGCTGCCGATTTCTGATAAAAACATTCCTCTTGAGTTGAAATTAATCACCGCGCTGTAGCATCTACCTTCATATGAACCTCTCTTAGAAAAATTAATCCGTTTTCCACTAACCATTTTATTAACAACATTGTTGAATGACTCAACAACGTTGTCGGTCACGTCATGTATCAAACTCGCTGACTGATCTGCAACGATTTGTAGATACTATTTTAATTTTGGGTAGAATGTACAGCTTTTTTATTGAATTAAATGCCAACGATGGTTCTATTGTACCAACATTTTTGCAAAAAAATCTAGCACATGAAGTGTGGTCGCCAAATATATGTGCGATACAGTTCGTGATATCGCACTTTAGAGCAGCAACTTTCTCGTTATGAGGTCTGTCCTCATTTTTTCGATATTTTATTGCTGCTCTTATTGAAACAGCTATTTTTTTAATATTATTATGCAATAATCGTTTCATTTCCATTTGCCCACCAGATGTTTTTGATAAGGCTTGCAATTTATTGCGTACATTTCGCAGAATGTGGTTCCTACATTCGATTTTTTCAATACAGAAGGAAGGACCGTATGGCTTGTTGTCCCGTAATTTTTTTTTAAACTACTGTCACCTTCGCCAATCACTTTTTTATAACGTAAATCGTGCATAGCTACTGAATTTTTAAAACCTTCGAAAATAATAGCGCTTTCCATAGACGTGGATGTGGAATTCCAGTTCTTGAAACAGGTGTGCGGTTTTTCCATATTTTCTCTTTTATTCTTGTCGCACATCGAACAGTATTTATTTTTTACACCGAGGTATAAAACTTTGTTGGATCTTGCTCCAATTATTGTTGCGAAGCCGGATAATGCATTATAGTTTTTCCCATAAGATCTTTTACACCAGGCTCCGCCGACATAAACGGTGCTCGCTGGCTTGCCATCAATGACATCACCGGCTTCGATTGCCAAACGGTGCTCCTCTTTTCCCGCTTCTTCCATTGATTTCAGCGCCTGTTCTTTAGCACTTTCATGAATGCTGTTTTCGTATTTTTGGTACGTATTTTTGGCCATGTGAGGAACGTCTAATCCAGCACAAATTTGTGACAGTTGGGTGTATCCAATGCCACACTCAGTTGCTGCACCAGCCGCCGCGTCATTTATGTTTCCCCCAGCATTACCGTCAGTGTCGAAATTTCCCACAGAACCGCATTTTGTACAGCGATACATAATGATGCTGTGTAGTCCACGTGGGGTCTCGCTGACAATTTCTATATCTTCTGATGTGCATTTTCTCTTTTTTTTATGATTCAATCCATATAATAATGTTGTGATAACAAACCAAAGGTTCACTATTCGTCGACCTGAAATAATCATTGTATTGATATCAATAAGATAATACAACTACAGAAAAATTAAAACAATTTAATAGATAGATTTAGAAAATTTATTAATGAAAACAATTGTGAAAGTTGAACTGTTCTCATCAGAAGGTATTCGTGGCAATACCTCTTCATCGATATCATTTTTCAAATTCATTATACACAGCTAGTGAAGTGAATAAAATATCGAAAAGAAATAATGTCATTGAAAGAACTTGTTGTTAATGAAATATATAAACTGGCTCGAAAAAATTTCCTTCGACGTCGTACAATTATAAAAGGTCTAGATGAACTTCGGCAAATGTATTTGGCCGATCTTAGTAAACATTCAAAAAAAAACAATGGATACAAGTATATATTGGTGGTAATTGATTGTTTTTCAAAATATCTCTGGACTCAACCATTAAGATCTAAATCAGGCAACGATGTAACGTCAGCAATGAAAACAATATTACAACAACAAGGTCGTCATCCAAAGAAGCTTCAGTCAGATCAAGGAAAGGAGTTTTTTAATAAACAATTTAGTGCTTTATTGAAAAAGTATGGAATTAGTCATTATCATACATATAGTGTAAAAAAAGCTTCTATTGCTGAACGTGTAATTAGAACTTTAAAAAGTAAATTATATAAATTATTTACACTGAATTCGTCATATAATTGGATAAAAATTCTTGATGTCGTCACTAAGGATTACAATAATACACTACACAGAACGATAAAGATTAAACCTAATGAAGTAAATAAAGATAACGAGCAAGAAATTCTACAGGCATCCTATAATAATTTGAAAAAATTCACTGCTGGAAAATTCAAGAAAGACGATCTTGTTCGTATCAGTAAGATGAAACATTTATTCGACAAAGGTTATACACCCAATTGGACAACAGAATTATTTAAAATTATAAAAGTAAATAATAGCAATCCAGTGACGGATTTATTGGAAGATTGACGTGGTCAACCAATCAGTGGATGTTTCTATGAAGAAGAATTACAAAAGACCCACTATCCAAGTATCAATTTAATTGAAAAGGTGCTACGTCGTAAAGGTCGTAAATTATTTGTTAAATGGTTAGGATTTGATAGTGTATATAATAGCAGGATTGATATGAAAGACATTACATAAAAATGATACACTCATTTATTTCTATATAAATGTAATTGTAAAAAAGTTCGTTTAAAAATGGTTTTTCTATTCAATTTTATTGAAAATTTCATTTATTCTCACTTGTACTTTTATTTAATCAAAATTGAAAAGAGGGGAAAAATTTATGGTAGTCGGAATAATGGTATATAAAACCTAAATCTTTCAAAAGTACTCAGTTTTTTGTGCAACGTTTAGAAGAAAGAAGAGAAACATTTTTTGAAATTAAATTGTGAGTGCAGTATGTATGGATTGAAATATTATATTAATGAAGCTAAACTGTTACTTTCGGATGATAAAGTTCAAAGTAGAGATAAATTCTTTATAAGAAGGTTACAAGAAAAACTTTTATCTTATGCAGATATGCAAGAGGTTTTAAATGAATATGGTAAACATTTTATAGATTGTGTTTGGTCGAATAGTGGTGTGACTAGCGGACAGACACATGTACTTGTTTTTATACACGCAACAGATTGAACTCTTTGAAAAGTTTAGTAAATAAAATAAAAAACTCGTGGAGCAGCGATATTTGTGATATTAATTTTGATAACTATGTCACAGAGTGCAGTGATTCTATAGCATGCTCTTGATACAGAAAATGCTGTATCATGCATGAGAAATTTAGTTAAAATAAATTTATTGAAAATGGATCCTTTACATTTAAGCAATATTTGGTTGAAGTTACCAGCATTTTATCAAAACGATGAAGATTTAAGAAACTTAATCATTTGTGGACAACATGAAGTTAATCGTGAAGACAATCAACATAATCACCCATTTAAAGTGTATTGTACCGCTTGCCTTTTAAACAATGATTTGTATAACTTTTCATCTGTTTTCAATGAATTATAAATTAAATAAAGAAAAATTATTTTAAAGTATGTGTTTTAATGTCCTTTTATATTTACTGTTTTATTTATAAAAACTGGATTTGAAACTGCAATAACAATATAGACAGGAAATGAAATTAAAAGAAGACAATTCTGATTAATAATCATATTTTTATTCTATAATTAAACCTAGTCAATTGTTAACTTTTATTATACAATAATTTTACACATTTTATGCCATTTATTTTGGTATGTTAATTTTTTCTATCTCATAGCTAGATTTCCGTCTTCCTTTTTTTCTTCTTCTTCATCTTAAAGAAAACTATTATTTCTTCTTTAATATATGTTTAATTATATTTTGTAATAACTAACCTTATTCTAAATAAAAAATTTACTTGATTTATTGATCTTCATCAATTCTTGCTCTTTTTGATGTTGTTGGTGCTTCAATGGCTTTTATGTCTTCATCTTCTTCAATATTAAATTTATATTTAGTAATTGCTTTTTCTAGCATGTCCAATTCTTCTTCGGATTCTAATTTCATTCTTATATATCTTACTGGTAAATTACCAAATTTTTTCTGAAGTGTTGTAGTTTTCGGCGAGTACGATAAGTAAATTGAGACTCTATCGTCTTTTAAGATAATATCCTTTACACCGTATCTGATATATTAAATTTTCATTTAGGAAAAATAAAAATATTGAAAATATTTCTACTTACTGAAAGATTTGTTTTATAATGACATGTAACAAATTGATTGGTAAATTAACTTTATCTTCTGTGAAAACCACAAATGTTGATGGTGTTGTTGACATTTTCTTTTTTTGTGAATCGTTAAGACTTTAGGAAACAAATAAGTTTACTCTTCTTTACAAGAAGAGATCTATCAAATGACTAACAATTTAAATATCCACGGTTATATATATATACAAAAGTTTTAACAAAGACAACTACGTTTTCCAATAGCATTTCCACTGAATTGCAAAATATTAATAAACAAGGTCAATTATAAAGAGATCATCAATTGTCGAAAATTATAAGATGATTGTTAAGACATTTATTTTTCTAAGAATTTTCAATTTAGAGAAAAAATTGTAACAGAGAATCCTTTGTGTACGAAATTGAGTATTGTTTTCCAATAAAAATTCGAGACTGCAAAATATGAATAAACAAGGTCAAATATTAAAAAGATCCTTTGTACAAAGAATGATGTATTGTTATCCAAAGAAAATTCTTCATTGCAAAAATATTAATAAACAAGGTCAGTCAATAAGAGTGTTTTTCTAGAAATTTTTATTACGTTAATTCATAACGGATTTTGCGTGATATAAAAGCAGGTTGTAATGCAGAGCTCAAATATTTTGTTGAAAGTGTTTTAAAGTGTCACACGCGTACAACAAAACTACTTGTTAAAAATGTCTAAAGCACAAGTATTATGTAATATTTGTTTCAAACCGTTCTCAAAAAAATACAACTTAAATCGCCACATAAAACGTGTTCATTCTTTACCAGGTAAATGTTTTTTAAACCACCTCATTACTTTTCTTCATTTACCGCTTCCAATTTTAGGATGCGAGAAACCTGAACCTTCTTAAGAAAGGTGTAGTTTATGTGGAACAGATATTCCTGTTGATAAATGGTTATGTCATTTACGCACCTTAAGTCATCGATTAAAATCAGCAGAACCATACACATCAAATTTGAAGGTGGTTAAAAGTACTTTCCAAGGACGAATTAAAACATTACTTTATGAAAATAGTGACTTATCTAATTTGGATGTTGATGTATTTCTAAAATCTTCTAAAGATGTTGTAGTTCCTAAACTTGTACAAGAGTTAGTTGAACATACATTAATTAAATTCAATTTGGAATTGTTTGCTGAGTATGTGAAAATGGTTGACGAAAACGTAGAATGTTCGATAAAAAGTTTCAACTCAAAAATGACGTTGGTGCAGAATGACGATGATATTACATTAAACTATGACTTCATGATTGAAAAAATTAAAACGAAAACAACTCAATTCCAAGAAAGGGATAGCGGTTGGGCGTTGACCGGAATAACCCATTTAGAAATTAATATAAATCAATACCAACCATTGAGAGGAAGTAGTCGGAATATAGGATTACCTAAGAAAATCCAAGAAAAGCACGCTTGTATCAATGTCAAAAATAACGATGAATATTGTTTCAAATGGGCTATAATTTCGGCTTTGTGTCCAGCCGATTTCCATGCAAATAGACCAAACTCATATTCTGTTGAAGACATCACTGCCAATACAATAGTTTTACATAATAATATTGTATTAGAGTTTGATGATTTAGACTTTCCTTTGAAAGTAAAAGACATTCAAATATTTGAAGAATTGAACTCGGAAATTAGTGTAAATACTTTTGGTTTAGAAGATGATCAAATTGTTGGACCATTGTATTGTACCAAAAGAGAAAAAGTAAAGCATATCAATTTACTGTTGATGGAAAAAGAAGAACGGAGCCACTATGTGTGGATTAAAAATGTCTCAAGATTACTGCGAAGCAGCATTACAAGACATACAAATAAAATTTTTATTTGCAATTTTTGCTTATTACATTTCGATTCTGAAAAAACTTATTAATACATAAAGAGGAGTGTAATCGTATAGTTACAATCATGCCAACACATGAGAATTCTGTAGTAGAATTTAAAAATTATGAACGACAAATTGAAGTTCCATTTGTAATCTATGCAGATTTTGAGTGTCTATTACTAGACATTGATATTTGTACACCGAATCCAACTACATCGTCAACAACTAATGTACAAGAACACACACCGTGTGCTTTCGCTTATTACATTAAATGTTCGTTCGATCAGAATTTCGATAAATTACAAGTTTACAATGGTGAAGATTGTGCTGATCAATTTGTAAAATCATTAACGTACGATATACAAAGAATTTATAATGAAATTCTAATGAAACCGAAACCAATGGAGAATTTAAATGATGAACAACTTGAATCATATCTTGAAACGAACATCTGTCATATTTGTAATCAAACAATAGTCAATGATGATAAAGTGATGGATCACTGTCACTTTACTGGTAAATATAAAGGACCAGCACATCGACAATGCAATTTGCAATTTCGCATACCTAAATTCTTTCCAATTTTTTTTCATAACTTTTCTGGTTATGATTGTCATTTGTTTGTAACATCGTTGGAAAAAATTGAAGGTGATATTAACTTAGTACCGCTAAATAAGGAACTCTATGTCTCCTTATCAAAACGAATTTTTGTTGGTGAAACAGAGACAGTTGATCTGCGGTTTCTAGACTCGTTCAGATTTATGTCATCTGGTCTAGAAAGTTTAGCGCAAAATTTATCACCTAATGATTTCCAAACTGTTAAAAGCGTTTTCAACGATGAAGAACAATTTAAATTACTGATAAGAAAATGTGTGCTACCATATGAGTACTTTAATTGTTGGAAACGTTTAGAAGAGACATCATTACCAGCGCAAGAAAAATTTGACAGTCGATTTTCGATGAAATTATGCTCTGATGAAGATTACAAACATGCACAGAATGTGTGGCAACAATTCAATTGTCAAAATTTATGGGACTACATGAAATTGTACTTGATAACGGATGTATTGCTGTTGACTGATATTTTTCAAAATTTCCGCAAAGTCTGTCAAAAAATATACAATTTGGATCCTTTTCATTATTACACAGCACCCGGATTATCATGGGACGCCATGTTGAAATATACTCAAATAAAAATTGAATTATTAACCGATTTCAATATGCATACATTTATTAAAAGAGGTATACGTGGTGGCATAACACAATGTTCACATCGACATTCTGTTGCAAACAATAAGTATATGGAAAGCTATGACTCATCTGAACCAAGTACGTATTTAATGTATTTAGATGCTAACAATCTATATGGTTGGGCCTTGTCACAACCACAACCCTATGGTGGGTTTCAATGGGTCGAAGACATTGAATCAATTGATATAATGAAAATTCCAACAAATCCCGAAATAGGTTACATCTTCGAAGTGGATCTAGAATATCCAAAAGGTCTACACGATCAGCACAATGATCTTCCATTTTGTCCGGAGAATAAGATTAGTTCAAATGCAAAATTTTCCAAATTGATTACTGATCTAACAAATAAAAATAAATATATAATACATTATAGAAATTTACAACAGTGTGTCAAGCATGGTTTGAAAATTAATCAAATTCATCAAATATTATAATTTAAACAATCGTGTTGGTTGAAAAAATATATCGATCTGAATACACATCATCGTACATTGGCCAAAAATACGTTTGAGAAAAATTTTTTTAAATTACTAAATAATGCAGTGTACGGTAAAACTATGGAGAATGTAGATAAAAGAAAAGACATCAAATTGGTTACAGAGTGGGAGAGTTGTGGAAAGAGATTGGGTGCACGTGCACTGATTACCAAACCACATTTCCATAGTGTAGCCCATTTTACACCTAAAATGGTGGCAATTCAGTTGAATCGTGTCAAGACCTGTTACAATAAACCAATTTATATTGGTTTTACATTATTGGAATTATCAAAATGGTTGATGTACGATTTTCATTATGAATACATGAAACCAAAATACAACGATAAATTTCTATTAAACTATATAGATACGGATTCACTTATTTATACCATCAAAACTGATGATTTCTACAATGATATTAGGGATGATATAGATATTTATTTCGATACATCTGAGTATGCAAAAGAGAATCCATACAATTTACCATTGAAAAATAAAAAAAATTGTTGGATTTATGAAAGATGAAAATAATGGTAAAATAATGAGACAATTTATAGGTTTAAAATCGAAAATGTATTCAATTGACGTTATTGATGGTAAATTGATCAAGAAAGCTAAAGGTGTAAAGAAAACAGTTATTAACGGTTTCAATTTAGATGACTATCGAGACTGTCTGTATAAAAAGAAGATTTTTTATGGTAACATGTCCACATTTAGATCCGTCCTTCACAATATCTATACACAAAATTTGAACAAGATTGCTCTTAGTCATTTTGATGATAAAAGATATATTAGAGAAGATGGTATATCAACATTTGCCTGGGGACATTACCACATAGAAGAATAATTCAATAATTATCACACTATAATAAATTTTAATGATTTAATTATTTGTTTCAATAATTATTTTTATTTCAATGATACGTTTTTTCTGTTGTTCTTGTTGTTGTTGTCGTTGTTGTTGTTGTTGTTGTTGTTGTTGTTCTTGCTGTTGTTGTTGTTGGCGGTGTTGTCGTTGTTGTTGTTGCTTCTGTTGTTGATATTGTTGCTGTTGTTCTATCCACTGTTCTACCCTCTGTTGCTGTTGTTGTCGTTGATATTGTCGTTCTTGTTGACGTTGTTGTTGTTGTCGTTGTTGTTGTCGCTGTTTTTCTTGCTGGTCCCGTTCCCGTAATATTTCACTTATTTTTTGATGGTATTGTCGATCTAGTTGTTGTTTACAATAATTTGAAATTAATATAAATATCTATAAGTTATAAATGAATACTTACATTGTTCTTCTTTCTGAAAATGCTCGAATTGAGTTGTTATTAAATAATCGAATTGATCTGCGGTGATCTCTTGACCTTCGAAAACTGTTTTATGATATTTAATTAAAAATTAATTATAAATTAAATGTATGTTTTAAATGAATATGTACTTACATATAATTTCTCTTGAATTCATTTTTAACACAAACTAAATTCACCAAATTAAATTTTTGTTCGGCACTTGATGATGTACTGTCTAATTGATTTACTTTAACACTGGTTGATCTTATACATATATTATTGTGATTGCAATTCAGCATTCTTATCAAGAAGATTTCTTATAGAAAGGATCCGTTGTTACAATTTCTTTTATTTGAAAATTGTTAGAAAAATATATGCATCTATGATTTTCTTATTATTTGAAAAATGATGTATTCTTAAAGGTTGACTTTGTTATATTTTTATATTAAAAAATATATTATACTATTTACATTATCCCTTTGTTATCATATTTTACCAAATATAAACGTTAGTGATTCATGATAATTGTAAAGATGTAAGTAAACCAAAAATTATTCGAATTATAAATTAATAGAGAGATCTGTACTTTGTGTCTGTATGAAAGTCATCGAAAAGAGATATTACAGCTGAAACACACCAAATTTCCACTAATAATTATTGATTTGTTTTAAATTTAATTCATACTGTATATTTTTGTGATTGCAATTCAGCATTCTTATCAAGAAGATTTCTTAAACAAAGGAAATTTTTTAATATCAATAAATGAACAATGCAGGAATTCATTATCTATAAATTATATATACATTCTTTTATTTGAAAATTGTTAAAAAAATATATACATATATTGTCAATGTTGTTGTTCATCCAACTATGCCAATTAAAGTAGACTTTGTGTGCCCTTCCTGTAAGGGTGAAAGTGATGAAAGGGGTGAACAATGTTATTGGTACCTTTATCAAAAACTTGTCAATAAGGAAGGGTACAAACATTTAAAGTGGCAAGGTGCAGCATCAGGGGACGACGACGACAACACCGATTAATAATTGGTGAATTTTTCAATTATTATGTCTTATTATTATTATTATTTTTAAGACCTTTTTTCAAATTTGCTTGAAAATCACATGCTATTGATCTTCTTAAAAGTCAAGTCAGGCTAGACTGGGCTAGGCTGGGCTAATTTAACAACGTAAATTTTGTTTGTTGACAACAATAAAAACAACTTTTTTCAAATTTGCCGCCGTTTCCGCTATTTACAGGGCTACAAATTGACATTAGTTACTAGAATTTTAGGTTGGCATGAAATCTGGGGGAATTTAGTTGTATAGAGTTTAGGTTGGCATGAAATCTGGGGGAATTTACTTGCATAGATTTTAAGTTGACAGAAAGTCTCGGGGAATTTACTTTTCTAGATTTTAAGTTGGACGATTTGAAATTTCAAATCTCCCACGCCGTGACGTCACTTCCCGATGTCAATTGGCGGGAGAATTTGAAAATTGGCTCCGACTTCCTGGTCCAGAACATACATATTTATACTACTTAAATATACGAAAATAATTAGTAAAATCCCAATAATTAGGTCTAGTTACCTCACCTTTAATGGATATTAAAGTGCTCAAAAAAAAAGGATTGACCGATAAGAAGAAATGGAATATCCGCTCGTGGCGTGGATTTTCAATGGTGAAATCAATTAATTACGAACGAAATAAAGCCAGATGACTTTAATTTACTTTAGAAAAACTCAAAATTTACAAAATGTGTCGATTAGATCCGATCACACCTGCAAAACTATCGACAATAATGGCTACTGCCGGAAATCATCATTAAAATTTGATAAACCAAATTCGGCGTGCGCGTGGGTCAGTGGCTTGATCTTGCAGGGCCAGTTTAATTATCTCCCGAATTCGTTTAAATTGTCCCGCCGACAATATCGACCTTAACTTACATTCGGCCTATAGCCTACACGTTACAACCTTTCGGTCATACCATTCTATTTAAAATAAGAAAGATATTGCGTTTTGAAAATTGACTGAAGGAAAAATTTATATATATATAGAAACTATTGAAAACTGAAAATCTAAAATATCTGAAAAACTATCGGCGATAGGTATAGGAAATGTTAATACAGTTCGATGCTGAATTTTTTTCTCTATCTAACCGTGTAAAGAGAAATATACCATTCAGTATTTTCAAAATAAGAAAGATATTGCGATATTATTTTAAATAGAATGGTATATTTTTCTTTACACGGTTAGATAGAGAAAAAAATTCAGCACCGAACTGTATTAACATTTCCTATACCTATCGCCGATAGTTTTTCAGATATTTTAGATTTTCAGTTTTCAATAGTTTTCTCCCCAGTCTGAAACTGACTAGTGTCTAGTTGTCTATGACTTAAAAATTCACCTATAAAGAAATGCATAGGAGGCTTAGCAAAATGACATTAACTGTCACAGTTGAGGTTAACAATGATTATTTTGGATGTTTTTTTTCATTGATTTCAGCAAATTTTTCATAAAACAAAATCAAATTAATTTTAATTTAATTATTTGTCAATTTCGTCTATGATTTTTTAATTGAAAAACATAACAATAATTAATTATTTAGATGTTAATTGTGACAGATTTAGATGCAGTGACAGATTTAGATGTTAATTTTGCCAAGCCTACTATGTTTTAGAATTTCGTTTCAGGGGGTAAATTATTAGAAATCGAAAATCTTGAATAACTGAAAAATCACCAAGAATATGTATAAAAAATGCTTATATGATTCGATACAGAATTTTTTTCTCTATCTAACCGTGTAAAGAAAAATATACCGTTCCATTTAAAATAAGAAAGATATTGCGTTTTGAAAATTGGCTGAAAGAAAAATTTATTTCTGCTAAATGCTAAAATATAATTCATTTCTAAAAAATCTAGCGTAAAGTACATAGTTTAAACTATTTAAGTTCCTAATTTGGATTATCTATCAACAATATCTTCAAACATATGAATTTTTCAATCAAACACCACAAAATCAAAAATTTCAGAAAAAGTCAAAATTAGTAGAAAACTATTAACGCTAGACCATAGGTTATGTTACCAAAGTACATTTCATTTTTACCACAGAATTTAAATATGGAATAAAAAATATACTATTTTGTTTAAAATAAGAAAGTAGGGTGCACTAACCTATACACTGAGGGTTGATAGAACAACGAAAATATTTTCCAGATGTAGCTCATGTGAAAGAACGGGTGCATACCAAATTTCAGAAAGTTTCATCAATTAGAACTCTTTAAACGTCTAATAGGCCAACCACTTGGCTCACTCTGTATATATTCACGTCATTTTTTTGCGATGGTAACTTATAAAGCCGTTTTGATTGAGGAACCATAGAAATTGTTGAAAAATCAACAGCACCTTATCTCACAACCTTTTGAATTTTTGATAAATAAAAGTTCTTCGCATTATGCGGGACTTCAGTTGAAACTATGCGGCAACTTAATCTATCAATAATTCAATGTTTTTCATTTTTATTCAATAATATCCTGTTTGTCATTTATTGTGTTCATGAACAGCAATTGTGTGAAATTGAATTCAACTTAATTTTTGTCAATTATCTTGTCGTATATTTAATTATTTCACCCCATACGATTTTCAATTGCCTGATTCCAGAGAAATATGCGATTACGACGACAATGTCGAAAATAAGAGTTCTAGTTTACAAAATTTATCATTATGGCATTTTCTTGGTGGTAGCTTGTAGAGTTCTCTTGACAAAGAGGGAGTTTTGAAATAAAAATTATTCTTTATGATTTCAATAAATAAACAAGTTATTGTAAGTATGCTAGACTTTTGGTTTATCATGTATATCCATATTTAAGACAGGATTTTTAAGTTCAAAAATGAGTACAGAAACATAAAATGTACAATAAATGAAGGCTAATAATAGTACTATTCTTATTGAAAATTAATATTTTGATATGTAGAGCTTTGCAACATGTTGAAATATACGTAAATATTTTAATAGAAATCACAAACAGTTATTCTTCTAGTATTATAGTAAGTTACCTAGTATTATAAAAAATACTTATTTCGGAATCTTTTGTCGGTAAAATATCAAAAGAATGTATTTACTTGTTTATACGTTTTTAGAATTACTGAATGAATTACGGAAAATCAAACAAATATGAATAAAATATGCATGTATTCTTAATTAAGATCATCTTAGATGTTAAAACTAACATTATTTTAATTAATATTCATTGTTTGTTTTTGTAATTAACGAATTTTAATAGATATATTCACGTAAAATTTATTTTTAAATAATATTTCTTCAATTATCATTCAACTTATGATGCCCTACAGTTTTCTTTATGTTCTACATGGGACGCTTATGGATAGCGCACGGTGGGAGACCGATTTTGTGCCACAATAGATCGCCATAGTTGTCACTGTAACATAGTGAGGTTTTATTGGCGCTACGACTGGCTGACTATATTCAGTACTAACATAGTAAACGCCCAGTAGAATTCACTACCGTTCTACCGCCTATACCGGAATCGCTCCACTGTTATATAGTTCGGACTGTGACGTCAGCTCACCAAAATCTTGTCTTAAATCCATATCGACATGTTTACATGCATACACAAACATAATGGAATACGGAAGCAATGCGATCCGTACAGAAAAGGACATGAATTTAGAGTACAAAAATTTAAATGGGTTTTAACGACTGGTTACAGACCATTTGTAAGTTACCAAACCATCGTAATGCTGTTATCGAAATTTGATGAAAAAAAAACCAATGTAGGTATAAAACGTATTAGATTATAAGCCAGTTATTAGCTTTGCCAATAGTCATACACAAAATAAGCTATTACGCTACAAATAATACACAAAATTCTAAAAATTCCGAATTGATGTATCAATGATACTTCTGCGTTCAGACATGTAAAAATTGTGGGGGTTACATAAGAAAATTTTAGAGAAAAAATTGTTAACCTTTCCAAGTTTTTCAGTCATCACAATTGCCATGCATTAGCATTGAAAGTGGAAAACACAATACCTCTGAATAAGCATTGCTAATGGATCAAGTAGGCATAGGTTGAATTTTTAACATAATTACTGACAAACATGGCGGATGTAATGGTCAAAAATAAAAATCAGAAATTTGAATGATTGTTCGCAATAGAGATGATACAAGCCATTAAAGAGATCAAATACACTTCAATTTTATTCCGACTTTCATCTCCACTGTTAGAAATCATCCACATTTCTCATTTTATTTTTGACAATATAATCCGCCATGTTTGTCTATAATTATGTCAAATTTTGAAACTATGCCTACTTGATCCTTTAATAAAACAATGCTTGCAATGATTATTCAGATGTATTGTGTTTTGTGAATGCCATGCTGATGCAAAGATATTGCGATGATAAAAAATCTTGCAAAATTCAACAATTTTTTTCTCGAAAATTTTCTAATGTGACTCACTACAATTTTTACATGTCTGGGCGCAGAAAAATGTGCTCTTCTTGAAAAAAAATTTTAAATTGGGGGTTCTAATTAAAAAAAATTGATAATGATGTCATTTCTTCGCAATGGTAACAGGTACCTGTCTCGGCGTTTTTCAAAATTTTAATAAATAAAGGAGTTATTTATATTATGCGCTTCTTTTGAATCACAGTGTATATGCATATGTATGTACAGAAAGTTTACTATTTTAAAGTTTTGTAACAGTATTTGTACAGAAGTTCATTTGTACTTACAATTTCCGGTAAAGGCTGTTGCTTAATGCAACTTTGTTCCACTGGCTCAGACATGTGGAGCTATTAGACGAATAAAATGCATTAACAAAACGATCAATAAATCACCAACTAGTTGTTAATCAATATACCTGAGATATTGGTGGATTTAAGATAATATTCTCGTGCAAGATTGTTCTCGCTTGACCTCCAGTTGATTTCATTATGATTTGAAACTAATTTAATACTTTTGCTTACACCGTTGCAGGTGTCAAGTCTTACAATCAAACTACTAATAAAGATCTTTTAACACAATGTCACTTTTATAAATATAAATGCAGAATTCGCAAAGTCGCAGTACATATGCGCAGTTGTTGCGTTCATCCTGGATGTAGTCAACAGTAGCAAAGATTCTACGCATTTACGGGAAAACTTAGAAAATGTCGAGTCCTAAAATGTTTAAACTGATTCCGTGAACGAATAGAAAATTCATATGAAGCATTGTCAGCATAAGTCTAAAGAACTGACTTTGTTACAAGGACAACGGAAGACCGATTAAAGGCAATTGCATTTGTTTAAGGGCACTGAGAATTTTCGTAGTTTATAAAGGACGTGTTCAGAAAATTTATGAGTCGTTTAAATACCTGTAAATTGTTGAAATTCGAGAAACTTTCAGGTAAATATATTATGAAATAGGCAATAAGGAAAGTAATATGAAATATAATTGTTAATAATTTTCTTCTAATCAAAATTGTTCTTAAATTTTTATTTTCGCGGTACTAGTTTTGGGCGATGTTGCCCATCTTCAGCCAATTAAAATTACAAATACTTACGTCAATTAATTAAATTTCTGGAAATACACCACACCATGCGTAATAAAATTTATAATTTAGCGAAATTTCGAATTTAACTAAGTATAGATCGAATTTAACAAACATTCAGCTCCTAAATTAAACCGAAAAGCCGGTTAATCAAAATTTCACAATAAAAATATAACAAAGTTGTTTAATTATTAAGATGAATGAATATAGCAATTAATTTTGCACGTGCAATCAAAATGCCATTTAGAATATTCTCGAATTAACTTAAGGTATTAAACATTTATCAATTGTTGGTAAAAACAACTCAACAGATCAACTCAGATGTTCTACTTATAAAGGATGGATATATATTGTCTTTTTCAATAATTTTTTAAATCCTATTTCAATACTGCACAGGTGTTTACATATGTTTGTTTAAGCCATATCTTAACGTATTATTTGAAAATTTCAAAGTCACATGTTATGTATTATAACCACAATCAATTGTAAACAACAAAGTAAAATAGAACATACTGTTTGACAGTAAAATCAGTTTTTAATTAAGTGAACCAGGCCTTTAACGTTATATCAGGCACAACTCATCATTCATATCGCAATAACAATTCAGATCAACAATTATCGAATTAAGACTAACAAATGTTACACGTATAAACAGCGATTTTGTTAAGGTAACGGGGAAATTTTACCTTAAATGAGACGAACATAATTCTGTTCTGAACTATACTGATTTATTTAGAACATAACAAACTTCTTTATACAATTAATAATGACACCAATAATAATGCCAATATAACAATTAAACAATATCAGTGTAGGTCTACACATTCCAAAACAATAAAATGCTGAAACTTGTTCTACATAAAAAATTTAGATCATAAACATGTATCAGCAATTTCGCAATTATTAAATTTAATAACAATTTCAAAATATTCTTTCCTAATTAAACAAAAAATTCTTGTTTAATTTAAGATTAAACGTTTTGCCCAGTCGGCATAAACAATTATACAATCCTAAAAAATTAATAAATGTTCCTCTTTGTTATTTATTAACATGAATCTTTGTTAACTGATCTACATTCTACATTATCCCAATGCAAAACCAATTTAAACAAATTAAGAAAAAAAAACAAATGAAAGAATTCTACTAACTAAAACATTACTCATTTCCTAACTAACTACTACCTCATGTTAAGGCCACTATACACTCACATTAAGTGTGTCATCATTTTCTTGATTTGTCTTTTAAACTCTCCTCTTTTATCACGAGACAATTGAGGTCCAGGTGGCACTTTATTGTACTCTCGAAATTAATCCCAGCCTTTCGGAGCTGGAGCCTCCGTTAATTTGTTGATATCGCCTTCGATCTTCGGGACAAGTCCCAGTACTCTTTGGTCGTATATGGTGAGTACTATTAGCGATCTCGTCACTTCATTGACCTGATGGCACCTTTCGAGGTAGTAGAGTATATTTCGATAGGCCACATAATGTTTATAATTTTGTGAACACACTACCAAATCATCTTCATCGAGAACTTTGCACTGATAGATGTAAATAGAGGATGAAATTCTAAGACGAAAAGTCCTATACCATTTCTTAACCTGACACACAGGTAATGAGTAATTAATTAAAACAAGTAACGAATCAGATGCCCGCTATAGCGATAAGAGAAGCGGGAGGAGTCTAGCCTTGATATGACAGCAATTACAGATTTCAACAATAAGGGTGCTCGCACAACACTGAATAATGTTGGATCAGTTGTATTAATTAGTAATTTAAAAAAAAGGTACACATTCACCATAAATAATCAACATTTCGACATAATCAGCCTCACTGTAATTAGCCATTGTAAAAATTACCAATGTCGAACGAAACAACTCGCCAAAGATTGATACCAGTCAACAATTTGCTTGGGTACATTTAAAAAACTATTGAAAAATAAAAAAAAGAGAAACGATTTCATGGCATTACTAAGGAACAATTTTCCGCTGCCTTATCAACTTCCTGTCTGATGATTTTACACAGAGACAGCGATACCTATGTAACATTATCGCCAATTATGGGACACGTTATATATATATATATATATATATATATATATATATATATATATATATATATATATATATATACAGTGCCCGTCACCTTGTAGTCTAACCGCCCAAAACTCCTATCAATTGTCGAGTGATTGGAAACAAATTTTAAGGATTTATAGGGGGGGTCCCAGGTGCGTATTTTAGTGAAAGTTGGACCATGTAGCTCATTGGGAAATGAGTGATATCAAATTTCACTTTTGAATATGCAACGATCGGCAAGAGGATTTTTCACACATTATAAGTGTTGAATTAATGTGATACATTAGTAACATTTTGGTTTTTGCAATTTGCCCTTAAGGCTTCGTTAAAAATTAAAAAAGTACGAGCATAGCTTGACCATGAAAAAATTGAAATGCAAAAGTCGCTCGCCTCCCTTTGTCGGTCACAGTAGTTTAGCATCAAGTTTTAAATCAGTGTTTCTCAACAGTCGATCTGATAATTTTTTTTATTCCGCAAATCGATTTAACTGGCTCAGAGTGAAATATTCCTTATCCACAATGTAAGAAATGTGTCCTTGGTGGAAAATGAAGGGCCATTAATAAATTAATAAATAATTTACATGGTCAGCACTTCCAGAACGTTTGAAAACCACAGGTGTAGTCTCTTAAAACGATCCACTGTTTATTTATTTAAAGAAAAACAAGCCTACAGTACGTGACCCTAACAATAAATAATTGTCGACATATGTTTTTTTTTCTTTGGCACAAACGAGATAAAGGAATTTAATGAAATAAAAAAGACAGAATTTAGATCTCGTTATTTTTTAACAAAAAATGCATTTCCAATGCCTCATCGGTTAAACACAAACGAATATTATTTATGGTTCTAGTAGGTGATGTATCGATAGTACACTATTGCTTTTAGCAGTAAGTTGATACAAAGTCTAAAAACTGCAATTAAAATAAACAATAGAAAAGAAGGGAAGAATCACCGTAATAATTGTAAACAAATCTTTGTGCTGTTACAGCAAACGAAATTTTTACGAGAAATTCTAAACGATCTACTGAACTACCCCCAACATTGTTACTCACAAGTGCCGATTTGTATGAACTTAGCAATTTTTGCTCTTAAAATTTCGAAATAATCCTCTTTTGGGCCACTTTCTGTACTGGATCTAACAAACAGCATTTCTTTTCATAAAAAATCAGTAAAGTTGTCCATTTCATTTACTAGAAACAGAACTTTACTTGAAAAACATTCCATTTTGCCCATAAAATAGACAATTTTTAAATGAAATTTCAAAATTTTGGTGTGAAAAAGGCGTTGCACCTACTTGCTAACGTTGTAAACCCCAATTTCACGTCATAAAATCCCTAAATCATCACGTGTCATAGCTCGCTGTACGCTCTATCACGATCAAACGTACTAAAATTGGCTAAATCGTCTCCGTTTGGAGAAAATAGGAATTTTTGCTCATAAAATTTCGAAAAAATCCTCTTTTGAGCAACTTTTTGCACTGGATCAAACAAACAGCATCTCATTTCATAAAAAATCAGTCAAGTTGCCAATTTCATTTATCAGAAATAGAAATTTACATGAAAAACATGCCATTTTGCCCATTAAATAGACTATTTTTACATGAAATTTCAAAATTTAGGTGTGAAATAAGCGTTGCACCTACTTGCTAACGTTGTAAACCCAAGTTTCACGTCATAAAATCCCTAAATCATCACGTGTCATAGCTCGCTGTACGCTCTATCACCATAAAACGTACTAAAATTGGCTAAATCGTCTCCATTGTGTTATTATCAAAATCTTCTTTGGTGCAGCGATATAATATTGTTATACATCAATCGATTGTGTTTTTAACAAGGATTATCGAGGTGGTTTTAGATCTCTTATCGATTAACTTTTTTGTGAGTTGTAGTGCGATTTGTTGAGCAATGCGTGCTGCGATATAGCTGTTCGTGTGGGTGCGATAAGGTTTTTTCCAACACCAATCGACTCAGCACATCAAAGTACATTGATTTACTGGTTTTTCCGATTTTCTTTCCCCTGGAATTTCCGAGCTTTCCGGCCGTTTTGTTTTTGGGCTTGGCACATGTCACTGTCTCCGAAACCGGAGGTCTGACAGGAACAAGAATTTGTACGTACATTCCTTTTGAACATCTTAACACCCTGTGCAAATTTCATCATTATCGCCCCAGTAATTATTGAGTAATTTCACTATCATTGTTTATCAGCTATCTTGCGTAATCGGGTCGGAAGGTTATCGTGTTTGGTATCATCTGAAAGCCCTTCGCCTTTTCTATTCAAATCTCAAATTTCGTCGAGTTTGATGGCAAAGCACGTGAGTCATTGGCTTATCAATTTCAAATAGATAAGCTTTATTTACATTCTTTAAATATACTGGGTGTGTTTTGAAGCGTAGTAAACGGGTGTTTTCAACAAAGTTTGATGTTTTCTACTAATTTTTGTTTAGGATCGTTTTAAGGCCTTACCCTGAGTTTTTTAGGGGTGGTCCGGTCGACTTTTCGGCGGTTATTTATTGCTTATCATAGGTTTTGCCCTCTTTATTTAACTTTGCTTCAATTTTTCCAATTTTCAAATTTTTTCTTCCTTTGTGGTTGAGGCGGTCGAGGGGAGTCTGTTCGTGGTTTGTCTTTTTGTTTGTTATTTCATCTATACTTGTATTTCCTGTACTGTTGTCTATTCTCTAGTCTTTTATTCTTACTTTTTTCACTTCTTGTCTTTCTTTTCCATTCTTATTATCATTTGTTATCTGTTGTTTGCTGCGTTGTGTAATGGCGGGTTTCAATTGTTGTCATTGCTTTAAAGAAATAGATGGGCCTAAGTACGTGGAATGCTTTAGCTGCAAATTACACATCCATTTTGCATGTGTAGATATTTCTGAAAGTGATTTTTGTTCCCTCATCAAGTCTGGTTCGTGCAACCTAAAAATTGTTTATAATCGTTGCAATGCGACGTTGTCGTCTATTGCTGAGCTTAGAAAAGGTGTGGAGGACATCAGATCATCTGTGGAGGATCGGTTGTCACGCATCGAGTCACTTATTGGTTCCGCTACCATTTCACCGCTCACCAGAGAGGAGGTTGTTGCTGAATCTGTCGAGCTTTCTATTCAAGTGAAGAATGTAATCCTTGTAAATGTTCCGGAAATTGCAGGCACACCTGATGTTGATATTGCCAACGATATTCCGAAAGTTATTGACAGTTCTGCTGTTGTGTCGCCTGAATGTGTTGAGAGAATCGGTAGATCTTATGATGGTCGGCCTCGCTTGCTGAAACTTCGTTTCAATTCAGTTGAGATGGCTCGGCTTGTCCTGAGGAAACGCAATGGTCTAAGGAGAAATCAGGCTTTCAGCAGGGTTCGGGTTCGGGATGACATGACAAGACAGCAACAAAATTATTTGCGAAAATTGAACGAGGAACTGAGGGTTATGCCTACAAACGGTGCAAAGGATGTAATAATTAAATATCAAAATAATGTTCCTCGTATTGTTAGTACTAATAGAACCGACCATTCTCCGGAAAACTAAATGTGCCCAACTCGTCAACCCATAATGTGCTTGTTTATTTTAAAAATGTTAGAGGTATGAGGACGAAAGTCGACGGGTTCTACAGTGGTGTTTCTGAATCACAATTTGACATTATTTGTCGAACAGAGACTTGGCTCCGCCAAGATGTGAAAAATAGTGATTTTTTTCCCAACTGCTATAGTGTTTTTCGTGCTGATAGAAAGTTTAATCAACTTCGCTGTAGCGGGGGTGGAGTTTCGCTTATTGCTGTGAAAAATAGTAAATTTTGTCTTATATCGGTTGATACGTCTATTTTTGATAGTGTTGCAATGATTGGCATTGTTTGCTGTAGATTGACCACTATTGGTTTGTCATTTTGTATCAGCTGTATATATATTCCTACGGACATTCTGTCTGCTGAATTTGATTTATTTTTTAGCTTACTTGAGCGGTTTTTGATCAACTTTGATAGAATATTTATTACAGGTGATTTCAATGTTCCTAAATTTATAGAGCACGATTTGAGCAATCATAAAGTTGTCACTGTTGTTAACTTTATGTCATTTTTAAATTTGCAACAATCTAACACGAATCTCAATATCAACAATCATATTCTTGATTGGTGTTTTTCCAGATGCATTAAAATTTCTGTAACTACAGATGTTAGTCCACTATTGGACATCGACAAACACCATCCTGTATTGAGCTTGGAACTTGATTTTCGTACAACTAGAGTGGTTAATTTTTCTCATTTTAAAATGTCACACTGTTACAACTTTAAAAAAGCGAATATTGTTCACTTGTACAGCGAGTTAAGTTCTCGTGATTGGTCGTTTCTCAACGCTATTATTGATGTTAATGATGCCTGTGAGGCTTTTTGTAGCGCATTATATGAGATTTTAGATCGGAACGTTCCCAGGTTTAGAAACACTATTAACAGATTTCCTAACTGGTATTCGTATGAGTTACGACGTAACATTAAACTAAAGAATTTTTATTTTAACAAGTTTAAAAAAACTAAGAACATTTTTTACAAGACTCAGTTTAATTTAATACGCAAAATTGTTAAGTCTCACATCTCCACTGATTATAAGAATTATCTAAATAACATACAAGAAAACATTACTAATAATCCTAGAGATTTTTGGAAATACATTAAAAATAAGAAAGGTCGTTCAACGGCACCTGGTCGTCTTATTGTTAATGGTATTGAATGTAGTGAACCGCAGAGTATAGTTGGAGAGTTTAAGAAATTTTTTTCAGGAGTGTTTCACGGGGTTCTGACTGGTGCCGTTGATTCAGGTAGTGATGAAATTACTGCTTTTGGAACCTTGTCTGTCTGTAAGTATTGATTATATTTCTGCAAGTAATGTTTTCAAATCTATCAAAAAACTGAAGAATATTTTTTGTGCTCGTCACGACGGCATCCCATCGTTTTTGGTGAGAGATTGTGCTGCAGTTTTGTCTGAGCCTCTTAGTGTGATATTTGATAAATGCATAGCAATTTCTACTTTTCCGGATGTGTGGAAGCGATCGCGCATTACGCCAGTTTTTAAGAGCGGTAATGTATGTGAGGTTGGCAACTATAGGCCAATCTCAATAGTACCTAATTTTGCTAAAGTTTTTGAGTCTGCAATTTATGATTCTATTTATCCTTTAATTAAAAATATGATCTCGGAACACCAGCATGGTTTTATGACGGGCAGGTCTACTGTCTCTAATCTTATAACTATCACAGAGTATTTGTCAGAGAATATTGATAGAGGCATGCAGGTTGATGTAGTTTATATGGACATATCAAAGGCATTTGATCGAATACTGCACGAAAGACTTTTGCACAAATTGTCAATTTATGGTTTCTCAGACTCATTAATTAAAGTATTCAAATCATATTTAACCAATCAAGAACTTTATGTTGCACATAATGGATATGCCTCACCTATTTATTATCAGACATCTGGAGTTCCGCAAGGGTCTAATCTGGGCCCTTTACTATTTAATTTATACATAAATGACTTATTTGATGTAATAACCTATTCTAAGTGTCTCTTATTTGCGGATGATAATAAGATTATAACGTAATTGATAATCATGACAGCTGTGAGCACCTACAGACTGATATTAACAACGTTTCTACGTGGTGTGCTAGTAATGGGCTTGAACTCAACATTAAGAAGTGCTCTGTTGTTTCCTACACTAAAAATCTCAATCTATTCCAATATAATTACAAATTAGGCAACGATGTTGTTACTCGCAGGTCGACTATTAAGGATCTTGGTGTGTTTTACGATCACAAATTGACATTTCTTGATCATATAAAATATGTAACAACTTCGGCACTTCAAATGTTAGCATTTATTATTCGTAATATCAGTGGATTCACAAACATTAATGCAATTAAAACTTAATTTTTTGCTATGGTACGCTCCAGGGTTGAGTATTGTTCTGTAATTTGATCTCCGTATTATATTTCCCACGTAAATAGTTTAGAAGATGTGCAGATGCGTTTTTTGAAATTCTTGTACTGTAGATGTTACCATGTATATCCTGAACGTGGGTGCAGTCAAACATTGCTGCTGAATGAGTTTTCTCTAATGTCATTGGAGAGTAGGAGAATTTTACAGTCTATAATTTTTCTAGTAAAACTTGTTCGAGGTGGGATTGATAGTATGGAACTTTTATCGAGGTTGTCGTTTAATGTTCCAAGACTTAACGCAAGATATGCTACGGATTTTAGATTAGGTCGTTTTCGAACTAATGTGGGTGTAAACTTTCCCGTAAACGTCATTTGCAGGAATTTTAATCCTTTGAGTAGGGAATGTGACATTTATCACGATGGTTTAAATAAAATTAAGGTTACAGCTAGAGAAAAGTTAATGATTAACAACTAATCACTTTGTCAATCTGAACCTGAATTTGATTCTACTGCCTCTATACAGCATTGTTAACACAACAATTTGTTATATATATTGTATGTTTTGCTATATTCTGGGGTTTATTTTGGTTTTATTGTATTATTAGCGCCGTATTACATTGGTTTTGTCCTGTAAATGGGTTTACCTGTTAGACAATAAATAAATATTATTATATTATATTAATAATATTATTATTATTATTAATTCGTCTCCGTTTGAAGAAAAAAGCAATTTTTGCTCATAAAATTTCGAAAAAGTCCTCTTTTGAGCAACTTTTTGCTCTGGATCAAACAAACAGCATCTCATTTCATAAAAAATCAGTAAAGTTGCCAATTTCATTTACTAGAAATAGAAATTTACATGAAAAACATGCCATTTTGCCCATTCAATAAACTATTTTAACATGAAATTTCAAAATTTAGGTGTGAAATAGGCGTTGCACCTACTTGCTAACGTTGTAAACCCTAATTTCACGTCATAAAATTCCTAAATCATCACGTGTAATAGCTCGCTGTACGCTCTATCACGATAAAACGTACTAAAATTGGCAAAATCGTCTCCGTTTGGAGAAAAAAGCAATTTTTGCTCATAAAATTTCCAAAAAGTTCTCTTTTGAGCGACTTTTTGCACTGGATCAAACAAACAGCATCTCATTTCATAAAATATCAGTAAAGTTGAGTAGTTATATGATGCCGATCCTGGACCACTTTTTGGCGCGAAATTCAAATTTTGTGGGGGATATAGAAAAGTGATGTCGAAGTTGGACCATTTGAGGGGGGGGGGGATAGGAAAGTGCTGCCGATGTTGGACCACTTGCTTGTGGGGGTAGTGGCGGGGATAGAAAAGTGCTGCCGCTCTTGGACCACTTGTAGTGGGGGTAGAAAATTGCAGCCGATTTTGAACCACAAGTAGTGGGGTGAGTGGTGGGGGTTGTTAGGTACTGCTATTCTTAGGCCTGTTGTAGTGGGGTGAGAGGTCGGCGGTCTGAAGTTTGGCGGTGGCTGACAGGTAGGGGTTAGTTAGTGCAAGACAAAATGTGCTGTCACTTCATTTTGAAGTTTAATACTCTTCCAACCATCACCTTGGGGGGTGAATTTTAGATTTTTGCAAATATAGGCGTTCGAGTACCCTTAATATATGTTTTCAACCCTAAGATAAACAAATTGGATGTGTAAAACGGAAAAAGTTTTTCACCAACCCCTTGAGGGGTGAATTTTAGATTTTTGCAAATATAGGCTTGCGAGTACTCAAAATATAGGTTTTCAACGCTAAAAACCAATTTGATGTGTAAAACTAATAAAGTTGTTCACCAACCACCTCGAGGGGTGAATTTTAGGTTTTTAGCAAATATAGGCACGCGAGTACTTTAAATATAGGTTTTCAACCCTAAGAAAAACAAATTTGTTGTGTAAAACGGAAAAAAATTTCCACCAACTCCCTTGAGGGGTGAATCATATATTTTTGCAAATATAGGTTTGCGACTCTTCAAACAATCGGTTTTCAATCCTAAAGAACGCAAATAAGATGTGTTAAACGGAGAAATTTGTCCACCCACCCTCTGAAGTGGTGAATATTGAGTTTTTGCAACTTAGGGCATGTGGGGGCTTAAAATTTGGGTTTTCAACCCTAAGGAACTCAAATCTGATGTGTAAAACGGAAAAAGTTGTCTTCCTACCCCCTTGAGTGGTGAATATTAGATTTTTGCAAATATAGGTGTGCGGGAGTAGTATAGTAATGCCGATTCTGAGTCACCTGTCAGTTGTGCGCATGCGCAAAGGCGGAAAATTCAAATTCTGAGGCCATCAGTGATACCATCTGAAAAAATATAACGTTTCCAAATTGGAAACCGGAAGTGTTGTCCTTGTGACCTTTCGGAACGGATGTAGGAAACCTATATATTTCTAATGTTATTTAACTTGTTTAATGCATATATGCATATCTGATGCTTCTCGTTATTGCGCATGTCTACGTTAGTATTGACATCATATATTCTCGAGCGAAATGTAGAAATAATCATTCTATGTTCAAACTTGAACATTTCTAGAGTATAATATTATACAATATACATTATTAGTAAATAAAAAGCATCATGTCATCCTTTTTAGAAGATATTAACGTTTCTTTAAATTTGAAACCATTTGTAAACGTTAAAAAACTGAAAGTAGGTGAAAAGTTTGAGATTGTATCATTTGAGAGGATTCCAACCAAATATGGTGATAAAGTGGTTCTCGAAAGTAAGGACTTCACGACCATATTGCCTCATCGGTTCACCGAAAAGTTCTCTGAAGAAGCAATTGACGATTTAAATGAGGATATCACCAAAGGACGGATAATTCATTTGATAAGCGAAGGAGTGGTTGGTGAAACTACAAATGTTATATTCGTTGAAGACTAAGTTGCTTAGTTGAATATCACATTCAGATTATATGTATTTATGGATTGTTTTATATTGTTTTGCAAATAAACAAACTCATTTTTATTTTAAGAAATTTAGTTGCCTTATTTACCTTAAATGGATTGATCTATAATAAATGTAACCTAGAATATATATAAAAAAAGGAAACGGATCCACTTTGTTAATGTTGATTCAAAGAATTAAATATAATATTCAGCTAAGTATCATCACCCCTTTAGTATCTATGATTAAAACTACTGTCTAACCATAGGGTATATGAAAATATAGTGTGTACTAAGAGAGAAGTAATCCAGTTACAGAAGTTGATATAATAAATATAATATATAATAATATAATATTCTGTTGAAACTGTCAGATGTATTCGAAGCTTGAGGAGGTTTTGTTATGCCCTCATCAAGTAATTTGGCGCAAATAGACAGGGAAGGGTCAAATGAAACTGTGAAATATTTTTAGAGCAATATTTATTTCAAATCATTCAAGTTTTTAATGATTAAATTAATATTTTCTAACTTCTTTACATTTATTAGAAGCTCCCCTCGCTGCTTTTGCTCGGCGAGGTGCTTCTGCTGAACACCCCTAAACCACTCGTCAGCTTCAATATTCTGCCTCTCCAGCTTGTCAAGCTCCTGCTGGAGGCTGGGAAGTAGTCTTTTAGATACTTGAGATAGGGTGTCCTCCACAATTCTCCATTGCGTATTAGGAGTTTCGTTTTCCTCATCCCCAAACAGCTCTTTTATACGTGCAAGATTCTTTCCCCTGTTAAGATATCGTTTATTTGTTAAAGGGATCAAAAAGTAAACGTGCAATACAATCAGACTTACTGGGATCGTGGTTGATGGAGTTGTTGCTGATGCTGCTGCTGTTTTCGTAGCGCTTCTTTGGGTTGCTGTAGCTGCTGTTGTTGTATCTGAGGTTTTCTTGTCTGTGTCTGGTGCTGCCTCTGTGGTTGTTGTTGCTTTCCTCCCTTCTTTATGGTTCTAGGGTCCTTGCATCTGTGATGAATAGCACAAAGTAGTTAGATATGCGCATTAAATTGCTATAAGTCATTTACTTACTTTTTAGGAACAGCTGTTGTTCCAACGAACTCATCCTCGGACATCTGTTCCTCCTCTACATTGACCCTCTTGATTAGGCTTAGTCTACTTCTTGTTTTAGGAGGTTGGTCCAATGATGGTGGAGGTTTACCAAGCGACAGTGCAGGTTGAAAAGATGTTGCTCGCGTTGGTGGTGGCTTAGGAGTGTCAGACAGCGGTGAAATAATTTCAGGCAAGCTCAATGGAGGTATTGATTGATTGCTAAATCAAACAGTTATTTAGCTATTGAACAATTTGTAGATAATAACTTATTGCTTAACTCAACCTTATTTAGTTCAATAAACCCTTTTAGTGGAGGTTGAAATCTATAAGCGGTAATTTATCATCTAATTGAAAAAAAGCAATAAATAATAATAACTTACAGGACCGAAGTGTCAAACTCTTCACCGTTAAACTGTGTGAGTAGTGTTCTAATATCCATATCTTCAACAATGTTGACTTTAGTCATCTTTACAATTGTGACACTCGCAAACACTAAATGATGAATAGATTGAGAATTCTTCCAGCTTTATACACTTTTTCCACGTATTCAGCAGAAATGTGTTCCATCTCTTTTTAACACATGAATGTAGTACGGTAATTGTCACTAGTCCCCAAAAACATCTCAAGATGTGGAATTTGTTGAGTCAGCGGGAACATAAAAGTGTCTTGGTTCTCACAGGGAGCTTGTGTTGCAAAGTACGGAAGCTGAGAAAATTTGGCTTGGTAAGCGATCGTGAATAAGGAATTTTTTTTGATTTCAATGGAAAAGCAGCTTCTCGAAAATTTTTATGCAAATGTAGCAAAATTAGAAGCGATATATCGATTTGTAGAATGAATACAGAAGAAAATGGAAATTCTTATATCTGCTGAGTCAGCAAAGTCATAAATCTGCAGAAAATAAATTAAAATATTAAAATATTTTCTAAAATCCTTTAAAAATTGATCACACAGACACATATATTGAAAATATGCAGCTTAATATACAATAATGTAGAATTTCACACTTTTTATAGTCTAGTGTTGGAATCAAATTACAAACTCAATTAACTCCTAAATAGTGACATATATAAAAAAATGCAATCAGTATTAATTTATATAATTTTAAAAGCTCTTTGAAGTTATGTACAGGAAAATGCCGTTTGTCGACTTTTGAGATGCGTCGCGACGCCGACGTCAATTATTTTGAAAGCTAGAGAAAAATTTTATAGAGAAAAGTTGTTACTCTTGACAAGTTCTATTAGGACATATAAAGTTTGATAGTCATTCTGTCTCCCTTTTTTTTTATAAGTCCGGGCGTCAAAGCACAAACGTGTTTTACTCAAAAACCAATGGATCGATTTTATTGCATTAAACTTTTATCAATTTTGCATTAAAGTCTCCACCTGATGCAGCTTGAATCAACCCCCACGTAACAACCGCCTCAATGGGGTAAAAAATATTTTTTTATTAGGGGTGTGAAAAAAAAGTATTTTTGAAGTTTTACTGGAAATTGAATTCTACATTCGAAAACCACCTCAGTTAATTTTCCACCCCTTACGTAAAAAACTACCCCGTCAACCTCTTATTTTTTTTTTCGATCTTTACATTGTAGTTGGTGTTCTGCAAAAAACCAAAGTAAATTTTTTTTGTCAGATCTATACCTGAGCCGCTACAAGACTTTAAACATAGACGTCCAAAAGGACCTTATCAAATTTTTCATGTATTTCGAATTCTCATTGAATTTTAAATACAAACCTGTGGTAAAAAAAAATTGATTTTCTACAAAAATTTAGAAAACTTTTGCTTTCAAGAAAATTTCCCCCACTATACTGCCGTGTAGTGGGGGTAATTCGAAGTGCATATAAGCGTGAGCATTGCTTGGTCTAATTTATGCAAACAAACGAGCTTGATAAAATGGGTAAGTGATAAAATGAATGCATTTTCTCTTATTGGAATTCAAATTCACTCTTTTCCCAGCTCAAGTTAACAACAACCACAACAACAATTGAACTTTCCTAGGTAATTTATTTATTAATGCAGCTTCATGTTGTCTAATCACTAAATAAACTTGATATTTTAAAATAGAAGAGAATTGGGATGAAGTGCTTGAGCCGTGGTGCTTTGACATAAAGAAGGGATGGTACCTATCACAGGGTAAAATTTAGAAGATTTCAATCATTCAATGTATTTATACATTTTGTTTTCGAGTCCTTGGAACGAATTGAATCGAATAGGAAGGAGGCCCTGAGAAGTAAGAACAAATTTTTTCGGTTACTTCTACTACATAATTTTGTTAAATTTTAGAATTAGCAAAAAGGAAAGCCGAGGAGCACCAAGTGAGGGGTGCAATGAAGACGATGATGGTGCACTACATGTATCCATAAAGTGGCAAAAATATTGTTAAAAATATATATATATATATATATATATATATATATATATATATATATACAATCTCACTTATAATTTTAATAAGTAAATATAAAATTAGTTATTCTGGGTATTAATATCTCACCACCCCCACTGCCATCCCAATGAACTGACACGCCCCTCTGTATGACTTTTATAAATCCTCATCATGTTCATATATAATCTTAGTCAACGTTGGTAAGCTAACAATTTCACACGCTTATACAATTTACCTGTAAAAAATGAAAATCATAGTTGTTGTTATGCAGGGCTTTAGCGTGCCCAATTTTATGGTGAAAGAGCTCACAATATTTGACGGTAAAAAGTGTGCACATTACTGCTTCAAGGCGGATAGACTATTCTCTGAAGTATCTAGGATCTATCAGCGACAAATTGGAGAATCATCATCATAGTGTACCATACGATTTTGGTTACTTAGAACAAGAATATGTTAAGAAATTGTTGGATCTGCATTTGGTGCAAGAACTAACAAACAACGTCATTGTTTACGTTAAAGGAGCCATTAAGAAAAATTATCTGATGACAGCGCTGGGAAACCAGTGTCCATGTATCATAGACTTTGATGCAAGCGTGTCCAAAGCTCCCGATTGATGAATATTTAGAATGTAAATTTCACGCAAACATGCTGTGTGCAGCTTGAATAAAGTTAAACACATTTATAATTGGCTTTATAATTTTTTATCTAAATAAATTATTTCATTCTAATTGTATTATTGTGGTTTTCCTATTTGAAGCGAATGAGATATTAACAGAGATTTTGAAAATGAGTAAGACTTTGTTTTTATTATAAAACGCAAAGTTGTATTTTAACTATATATTGTTGTCTCTCTCTAATTCAAAACAGTCAGAACCTAATAAATACCTTGAATATAAATGAGATGTTGTAAGAACGTGGGCTCACATTTCACCTTTTCAACTGTATATAAACTCTATGTATCACGACGAACTCATCCATCTGTTAAGCGAACGTGTGCATTAGCAGATCAAAGTGTGTGTACAATGGCAACCGTGTCAGCCACTTGCAAGGATGCGCTCAAAATAATTCAACAATATATAACAAAAATTAAAACTTTAGAAGAATTAAATCGTTTGCTATTACATATCAATAATACAATACGTATAATACGGAAAGCAATAGAGAACAAAATTTATGAAGACAATGTTGATGAGAATCCGTTCTCGCTTGAATACAGCCTGTCATATTTGAAGTGCTATCGCTATAAACTAAAGTGTATTCGAAAGCGTGCATATGTGAAGTCTGGTCATGGTTGAAACAGACATCGATATTCGAAGGTGTTATGGAAGGACACTGAAACTTGTTTTAATGGAAGAATTCGTACGGGATTTATTTCAAACGTGGACATTAAGGAAACGTTGTATTTTTTGAAGCGAGCCTTTAGAACATTCAAGTGTAAAGTTGAGAAAGAACTAAAAAAATCATGAGTGAAAGTAAACGTGTGCCTTTCTGCTAATTTTATTAAGCCTCAAACAGGTGACGTGGGTTTGAAAACATTCGCAACAAAAAATAATCCTATTGACCATGCTACAAATATAAAGCAATGGTATCAAGAAAATGTTATCCAAAAACTCAAGAAAAGATTGGAAGAGTTTGCCGAGAAGGATTCAGGTTGGGCATTACTTGAAAAATTGGGTTTAAAAGTGCATATTAACGAGTATGATCCACTGAAATTTGATTATTCCACCTATACTGCAGTTCCTAACTTTATAAAGAACAAGAAGGCAGTGACTAATGTGCAGAACAATGATAGATTTTGCTTTCTATGGGCAGTTGTCTCTGCTCTATTCCCTGCAAAATGTAATTCAAATCCAACAACTTCTTATCCTCATTTTAAGGAAGTTCTTAAATGTGATGGAATGAACTTCCCTGTGACAATCAGTGAAATCAGAAAATTTTACTCTGTCACCAAAGTTCTAATGGCCTAAACAATAATAGAATAATAAATCTCCTTATGTTACCATTGTATAAGATAGATACGAATGAGCCTGTTTACATCAGTGACCAACATCAGCTGTACCATTTTGTGTGGATAAAGGATTTGTCACGCCTGATTTCAAAAGAAGTGTCGGCTAATGGGCATAAAGTGTTTATATGTGAACGATGTCTAAACTATTTCTCAACGAAGGATTTGCTTCGGAAACATCAGAGTCTTTGTCATATGCAAGGTAAGGTTACCTAAAGAGACAAACAAATACCTCTACTTCAAGAACCATAGGTATCAAGAGAAGTTACCGTTTGTTATTTACGCTGATCTAGAAAGCATTTTAGAAAACTGTTCCGATGACAACCAAAATGGACCTAAAACTAATACCTACCAAAAACAAGTTGCCTTTAGTGTAGCATATTACTTTAAATGTTCTTACGAGGAGAGTCTTTGTAAGTTTCGCCTATATCGTGGTCGAGATTGTATCCAGTGGTTTGTTGACGAGCTTAAATCTATAGCAGCATTCTGTAAAAACGTTTACAAAAATCAAGTACCGATTCAAGGATTTGACAATGCACAAGTGGGACAATACAACAATGCACAGCAATGTCATATTTGTGGAGGACCATTTTTACAGGACCAAGTAAGTGTCCGTGATCATAATCATCAAACTGGTCTGTTTCGTGGAGCTGCACACTAAAGTTGCAACTTGAATTATAAAGACGTATTTACAATACCTATTGTTTTCCACAATTTGAGTGGCTATGACGCTCACTTCATTATCAGGGCTGCATCAACTTCTATGGAAGGCCCAATTAAATTACTACCACTTAATAAAGAAAAGTACATTGCATTAACAAAATACGTCTCGAAAACTAAAGTCAGCTTCAGATTCATCGATTCTTTTCGATTCATGTCACAATCACTTCAAAAGCTATTAAAAAATCTAGGAGATGAACAGAAGCTAATTACAAAATCCAATTGTGATAACGTAACGGAGTTCAGTCTGTTGAATAGAAAGGGAGTATTTCCTTATGATTATACAGACTGCTGGGAGAAATTAGATGAATGCTCTTATAACACTTTGTGTATACCCGTTGCTCAGTAACCAAGAGCGATGGATGGGTTCGATGAGGGTTTCTGTTTCCTTAACAATAGCTGTTACAGGGCGTCACCACGATTTGTAAAATCTAAAGAATCCCACAATCGTGGAATAGGATTCCGTTAAACAAAATAAAGTTTAAATCAAACAATTTAATGATTAACAAAAAATTAACAAATGGAAGTGAAATATTCCACTCTAATAATGTGGTAGATCTTATTGTGCTAAGGGAGTTCGAACTCGTTTTTAAATTGAATAAATAAATTTTAGAATTTTGAAATTATTTTAAAATTCAATACAAATTGTGGAGCTATCAGTCACAGTAGTGATATGCGCTTCAAGGACGCATACCTGAGATAAATCCTGTTTAACAGGAAGATTTTAACAAAGAATTCGAAAATCAAAATTTACTTAAATGTTAATAAAAATATGATTGATAATTATAATAACAATAATGGTATTCGAAGAGATAATGATTTCACGCGTACGAAACGTAAAAATAAATAAGGGATCTTTCCCTTGATAATACAATGAATATTAACAATTAACTAAAGATTTAACTTATCTTCACGATGAAACGGCACGATGATAATCGCCAACCACACAACTGGATGAGAGAAATGCACGGTAGCAGGAACGTCCTAAAACGTCCGGTACGGAAATGCAGCCAAGTACGCCACTGGGGAAACGATAGTACTCGAACTGGATAAGTGCGTCCAAAAACGCCGGTACAAACAGAAACACCGGATTTTCTCCAGGTCTCCGAACATACCCCTTTCTCTGGGGTATTTAACGGTAACGATAATATTCCATTACGGAATCGATACGGTAAGTTCCCAATTGTTAAATTGTAAAAAAAACGAAACTAAAAGTAACGTCGGACCAATTCAACGTTAACAAGGGAAGTGAAGACTACCACGTCCGGGTACTAAAAACGGGTTTTCAAAAAACGTGATTGCGCAGAATTCGAAAAAGGCTGCATGCTCAAATACTCTCACCGCGCCCTACTATACTAGAATTTTCCAGAACATGTTGACAAAAAAATTTGAATTCAAATAATTTAATTGAACTATCTCTTCTTATTAATTTACCTCCCCTATACGTAAAAATTGTAAGATAGTGAAAAAGAGAGAAAGAGAGAGTGAGAAAGAGGGAGGGACAGAGAGAGAGAGAGAGAGAAAGAGAGAGAGAGACCTTCAGTTTCGGGAGCCCAGAGCTTAAGAGGGAAGAAAAGAAAAAGGGAAACTCCATTAAGCGGGTTACATCCCTACCTCTAAAGGTCTACTGCTGAAAGAAGTAGAAACAATAAAGAAAAGACAGGATTAAGGTACGGGACACTACAGCAGAGACAGCGTGAAGGTTGTTATAGCACACCCTCAAGAAGCTTAAATGGCAATAACAAATCAAGTGTTTGACTGGTTGCAAGGGTGCGGGAACACCACCCTGCAACCAAGTGAACAGGCCCAAATCCCTAAACTAGGATTCAGCCCGGAAAGAAAGAACGACACGAGACACATCAAGATGTTCAAGCATCCACCTAAAGCGATAAGAGAAAAGATACGGTACGGTACGGTAAATAGATGAACACTCGAAACATCCCGACACAACGACATATCGCTCCTCTAGCAACGTCTGATGTTATGACGAAAATGGTACCCAAGCAATTAGTAGGACCCTATGGCCTCCTACTCCAGCCAGGTTCTCCCTAAAGAAGGGAAAATCAAAGCTCCGAACAGAGACGGAAACGATAGATACGCCAATGGAACATTTTAATGTTACATATACCCTCTTCCTTCGAAAAGAAAAAGATGCAGGCAACGCGAAATCTTTTTCAACGATAAGAGAGCAGCGAAATAGAATGCCTAATTTAAAGGCAAGAGATAATAGACAGTTTAAAGAAGGAAAAACAAATTTAATGATTCTTTTCGAAATCATTAAAAATGTCTAATTCTACAGTAAAATTTCAAAGATTATTCGATTTAAAATTTCATCCTTGAAATAAATATAGATAATGCATGTTGGGTTTCTCGAACATGAATTATCTTTAATCGTCACCTTAGCGGCAATGACAGAAACATCCTTATAGCGGATAAGAATAAACGGACAACGTGAAAATTACATATTCGCAGATAAAATTTGAATGGTATAAACAAACTCGCCTGAATAAACTTTTTATTGGACAATTCCATCCTACTGGATGGATGTAACGTATCTAACGCGTACGACACGGTTGAAATATCATGAAACTTCAACAAGACTTAAGCGGTTGAGGCTACAGGAAGATGGGCAGACAAAAATCGGTAAAAGAGACACAATCGGGAAAGATAAAAGCCTATTCAGCAAAACCACCTATAACTGCGAACATATGTTTAAATATTAATTAGTGACTATTACAGATTCGGTATCCGGGAGATCGAAAGATCCACGGATCGGGAAAATTTTGCAATTCTCATCCAGGGCGCGTTGCGAAATCTTAATTCTACTAGCCCGAATATTTTGTACACGCAATTTCCTGATTCGCAGCTCATATTCAAGCTGGTCCTCAAGAAGAAATCTGCGTGAAACGTATTCAAAATCATTATCCATTTCACAGAAAAATTAACACTATCAAATAATAATAAGAGATAATAAACAAGAGATAATAAAGAAACGCAACACCAGCTATTTTTAAAGAAACTTCCTCACTGTAATTAATGATCGATGGAAGAAAGTCGAGCCCCACGTTCAGGGTGCCAAAAATTATATAACACTTTGTGTATACCCGTTGCTCAGTAACCAAGAGCGATGGATGGGTTCGATGAGGGTTTCTGTTTCCTTAACAATAGCTGTTACAGGGCGCCACCACGATTTGTAAAATCTAAAGAATCCCACAATCGTGGAATAGGATTCCGTTAAACAAAATAAAGTTTAAATCAAACAATTTAATGATTAACAAAAAATTAACAAATGGAAGTGAAATATGCCACTCTAATAATGTGGTAGATCTTATTGTGCTAAGGGAGTTCGAACTCGTTTTTAAATTGAATAAATAAATTTTAGAATTTTGAAATTATTTTAAAATTCAATACAAATTGTGGAGCTATCAGTCACAGTAGTGATATGCGCTTCAAGGACGCATACCTGAGATAAATCCTGTTTAACAGGAAGATTTTAACAAAGAATTCGAAAATCAAAATTTACTTAAATGTTAATAAAAATATGATTGATAATTATAATAACAATAATGGTATTCGAAGAGATAATGATTTCACGCGTACGAAACGTAAAAATAAATAAGGGATCTTTCCCTTGATAATATAATGAATATTAACAATTAACTAAAGATTTAACTTATCTTCACGATGAAACGGCACGATGATAATCGCCAACCACACAACTGGATGAGAGAAATGCACGGTAGCAGGAACGTCCTAAAACGTCCGGTACGGAAATGCAGCCAAGTACGCCACTGGGGAAACGATAGTACTCGAACTGGATAAGTGCGTCCAAAAACGCCGGTACAAACAGAAACACCGGATTTTCTCCAGGTCTCCGAACATACCCCCTTTCTCTGGGGTATTTAACGGTAACGATAATATTCCATTACGGAATCGATACGGTAAGTTCCCAATTGTTAAATTGTAAAAAAAACGAAACTAAAAGTAACGTCGGACCAATTCAACGTTAACAAGGGAAGTGAAGACTACCACGTCCGGGTACTAAAAACGGGTTTTCAAAAAACGTGATTGCGCAGAATTCGAAAAAGGCTGCATGCTCAAATACTCTCACCGCGCCCTACTATACTAGAATTTTCCAGAACATGTTGACAAAAAAATTTGAATTCAAATAATTTAATTGAACTATCTCTTCTTATTAATTTACCTCCCCTATACGTAAAAAATTGTAAGATAGTGAAAAAGAGAGAAAGAGAGAGTGAGAAAGAGGGAGGGACAGAGAGAGAGAGAGAGAGAAAGAGAGAGAGAGACCTTCAGTTTCGGGAGCCCAGAGCTTAAGAGGGAAGAAAAGAAAAAGGGAAACTCCATTAAGCGGGTTACATCCCTACCTCTGAAGGTCTACTGCTGAAAGAAGTAGAAACAATAAAGAAAAGACAGGATTAAGGTACGGGACACTACAGCAGAGACAGCGTGAAGGTTGTTATAGCACACCCTCAAGAAGCTTAAATAGCAATAACAAATCAAGTGTTTGACTGGTTGCAAGGGTGCGGGAACACCACCCTGCAACTAAGTGAACAGGCCCAAATCCCTAAACTAGGATTCAGCCCGGAAAGAAAGAACGACACGAGACACATCAAGATGTTCAAGCATCCACCTAAAGCGATAAGAGAAAAGATACGGTACGGTACGGTAAATAGATGAACACTCGAAACATCCCGACACAACGACATATCGCTCCTCTAGCAACGTCTGATGTTATGACGAAAATGGTACCCAAGCAATTAGTAGGACCCTATGGCCTCCTACTCCAGCCAGGTTCTCCCTAAAGAAGGGAAAATCAAAGCTCCGAACAGAGACGGAAACGATAGATACGCCAATGGAACATTTTAATGTTACACTCTCTACCTCCAAAGGAGAAGTTTCGAAGCCTTTTAACAGAAGAGGATATAACTGATGAAGACTACAATCACGCACTGAGAGATTGACATGCATTTCATATCCAAACCCTGGGACTGTACTCAGACCTCTATTTGAAAACAAGATGTCCTCCTTCTCGCAGATGTGTTTGAGGCTTTTAGACAGACCTGTATGAACACCTACAAGCTGGATCCGCTGCACTAATATACAGCTCCTGGATTAACGTTTGATGCTATGTTGAAGACCACAAACGTTCAACTTGAGCTTCTTACTGACATAGACAAAGTTCTTTTTGTTGAGAGTGGAATAAGGGGTGGTGTCTCACAGTGCTCTAACAGATATGCCAAGGCAAATAATAAAAACATGAAAGATAAATATGATCCGAATATACCTGACTCATATTTAATGTATTTTGATGTGAATAGTTTGTACGGTGCAGCAAAGTCGGAGTACTTGCCTTACGGAGACTTTGAATTTTTGAAAGAATTCAATTTATCTGAGATTCTAAATACTCCTGACATTTCTGATGTCGGATATATGGTAGAATGTGATTTGGAGTGTCCCTCAGATCTACATGAAAATCATAGTGATTTACCACTTGCACCATGTCATATGGTTCCGCCTACAGTTAAATCAAAGCTTAAGAAGCTCCTCTTGACACTATATCCAAAGTTCAACTACATTGTTCACTATAGAAATTTGAAAATGTACATTGCCAATGGAATGAAGTTGACAAAAGGTCATAAAGTGTTAAAATTCAAACAGTCCCAATGGTTGAAGGAGTACGTTGACCTGAACACTAAACTACGACAACAGTCAAAGAACGATTTCGAGAAGGACTTTTACAAGCTTATGAACAATGCTATATATGGTAAATGTATGGAAAATGTGCGCAAACATAAAGATATTCATCTAATTACGCAATGGGATGGCCGGTGGGCTGCCCGATCGCTTATTGCAAAACCCAACTTTCAAAGTTCAGTAGTTTTTGACGATAATGTTGCAATTATTGAGATGACCAAGCTGGAAGTACACCTGAATAAACCCATTTACGTTGGTTTTGCTATTCTGGACCTATCAAAAATATTTTTCTATGGCTTCCATTACAACTATATCAGAAATACCTTTGGTGAAAATGCTAAATTGCTCTATACTGATACTGACAGTTTGAAATATCATTTTCGAAATCTTAACATCAATGAGTACATTAAACGAGACAGCTTCCGTTTCGATACATCAGAATACAAACCTGACAAGGTATTTGGTATTCCACTACTAAACAAGAAAGTACCCGGTCTAATGAAAGATGGAAATAATGAGAAAGTCACGCTAGCGTTTGTTGGGCTTCGTTCAAAAATGTATGCATATACTGTTGAGTAAGATTGTAACAAAGAAAAGTTTGTGAAGAAATCTAAAGGTTCCACAAAATCGTCTATAAGAAGCATCACCATAGAAGACTTTAAGAGATGTCTATTTGACAAAACGGAATTCGAGGGCACCCAGAGGCTTATAAGGTCAAAGAAACACGTAGTATATTCAATAAAACAGAATAAAGTGGTTTTGAGTCCGTATGATGACAAGCGCATGGTCAGTTATAACCACACCGATACAAGGCCGTGGGGATATCATGTGGTGGGGGATACAGTCCTTATAACTGCACAGGAAGCCGTATCAATTCAATTGTTCATGATGGATTTTAGTGAAGAAGTCAAGATGCAAGCCTCTGTTGCTTCACAAGTAGCTTATGATTGTTACTTGAAAAGTACAGCTGGCGCAGGCAAGTTACTGTCCCAATTAGTTAACGAAGAAGAATCCTTTCTTGTGTCAGATGGTGTATTTACATCGATAACGGAAGGGAGATTGGATGTTACTGTTGACTGTATCAAACAAGTGTTTTGTTAAAAAATGAGTATGGATAGGTACATTGACACAGTCGCTTCGGTATGTGAACAAGAAAATCTACAATGGTTGAGTGGAGATGTGTTCAAAGAACTTGCAAGGAAACACGACTTTGATGACAAAGTACTCTATAAAACGGTAATCTGCGGTCTGCTTTCCTATGGTAACCTACAGGGTGTTTCACATTTGTCCCGTTAAAAGGATTACCAAAAACTACAAGAAGATTGATGCTCTCGTAGATGAAATGGTGTGTAAAGCTGCTTATTTGGCGAACTCCAAGGCCCTCAAAAACATACTGGATGCTATTAAAGCAAACGAAGACCTTGCATACTGTTTTTGTCCAGGTCATAACGCTGAACACGTGAGGATACTGGACTGGATACAGATCAACGTGGTCAAAGGAGAGAAACATCCAGGTGCAAGATTGGGATGGACATGCGGTCCAGATTCTGCAATATGGCCATCTACATATTATGAAAACTATGTAGAGACATTAGAATTGTTACATTCAATTTTGGAACAATAAAACAACAACTTTAGAAATTTGTATTCCTTGGTTTATTCAAAAACGTTTCTAAATAAATTACAGATAAAAAAAGAAAAAAAAAACATTACTCTATATGCTGATTTCGTTAGATTCTTAATTATTGACTTAATTATCTCGCTACAAAATATATGCAAGTTACGCTATTTGATTATTATCAATCCATGTGTTATAACTACTATCAAATCCTAACCATTTGACGTATAGCTTTTTCCCTTTTTTCCTCAGCATCCGCTCGACAAGGCAAACGTCTGGATGTTTGGCTTTTTGCAACTCCATTTCATAGAAACCTCCTTTAATCGTTTCATTCTTCTCATCTTCTAAAATATAAGTTGTTGGATTTGTTAGATGCACTTTTTTCACAGTAAAAATTTCATTGGTCCAGTTCGGCGTGTATCCCTTTTCGAATAACGCTCAATATTTGCTGATGTGTACTTTATCGCCAACTTTGAGCTTTGAAGTCGGATGTGCAATTTTAACAAATGTGTATACTGACTTTAAGATAGCTTTTTCGTTACGTTTATTTACCTCAGAGGGTGCCATTTTAATTGTTCTATGATAACTATAGTTATAAGTTTTAACAATTTGTGGAAGGTCGTTAACCCATTTGTAATTGCCTTGAAAACTAAACTGTTTCCACATAAGCTGTTTCAACGGACGGTTCACTCGCTCAACAATAGAGGCCTTTTTAGTTGAGTATACACTGTAATGGTTGATTCCATGTTTATTCATCAGCTTTCGAAAGTTTGAGTTATAAAACTCTTTACCCTCATCTGTTTGCAGGTTTTTGGGTGGACACTTTAAACTTGATAGGATACTTTGCATTTCTAAAGTAACCTCTTTACCTTCTTTGGATTGTAGTGACACCGCCCAGACGAATTTTGAAAAGCAATCTATTACAACCAGTATGTATTTGTATCCCTTGTTTTGCTTAACGTAGGGTATCATTTCAACAAGGTCTGCTTGAAGTGTCTCATTAATTCCCTTAACAATTACACGACGCCGTTTAAAATTAAGCCTTGCAGGTTTGTGTAGTTCGTTAACAATATCTCGCTTTACGGAAGAATGTTCCATTCTAACTTTCTTAGACAGAAGGCTCTTCAGATATAACAGACTCCAGGATGGCAGACAATTTAAATACAATTTCAGCAGCTAGTGTCACTGACCTTGTGTCATTGCTTTTTCTTTTGAAAGATAGCATGTCATTGAACTTTAAAGGGAGGTTATGCAGTTCAGGCTCACTATACTGCTTATTGTTAATAGTCACGGAAATGTCATTAAAATTGAGTCTTATTATCTCTATTGTTGCTTCTTTCAAAGGAAAGTAATAGGTTGTGAGACCATTCTTCAACACATAAGAATTTCCAAGTGTCTTCTCAGAATTAAACTCAAGAATTATGTTGTAAAATATATAATTCGATGCTTCGGGAAAGTATCCTTGTCGTGCTGTAACACCATGTTTAACTATGTGACGACCAAACTTGTCAACGGTCATCTCACACAATAACACCTTCTTCACGCAGTTCTTCTATAATAGACACAATCTCGTTCCTGAGACCTGTATTGCCTGCTGCCTGAGACGATACTAACAGGCGGAGTCCATCAATCAGCTCATTTGGATCATTCCAATATAAGTAGTCAATGGGATTGTCGTTTAGCGACTTATACATTCCCTTTCCTTGGTAATACAATGGCGCTACAACTGATTTGTATTTTTCATCTTTTGTCCCATGTATTTGAGCATCGGGCTTAAAGTTCCTCCTCACAGCATTGCTGATATCCAAAATATTCTTATATAGCTTAAGATCCTTCCTCGTGTATTTTGCGGGTTCCCTTTTGAACAGTAGCTTGTATAACCCACGTGTACCTTTGAAAGTATGATTACCTACTTTAATATCCGGTCCTACAAGCTGAACTTCGGATGAGCCTATGAAGTATTTCTCTTTGAAGCTATCGTGTCGTATTCCGGTTCGATGGTCATATTTTCTCTCTTTGTCATGAACCATGTCGTCTATATATCGCCTTGGAAGTTCATCGAACTCTTGTAAGTATTCCTCATATACTTGTGTATCTATCAGACCTTCAATATTTTCTTTACTTTCCTGAACCGATTTTTCAAGTAAATCGTCGTCGTCCTAGTACCGCACTTCTTCTTGTTCCTCCCGTTTTTGCACTGGATCATAACTATATTCCTCATCTTCCGACTTGAAATTTGTAGAAAGATTTAAGTCAGGTGTTTCCTTTAAAGAGTCAATTCTTTTCCTTAAGTTTGTTACTTTCATGGATATTCGCCTTGAAGCTGTTGTGGCATGTGGTTCTGGAGCCCTGCAGACCTTCTCATCTACCTTAGCCCTTTTTGGAGTGTTGAATGTCTCACTATCATATCATGGCTCACTTTTCTCTGCTTTAAATTGCTTGTCCCCATTTGTATTTAATCTTTCCACTGTAGTTTCTAAATGCTTTGTGATAGGAGAGAACGCATTCTCATGTCTCAATTGGGCTTCCTTTAACGAGTCAAGTTTCTTTCTAATCTCATTTCTTTTTCTAATGAGCTCTTTGTTTACTGAAATAGACTCAGCAATTTTTGCATTTTGAGAATCCATTATCACAGATCACTGACCTGATCTGACATCAAATTCATACTGTGCAGCTTAAGATAATTTCGACGCATATATAATACTACAACTGGATGAAGCAATCAAAACCTTTGCGATAACGACCATTATTAATTTCCCTCTCTTTGTCAATTGTAAGGAACCTATGGTTATTACTCCAACAGACGGAGCATATTTCTTTGAATTTATCATAAGTTAAGTCAGTATTTACATGTTCAACATAAACATGTCGCAGATTTAGATGATCTTGTTTGAATAATATGAGAAAATTTGCATTATCGCGAATAAGGTGCTTTGGTATTCCAACGTATGTCTGACATAAGTAGAAGCAGTCTACTTTCATATGTCTACCCATGCTAAAATACTCTTTCATCAGGTGTTGCTTATCACGCACGACGTCATCAAATATAAAGACTGTGTTTGGTTTGGCCCCTTGCGGGGAAGGTATGTTATCATCTAAACTGCTGAATGGTGCATAAGTGACTCCTTGAATCGGCTCAAGAGCTCTTCATAGGTGTTTAGGATGAAACAAGGACTTTGAAAACACATAGACGTTCTCAAACCTAAGACCGTTTTTATGTTTCAGCAGATTCACTACAACATTTGTCTTTCCACAATTTGATGGTCCAACGAAAAGACAGCGAATAGATGTTGGCAGCAACTCACCATGCCTCTTGAGATTGTTTGAGTTATTGATATCATAGTTTTGTATTGGCAGCTTCAAAGTCTGCTCAATAAATCGCATCGTGAAAGTTGACTGATCTCCTACCGCTGTGAGCGTGACCTTATAAATAGATCAGGCACATGTTGCATAACGAGCATAACTTCTGAATCTATAGGATGTCTATAAAATGATTGTCAACGTTCAGGAGACTTCCAGTCACAGAAACGTCACTGAAGGTAACGGATTGGTGAACAAACTGATTGACAAGTTTCCATTTGAATTGCATATTCCTGGATACAACTATTGAGGACCTGGTACGAAATTGTCCAAAAGGCTTAGCAGAGGAGACCAGGGTGTTAATAGACTTGACGAAGCTTGCAAGTCGCACGATATCGCTTACGCAACAAAGAAGGGTTTAGATCAAAGACACGCGGCAGATAAGGTTTTATTGAACGAGGCGAAACAAAGGCTCCATTCCTCTGACCCCTCGATCGGTGAGAAAGCTACAGCATTAGGAGTAGTTGCGGCCATGACAGCCAAAATTAAATTAGAAATGGGCTGCAGTAGTCGATCATCAACAAGAGTTCACCGCAAATCCTCAAAAAGCAAGAAACGTGGTGAAAAGGTGGCATTTAGTCAGCTTGTAAAAGCAGCACGAAATGCAGTAAAAGCAAAAAAATTTAATGGTATTAAAGAAGCCTTAGGTGATGCTCTTAAGGCAGCAAAAAGTTTAAAAGGGCGCAGAAGTGTAACGTCTGTCAGGGTGATACCTGTACCCAAGAGTGGTGGTTTCTTACCCTTAATACCTATATTTGCTGCTCTTGGAGCATTAGGCTCAGTCGCTGGTGGTGCTGCAGCAATTGCGAAAACAGTTAATGATACCAAAGCCGCTCAAGAGCAACTCAAGGAAAGTCAAAGGCACAACGAAACAATGGAAGCCATATCAATTGGTCAACGTGGGAAAGGACTTTACCTTAAACCATATAAATCAGGGCTTGGGCTTTTTTTATCCCCTCCAAAGCCTCCAAAGTACCTTCAATAAAGCTACCCGATAGAGCCCTTACCGAAATAGAACTTTCTAAATTTGCTAAACAGTTAAAGATCAAGAATTTCAGAGGAGTCTTCATGAGAGATGCGCTGCCAAAATCAGGCCCAAATTTCAGTGAATGTGGAATTGTAAACCTCGACACTTTAAACGGACCCGGAACTCACTGAACAGCTTACGAGAGATGTGGCAGAAGCGCAACTTATTTTGACAGCTTTGGTGACTTGAGACTTCCATTAGAATTAGTAAAATACCTGAGGTCTTCTGGTCAATGTCAAATTCTCTATAACCATGATACATTTTAAACATACGATACATTTGTGTGTGGTCATCTTTCCTCATGTGTTATAATAATTTGTGTCAGAAGCATTACTAATCAGTTCCTTCGCTACGAGGCAGACGGACGGATAATGTCATTCACATTCACTTTGTCTGGAACGCAATTAGTTCTAAAAGCTGACTGTTATCCTCCTCTCATATTGGATAATGCAAATTATGTAATTGGACTTATCAACCTAGAAACATACAATTCTATTCCCAATATTGACGCAAGCAATAATAAGTTTCACTTCTTCGCGGAAAATGGTAGTAAAGTATGTATAGAAGTCCCTGAGGGCTCATACGAAATCGATGACATAAGCTATTTCCGTAATAAGGAGCTAAATAGACTGACTTTTGGCGAACCAGGTAAAAAGTCAAGCTATAGGAATAGTCGCCTTTTAACAATTAAAGGTAACAACAATACTCTGAGATGTGAACTCAAGTGTGCGTTTGATGTAGACTTTTCTGAAGAAGGTACAGTAGGTGAATTGCTTGGATACAAACGCAGAAAACTAATGGCATACGTGAAACATGTATCCGACAATCCATCCAAAATTTTGAAGCTCAATGCTTTGTGCGTTGAATGTAACATTGTAGCAGGCTCTTATCGAAACGGCAAGCAACTTCGCATAATTCATGAGTTCTTTCCGCTTGTTCCTCCTGGATATCGAATTGTGGAAGCACCATCCAACGTCATCTATTTGCCAATCAGCGTCAGCGAAATTGCTGAAATTATTATAAAAGTTACAGACCAAGACGGAAAGACCGTCAATTTTCGAGGTGAGGTCGTTACAGTTAGACTGCATCTTCAAAAGCTCTGAAAAACCGCTATGAGGATTGTTTTCAGACAACAACAATCTATTGCTCATCATAGACATAAAAGCCGTGTAAACTAAAACATTGTGGTCAGAAGAGGTTCAAGTCTCACGCAGTTAACAGCAAACAATAGAAGATTTCAAACAAATTCAAACAATTATCCATCATTGGTATAATACAAATCAACAGATTAAGAAGATAAGTTCAAACCAATGTATTTATTTAGAATGTTTTATATAGCGTGGTACTAGTTTCGGCGATTCGCCATCTTCAGCCACTCAGCTACAAAATTTATTAATTACAATATAATGATTATACAATTTTTAGTTTTTGACTCACTCAAAAATGCACAAATGATAAGTTGTTGATTACAGATTTCAACCATATAGTTCTTATTGTCACAATTGGGTTATCGAATATAAAATAGAGTTACAAAAGTAACTATGTCACAATCGGTTAATCAAATCATTACAATCGAATATAAATAGAGTTACAAAAGTAACTATGTCACAATCGGTTAATTAAATTATTATAATCGAATAAGACTTACAACTTATATTATTTCACGTTGTAACTATGATTATATCAAATTTTTTAATTTTTAATTTTTAAAAATACAATAATTAAACTTATGTATAGTCACACCATCGAGATTCATGTGTATTCCGGTGATGTGACTACACCAAGGGCGTTGGTTAATTAGAATTTTAAAATTTTTTAAAGAAACATGTTAAATGAATAAAAGTTAAAAATAGAAGATTTCTCCAATCTTTAGGATTTAGGGTTGTTCAAAATGAACAGAAATATTCTCTACGTAAATGAAAAAGTAGCTCTTGATGAAGCGATAACCTATGCAGAGAAACATACTCACCAACCTTACGCTTCTACTTCATACAATAACAACGATGAAATCAGAATACCGATCCAACAACAAGACTTGTACTCGCTACCATGGTACAGTGACCTGTACATTGAAGGCAAAGTTGTAGCGATGCAAGGGGAGGCTAATGCTCGACTTGATGGAATACGATTAATTACAACGGAATTTTATTTCTTTTTGATGAAATACGATATGAAATAGGTGGAAACGTTATCGATCGCATCAAGAATCCTGAAATGGCAACCGTATTGAAAGGACTTGCTACCTACAACAAAAATCAAAGCATTGCGCTCATGAATGCAGGATGATTCCCTCTAGAGGAACCCACAATAATGGATACAGCAACTGGAACATTCAATGTCATAGTACCGCTACGAATGTTTTTGGGTTTTTGTGATGATTTCCGAAAGATAATTTTAAATTTGCAACAGGAACTTGTCCTTCTTAGAACCGACATTAATGCTTTGTTGCACGACGGAAGCAAATCTGTTAAAGTCGGAATCTATAAAGTATTCTGGAGAATGCCACATATTTCAGTATCAACTGCTGAGAGAATACAATTACTAGATATACTGAAGAAAGATAGAGAGTTGAGCATTCCCTTTAGAAATAGAGAATTCTATGAGTACCCTCTTTTGCCACAGACACAGAGACACATGTGGCCAATCAAAACATCTATGGAGAGGCCACAATACATTTTCTTTGGCTTACAAACTGATAGAAAAAGTCATTACAATAAAGACATCAGTCAATTTGATCATTGTTCTTTGACGAACATTAAAGTATTCCTCAATGACGTTATGTATCCCTATGACAATTTAAATTTGAATTTTAACAAAAATCAGTTTGCAGTTCTATACGAAATGTATATAGAATTCCAAGAATCATATTTGGAAAAAGCTAGAGAGCCCCTTCTAACGCCAGCAGAGTTTAAGAGTATTGCTCCTATAGTAATCATTGACAGTTCAAAGCAAAATGAGGAAGTCAAAAGAAGTCCTGCAGACATACGGATCGAATTTGAAACCAGTGAAAATATTCCTGATAAGACAACGGCCTATTGTTTGATAATTCACGATAGAGTCGTCAAATATGTCCCATCGCGAAACATGTCTAGAGTGGCAATGTGAATTGTTTTATAGATTATCCTTCTCACTTCATGTATTTGTAACTATTTGTACGATAGTATCTGAATAAAGGAAATAAAATTTCAATTGTTTTTTATTAAGATCTTATTATTTCTCGGTTATTGAATACAATAGTGATATAGTGTTTAGGTAGTCACATAAATTGGTTGAGGACCAAACCATATAATCAGGCTCACTTGCCCAACCCAGTTTTGCTTTACGATTTCTCAACCCTTCTTCATTGTTTTTCTGTAACCATTCCTTGATTCTGAGATGCTCAACATTATGAAGCGGTTGGAATTGGTAGCTCAAACTTTAAGAGTCTAAGGTTGTAATGAAGACTTTCAAAGCCTTATGGTTTGAAAAATATGCAGATTCACAAGTTGCTTGATCGATGCACACATTGATGGCTTGGTTGTTCTTTGTTATGTTTTCAATTGAATAAGATGGGTCGCTTGTTTCATAACCATTCCTATTTTGCGAATTGGAATCAGTGGAGAAAGTTTTCAATAGGAAGGGAAATAAACTGTTTGTAAAATGGCTTGAATTTAATAAGAAATTCAACAGCTGCATTAGTAAAAGTAGCCTAACATAATAAAATGTAAAGAAAACTATAGTAATAAGACACTACAATATCAACGATTTTCTATTTAATTTCCTACCAATACAATAATTAATTTCGTACACACGTCGGGTTAACATTACACACAATTTGCCAACAATCAGTCCTATGCTTAACCAAAAGAGAATGACTCCTATTACAGCAAACATCATAACACCAACATCTTGATAACCGCATTGAGTTATCCATGCACAGTCTTTCTTTAAGATATATTCACCTTTATCAAAATTCTCACCAACTACTGTTTGCCATTCACTATCAATATATGTTTGATTTGTCAACAAGTAGCGTATTTTAAATGAAACAATATCCTTTGGCTTATGTATTGGTAATGTACACATTCCTGCATAAATATTCATTTTACCCCATTTATTAGGCCATGTCTCATCGAAAATGTTGCTACAGTCAACTGTTGCAAAGCATGCCGAAATATCAAAAGGAATTGATGTGAATAATTTGTGGTTCACGAGTACACTCGTTACAATGAAGAGCTGTGATGGAAACATTCTGAGTAATGAAAAATTATATGTGACCGTCAAAGATAAATAAAGCAAAATACTGCAGACATGCGCACTGGAGCTAGCCTGAGACAAACTTAATATTTGTCGTTTCCCCAGCAGGACCTTCACTAACCATGAAGATCAAATTTCCTTCAAAAATTTCTTCATTTAAATCATCTATTTTACATTCTGTAAACATTTGTGCAAAGCGGTGAGGCAATATAACTTTGAAGTCTTTGCACTCCACTACCACTGCATCACCATTCTTAGTGTTTATCCTATCAAACAATTTGATCTCAAATCTTTCACCAATTTCCAACGACTTGACGTCAACAAATGGTTTTATGTATAGCGACGAGTTGACACAATTTAAAAAGGATGTAGCCATTTCCTCTGATGTAGCTCACTTCCAAATACAGTTCCTTAGCATTGTGAAAAGGAATATATACCAATTCATCAGTCGAGCATGCGCTATAAAGTTTAGGAACGATAGAAGAATTGACCTGGTATATGCTTAGACTTATGTGACTCTCTGACAAATTCCTCAAAACTACAAGCAACGCATTTTGTGCTCGGTTGATCTGTTCCACCTCTACATTTAATGCACTTAAATTGTACGGGAACGACCATCTTAATCGCACTGAAGTATTCAACTCTCTACGCTTACATATATAACAGAGGTCAAGATCACGTGGACGCAAAGATCTCTGTATTTCCGGTTTGCAACAAAGAAAAGGTATCTGTTTTAACCTGATATCCCCAAAATTTGAATTTCCCGCCTTTGCGCATGCGCACAACTGACCGGTGATCCAGAATCGGCATTACTATACTACTATCAATAAAAATATCACCGGCGCTAGTACGAGGGTAATTAAATCATTCCATAAATTAGTATTTGACCAAGAAGGCGATCGAAAAAATCGACAACGATTGAGAAATTTTACGGGCTTTGATTTTGATACCAATAGTAAACCGTTTCAAGAAAAATGTACAGAATTGACAAATGATTTTTCTTTGAAAGAAATTACTACTATTATGAATTTATTAAATTTAAATTATGAAGATGAACAAAAAGAAGAATTATCATATAAATTATGTAGTAGTTTAATGAATTTAGAAGATCTGAGATCGGAATTATCAACGGATGAAAACAACGATCAAGGAGAAAGTGACGATCAAGAAGATATCGACGACGAAAATGATGATGGAGAAACAAGTTCGAAATCATACAGAGTAAGATCAACCCAAAATTATTCGAGTACACCGAAATTTACGTTAAGTTATCGAGATGTTGAGGATACAGTTCGATCATTTTCGGGTGAGGATGGCTATCAGGTTGAATTATGGATCGACGATTTCGAAAATTTTGCAAAAATCATGGGATGGGGTGATCTTGAAAAATTAGTATTCGCCAAAAAGTCGTTATCTGGATTGGCCAAGTTGTTCGTTAAGGGTGAGAAAGGCTTGTGTTCACGGCAAAAGCTGAAGAAGGCACTCCGAGAAGAATTCGCTAAAAAAGTAAGCAGTGCTGATTTACATAGACTGCTGGGAAAAAGAACACAGAAGAAAGATGAAACACTGCAAGAATACGTATTATCGATGAAAGAATTAGCTTCCAGAGATGACATCGAAGAAGAAGCACTTATTAGCTATATTGTGGACGGTATACCAGATTATTCGAACAATAAATTATCGTTGTACGAAGCCACTAGTTTAAAGCTGTTAAAAAATAAGTTGCATGTGTACCAAACAGTGAAAGACAAAACTATCAATAAGTGCTTTAAAACGATTGTTAACAATAATAATAAACAAACATCTGAATCAGTAACCAATAAAAAGAATAATGATCGTAAAGGATTTAATAAAAGTGAACCAAGAAAAACAAAGTGTTATAATTGCAACGAAGAAGGACACATTGCGACGAGTTGCCCGAAACCGAAACGTGAAAAAGGTTCGTGTTATTCATGTGGAGAACAGGGGCACGTGGCGAGCAAGTGCCCTAAGAAAGAAAAGAAAACAGCCAGTACAAATGTCATCAATTCCAGCAGTTATGGAAGTAATCTTCAACCACCGTATATGGTAAATGTGGAAATTCAGGTGCCGCAAAGTGAAGAAAAGAAAATGTTGAAAATTAATGGAATTTTGGATTCAGGTAGTCCAATAACTTTAATTAAATCTAAATTGTTTGAACCAGTCAATTATAATAAGACAAATATACCAAGGGATTTTGTGGGTGTCAACAGTTCACGGGTTGAAATTTTAGGAGTTTATGAATCTCCAATAAAAATTGACAATATAGAAGTTATTTTAGAATTATTTGTGGTTCCAGATGAAACCATGAATTTTGATATTTTATTAGGTCGAGATTTCATAAATTCACCTTTGATTAATGTTTCTTTGAAGCCATTTATAGTTTCAGCAATAGATAAGTTTGAAAAAGAATGTAGATCATTGATGTTGATTGACAATAATTCTGAATCAAATGAGCTAAATTTAATTGTAAATCAAAATTTAAGTCCGAATATGCGTGAAACAATTAAAGAATTACAGAGTTTTTTAGGATTAGTTAGTTACTTTAGACGGTTCATTCCGAATTTTGCAACTATCGCAAAACCACTGTATAGTAGCATAAAAAAGTCAAGTAAATGGAATTTTGAAACGGAACAACTGTCCGCGTTTAATAATTTAAAGAAGACACTAATTAGTCATCCGGTTTTAGCTATTTATTCGCCGAAATCAGAGGCAGAGTTACATTGTGATGCTAGTGCATCAGGATTTGGTTCGGTATTATTGCAGAAACAGGTAGATGGTAAATTTCATCCAATAGCTTATTTTAGCAAACGAACAACGATTGAGGAATCTAAATATCATAGTTATGAGCTCGAATGTTTAAGTATTATTTATTCCTTGAAAAGACTCCATGTTTATGTTTATGGTATACCTTTTAAAATTGTTACCGATTGTAATAGTTTAAAATTAACCTTAGATAAAAAAGATATAAATCCCCGAATAGCCAGGTGGGCTTTAACCCTTCAAAATTATAACTATTCATTAGAACACCGATCCGGAACTAGAATGAAACATGCCGATGCACTTAGCCGTTGTCAAAATATTCTGTTATTAGAAGAAAATACATTTGAACAAAATCTAGCTTTTCAGCAAGCACAGGACGTTACTATTAATAAGATGCGTGATATATTAGAAAACCGAGAACATCCTGTTTATGAATTGCGGAACGGTCTAGTTTATCGGAAGAAAAACACTAAAATTTTATTCGTTATTCCACAAAATATGGAAATTCAAGTGATGCAAATGTATCACGACAAATTTGGTCACGTCGGTATTGACAAAACAATGGAACTAATTACGCGAAATTAATGGTTTCCAAATATGAGGGCAAAATTGAAAAATTACATTGCCTCGTGTTTGAAATGTATAACGTACTCACCACAGTGTGGTAAAAAGGAAGCTCAACTGCACAATTTAGAAAAAACCGCCCCGTTTACATGTCTCCATATAGATCATTATGGGCCTTTAGAAAAAACCCCCTGTGGTTATCGATATATTTTTGAAGTTATTGACGGATTTTCCAAATTTATCAAGCTGTATCCTTGTAAAAGTACCAAAAGTGTTGAAGTAATTAATAAATTAATTCAGTATTTTAATACGTATAGTCAACCATTAATGATAGTTTCAGATAGAGGTACTGCATTTACATCAAACGAATTTAAGAAATTTGTAGAATCGCGAAATATAAAACATGTTTTAATTGCGACCGGAGCTCCAAGAGCGAATGGTCAAATAGAAAGAAGTAATAGAGATATTACTCCAATGTTAGCGAAGGTTACAGTTGCGCTTAATAAATGGGATTCAATTTTAAACGAAATAGAATTTGCATTAAATAACACGTGGAATAGGTCAATAAAAAATACAGCCAGTCGATTATTATTTGGCATCGATCAAAGAGGTACAATTGATGATAGGTTAAAAGATTTCGTTGAAAGTCAAAATGAGTTTACGCGAAATTTAGTAGAAATTCGGAAGGAGGCACTGACTAATATTGAAAATAGTCAAGAGGTTAATAAGCAATTTTTTGAGAAACGTCATAAGACCCCGAAGAAATATAAGGTAGGCGATTATGTGATGATAAGAAATGTAGATACTTCACCGGGTGTCAATAAAAAATTAATACCAAAATATAGAGGACCTTACGTGGTTAAAAAGACATTACCAAATGATCGTTACCTTATTACCGACATTGAAGGCTTTCAAATAACGCAATTACCTTTTGAAGGAATTTATGAGCCGGGTAGAATGAGACCTTGGCAAGAAACGTCTAATTCGGATTTGAATATTGATACATAGTTGAAAGACCAATTATTATGTTTTATGTTTTTCATTTAGGCTTTGAATTCAGGATTATGCATTTATGTTTATGAATTTGTGCTTGTGTACTCAAGTCAATGTTGTATGATTAAGTTCTTATATTTATGACTTTATGATTTTGTCCTTATGATTATGATTTTACGAATATGTTCGTATGATCATACCCTTATGTTTATGTTCTTACGATTATGACTTATGTTTAGGTACTTATGTTTAAGAAATTATGTTTACATGCTTATGTTCAAATATGGAATTTTATGTACTTATGTTTATCAATTTTATGACAGTGAATTTAGCTGTATAATTTATGATGGTGGACATAAGAGTTTACTTAAATTTCTAATTATGAATTGTTATGTTTTAAATTATGAATTGTTACAAGTTACACCATGTGATCGAGGGCGATCACAATGTCAGGGTGGTCGAACTGTAGCAATAGCGTGGGAATCGGTCTTCGACCAATTCCCCAGAACTCTGTTAAAGTCATTAGTGAAATTTAATATTAGGATTTAGATTTTAGTTTTAAGTATATTTTAGATTTTATGGTGTTGAGTGATTTTTACCGCCTGCAGCTGCACTAATGCAGATGTCGAGGGTGTGAATGGCAAATGTAGTTAAGATTCGACTATTCGATTCTCGACCACAGAAACCAACAGACGTTGTTTTTTAATTATTGAATATATTTAGATTATATAGAAGTTTTGAGAAGTTTTTATTTTAAGTACTCGGTACGACTGTTTTCGACACAATTCTCAATATCCTTTAGTCAAAATTTCTCTAGGTGATCTTACAACATATTGTTAAATAATTAAAATGTATTAATAATTATATAAGAAAGTACCCTATCAGCAATCCTAGTTCATACTGTTAAACAGGAAATGCTTAGTTTTCAAAAATTATTATTATAATATTTTCTATTAAAACAGTCAGTCTGACTTTAAAATTCAATTAGTCAAGATCAAAAGAAAACTAAATTGTATTGTGGAATCTTGTAGAAGTTTATTATATAAAGTTTGTTTTTAAAAATTGATCGAGAAGATTAAATTATATAACTATATGGACCTTTAGTATGGAACATAGTCAGCCAATCGTAGTGACAATAAAACCAACGGCGGTCCACTGTAGCACAAAATCGATGTCCCACCATGCGTTATCCTTAAGCGTCCCATGTAGAACATAAACAAAACTGAAGAGCATCATAAGTTAAACGATAATTGAAGAATTATTGTTTAAAAATAAATTTTACGTAAATATCTCTATTTAAATTAGTAATAACAAAAAAAACAATGCATATTAATTAAAGTAAAGTTAGTTTTAACATCTAAGATGGCCTTAATTAGGAATAATAAAAAGATAAATAGCTACTACTTTTTGTTCTGTCTAGATAAATATTATCATGGCTCAATTAATTATTAATTAACTAATAAATTTATCAAAAGTGGATAGAAATTAAGAAAGATACATATGCCCATTTTGTCATTCACATACCTAAAAATGAGTATAGAACTGTCTAGTGAAACCACGAAGAGGCGGGCATTTTCTCACCGGCAAAGGAAAGGGGAGGAGAGAAGAAATTAATAGACAAAATATTAATGTTGTAAGTATTTGAAATGAAAAATAACAAATCAATATTTTAGTAAAATTAATTATCTTCGTCCCTTTCAAATGTGAAAGAGATTAGTAGAATTCGCATGCACTCATATGAGTTTTTCTAAATTATGTGGTGTTGACTTACATCTGTGGTCGCTTACTATCCTTTTAAAACACGAAAATAAACGTTCCACGCCACACGTTGTTACTGGTGCAAAAAGAAATTTGTCATTGGATGTATCCGAACCGTTACTAATTGAATTGACTATTTCCCGTAAATGAAGAGTTCTAAAATTGCGTGCAATGTCATTTATGATTTGCACTGATGCATTTTTAAATAACTGGTTATTTTAAAACTTGGCGCCTTTACAGAAAACCAATGAGATTTTTACCAATGAAAATCTTATTTTCAGTGAGTGAATTAAGTATACCACGTTCGCCAGTACAGAGTTCGACCGACCAAAACTCCCATTAATTGTTGAATGATTGGAAACATATTTTAAAGATTTTTAGGGGGGTGCCTACTGCACATTTCAGTGAAAGTTGGACCATGTAGCTCGTTGGGAAACATGAAAAAAAGGAATTTTTGTCGAAAATCTCAAAATTTTCGTCAATCAGTTTTTTACATAAATCGACTCAAGATTACTTGAGGATTCTCGGAAAACTATTTTTTTCGGTTTTCCGGCAATGTATCCTGAAAATAATTGAAAAACTGGTTTCTCGTTCATTGATCGTAAATGTGACCAGTTATTCGCCTCTCACTTGTTCTATTCTTATCTTAAAGGGGCTTCATGTTATCGTATTTGTTTACTTAAGAAAAAGTCCTTGACATTCGATCCTCTAAAGAAAGAAAATTAAGCCACAGTTTTATTTTCAATTTGCAGTTAAAAGAGAGCGACACTATAAATTTAAGGGTGACAAAAAATAATGATAATACTAATACTAATATTAATAATAAAGCTACCGTATTACTACCTCATTACTCAAGATAAGTTGATACAAATGGGCACATTTGAGTAACAATGTTGGGGGTAGTTCAGTAGATCGTTTAAAATTTCTTGTTAAAATTTCGTTTGAAATTGTTGTAACAGCACAAAGATCAGTTTACATTTATTACGGTGATTTTTCCCTTCATTTTATTGTTTATTTTTATTGCAGTTTTTCGACTTTGTATCAACTTACTAGTAAAAGCAATCGTGTACTATCGATACGTCACCTACGGGAACCATAAATAATATTTGCTTGTGTTTAACCGATGGGCCATTGGAAATGCATTTTTCGTTAAAAAATAACGAGATCTAAATTTTGTCTTTTTTTTTGTCTTGTTACAGTTATTTATCTCGTTTGTCCCGAAGAAAAAAAAATAAACATGTGTCGACAATTATTTATTGTTAGGGTCATTGTAGGGGTATTGTAGGCTTGGTTTTCTTTAAATAAATAAACATTGGATCGTTTTAGGAGACTACACCAGTGGTTTTCAAACGTTCTGGGAGTGCCGAGCATGTAAATTATTTATTAATTCATTAAGTACCCTCCATTTTTCACCAAGGACACATTTCTTACATCGTGGATAAGGAATATGTCACTCTGAGCTTGTTAAATTGATTTGCGGAATAAAAAAATTTACCAGATCGACTGTTGGAAAACACAACTTTAAAACTTGATACTAAACTACTGTGACCCACAAAGGGAGGCGAGAGACTTTTGCATTTCAATTTTTTCACGGTCAAGCTCAGTTTTTACTTTTTAATTTTTTTCGAAGTCTAACGGGCAAATGGTAAAAACCAAAATGTTATGAATGTATTACATTAATTCAACACTTTCATTGTGTTGAAAACCCTCTAGACAATTGTTGAATTTTCAAAAGTTAGATTTGATATTACTCATTTCCCAATGAGCTACATGGTCCAACTTTCACTGAAATGTTCATTAGGAGCCCCCTTATAAATCCTTAAAATATGTTGCCAATCAGCCAACAATTCAATGGGAATTCTGTGCACTCTTCCTGTGTAAAGAATGAAGTTGTAGGACTCTGATTACAAGACTTACTTAATCTGGCGTTAATAGTTTCCAGTAATATTGACTAATTCTGAAAATTTTAATTTTGCTTTATTTGATTAAAAAATTCAGATCCTTGATAATTATTAGATGGATGAGGCATGCAGTCTTGTTATTTTGCGTTATGGTGAAAATTATTGACAATTTAAAACTCTCCCAAGTTTCTAGTCAAGTAAATGTTTATGAAGGATACAATTAAAATCAAGACAACGCTGGCATATATATACAGTGTTGTCAATACGAATTTTTTTTCATAAGTTGGTAAATGTGTAGTTTACGGGCTTTTGCTAATATTGACCCGATCGTTATGAAATTTCACATATAGCATCAAAATCACTCATAGAATTCAATTCTGACTGCGCCTTGTCGAAATTTTGGCCCTAAAATCCTTAAAAAGGGCCTTTTGTCTTAGCCAATTACAGCAACTAGATTGACAATTTGACGTTTATCTGAGAGAGATGCCGCTCAAATTTGACATTTGTTTGACAGTGTTGCCACACTCGAGCGATGTATCAACCTAGAGTTGGTATAGTCAACACAACATACACGATACATAATCGAACTCAGTTCATTTAAAAATACTTTTAGAAATAATTATACCATCTAAAATCAAAGCAGGAATGAAAATTTAACCAATTTCAATTACCAATAATTTATAAATGCACATTAAATAAATGGTTAAATGACAACACTGTCAAACAAATGTCAAATTTGAGCGGCATCTTTCTCAGATAAACGTCAAATTGTCAATCTAGTTGCTGTAATTGGCTAAGACAAAAGGCCCTTTTTAAGGATTTTAGGGCCAAAATTTCGACAAGGTGCAGTCAGAATTGAATTCTATGAGTGATTTTGATGCTATATGTGAAATTTCATAACGATCGGGTCAATATTAGCAAAAGCCCGTAAATTACACATTTACCCATTACCACATTAATTGACAACAATTCTATTGATGATATTTGTGCAAAGGTATTCTTTGATGATAATAAACATTGACTAGAGAAATATCTGACAATAGTGCAAATTCAATATGTGAGGTTATGTTTCTAACGTCTGCAACAATCAAGTCTACAAGTTCGGTTTCATAAAAATCAATAATTGTTAATTAATAATTAATAAAGCACAAATTTCGTTGTTTTTTAGGTTTTGGTGAAATTTATCTGAAATGTTGTCAAAATAAATGTTACAAAGAACAAACAAATCTGACAATTCTAACAATTATCGGAATGTTAACAATTCAAACGGTATAAACAAGAATGATATTCATTTTTCAACAAAATTTCTAATCGTTATTTTTTTATTCTTTAGACAGTCGTAAATGATTCTTATGGAAAATTATTAAATTCCGATGATTTCACCAATCACAATCGTGGGGAGAATTCTGAAAATGGATCAATGGACACAAGAAAACCATCAATAATAAAAATTATTGTGGAGATTTGGATTGAAATTGGTCTCGAATTGAATGGTACGACGACTGAAAATTTGTTATTTCCAACCATAATTCAGGTAGTCATTCTGAGATTCTTACAATTTGTTAAAATAGTCTAACAATTCTACCTTTTAATAACACGGTTTGTGGTGCATTCTAGATGGAATTTATGGTTGAACTATATTTCAGAAATTCTCAAATTGAATGAATTGGTCGACAGTTTCATGTATTATCAAGAAACTATTTTAAAAATGGGTCAATTTATCCGAAATAAACCCAGCTATAATTGGAGTAATTGTAGAAATGACAATGGTTGATGGTAATTCTGATAATCCTTTTGGGATGATATTGGAGACAGTTAGAAGTCTAACAGTTCTACCTTTTTATAACACAATTTTTTTTTAATACAAAGTTGACGATTTTCAATGGTATTCAGCAACATAAGATTAACAAGATTGAAGTTCCTGTTAATTTGTAAGAGATTCTCGTAGGAAATTAGAAACAGAATACAAGTACGCTAAATTGTTTTTTTAGAAAAATTCGTAAGTCCAATTTTAATATTAAATCATCAAGTTTCAACAACGACGAATGATAAATGTTTAGTCTTTTAATAAGCTGTTATTTTAAAATTCTGAATCCTGTCTATCCGCAATTATTAATTTTTAACTAATTCAAGTAATCAGTATGAGCGTTACTGAAGATTGCGATATGAAGAATTGTAATTGATTCTTAATCAACATGTTTACTGAAGATTAAAATGTTTTTCTTTTGGTTTTGTTTTTGTTGATAATTTCAATAATAATTGTAATAATAATAATTTAAATTGGGATTGAAAATATAATTAATAAACTCAATGAATAGTACCTGGAATATTAACACCATAGTTACAGAAAAAATGACAATATGCTTTTCTGTTATTGAAAACGAATCCAGCAACAAAGAATGGTGTTTAATAAAAATGGTAATGAGAGTTATTCGATTAATAATAGTCAAAATAACTTGTATTTTTTTTTGAAAATGATAAATAATTTAATTATGAAAATTGCAAATTTTAGCAATTTTCATCAATTCTAAATTTAAATAGATTTTACTGAAAGTTTTTTAGAAGGCGAGTCTTCAAATTAATAATCACGAGGCTTTGAATACGTCATTTAAATCAAATGGAGCAAATAAATAATGACAATGATGATTCCCATAAACAATTGAATGGTTTGACAATCACCATTTAGAATTTGTATCAACCTTCCCATTGCTTCGCTAAAGAGATAAAAAAATTAATCAAAGATTTACTAAATGGGATTGTATAAAATCTGTTATCACAAGATGATAAAAATTAATCGTGTGTACCACGGTGATTTATTTCGCAATTAACTTTGTTTTTGTTATGTAGTGTCGTAAATTGTTTTAAATTTCTTTAAATTTGACATTAATTTGGACAGGTGTTTGAAGAAAGCCAAGAGACTAGACAAAAAGACCAACTTTGAGGTGAAAAACCGTATGGTTAGTGTTATTTTTAATCAAACGGAAATAAGAGCAAATACTGTTTCGCCCCAGATGACAATTTTATTGATTACTTCATACTTTACTAAATTTGACATTTCTTGGTGTATTTTTCAAGTGCTCGGATAAAGCTACGACAATCTAAGGTGACAAAAGGCATAGTCAACTGCGAAATGAAATACCGTTATACACCTTGTAAGTTGTTACTTAATATCGAATACATCAAATTAATTTGTAAGCACACGTTTTTCTTATTGAATTTCCAACCAAGCAAGTTCAGTTTCTCAAATATAATTGTGTGATTACGTAAATAGATAAAATCTTTTACTAAACTTTCGTTATTTTGTTGTAAAATAATCACTCTTAAGGGCACAGGGTAGCTGTGAGATTTTTTACCGGTAAAAATGCGAATTTCTAACTCGCGATTTCTCGCTTGTCCTTGGGACTACGACAACCGCAAATAAATTTTTGAAAAGGGCATTTCTTATAGTCCCTTATAGTTATTTCCGTTTCTCAAATTGTTGATACAAATTTGAATTACAGACAAAAATCTAACATGTTTTTTTTGCTTTTGTATAATTTTTCGTATTTTCTCTAATAACTTTTCGAATTTCGATTATTTTGCAAAAATTCTCATACAGTTAGATAGCAAATGAAAAGTTTATTTCAAATATTCAAGAAATTTTCCAATTCCGCCGTTAGTTTTCCGGAAAATTAAGAAAATGTCTGGGAGGAGATATAAGAATTTGGACACAGTTTTCATTTTACAGCATTGATCAGCCTCTCATTCGAAAGCTGATACAAAAGCCGAGGGAAATGCGAAGCCCTTTTTTTGAAATTTTGAAAATTGCCTGAGTTATCGCGGAAAAACTAACCGGTTTATCTGGCATTGTTTCCACTTATTAAAATAATTATTTTGCTTTAAAATACATACGGTTATGTAGATAACTTTGTTCTCTTTGCGTTTGGAGCATTATTTTTGTAGAAAATGTTGATTTTCTAGGAGAAAATTGAGTGGAAATCCGGAGTCGTTATTTTACAAAGATTGTCCGCGTTACACTTAAACAGTGTGGGTTTGCCTAATTGAAAGTTTGTGGAATCATCGATACTCAATTCTAAGCGAGGCACACAATTCGATTTGGCAAACACGCACTGTCTATCAGTATGGCGGGTTATCATGCTTGATAATACACAAACAAAGAGACAGGATTTTCATTCCATTTTCTTCGAGAAATCAACACTCTTTACAAAAATTATAAGCCAATCGGAAACAGGACAAAATTATCTACTTAACTATATGTATTTCAAAGCAAAATAATTAATTTTAATAAATGAAAACAATGGCAGAAAAACCAGTTGGGTTTTCCGCGATAATTTAGGTAATTTTCAAATTTTCTAAAAAAGGGCTTCGCATTCCCCTCGGCTTTTGTATCAGCTTTCGAATGAGGGGCTGATCAACGCTGTAAAATAAAAACTGTGCCCAAATTCTTGTATCTCCTCCCAGACGTTTTCTTAATTTTCCAGAAAACTAACGGAATTGGCAAATTTCTTGAATATTTGAAAAGAATTTTTCATTTACTCTCGAACAGTACAAGAATTTTTGCAAAATAATCAAAATTGGCCAAGTTATAAGAGATAATACGAAAAATTATACAAAAGCAAAAAAAACATGTTATATTTTTGTCTGTAATTCAAATTTGTATCAACATTTTGAAAAACGGAAATAACCATAAGGGGCTATAAGAAATGCCCTTTTCAAAAATTTATTTGCAGTTGTTGTTGTCCCAAGGACGAGCAAGAAATCGCGAGCTAGAAATTCACATTTTTGCCGGTTAAAAATTTCACAGCTATCCTGTGACCTTAATAGATTAAAATTACAGTTGAATAAATTCTCTTGAAGTCTCAAAAATTGGATTCACAGACAAAGCTCTAGAAATGGGATAAAATCGTTAAACGTAAAAATTGAGGAAAAAACTTAAATAGAAATTTTAATGGTTTTGTTAACTTTCGGAAGGACCAATAGATCAAATGAAGAATTTTTTGGATGTTCGGAAACCACTTTGAATTTACAATATAGAACAATTCTTAATATCTTAAGACGAGGGGTAATTCGCTGACCTAAATTTGTACACTATTTCCTGCAATACCGGTAATATAAAAGAATACCTTAAAGTATTACTTATATTTCCTTAATACCTTGCAATACGCATAGTATTACCTTCTACTTTAATAAATACCTTATAAATTCCTTGAAAATTAATAGTACCTTGCACAATTTTTACTAATACCTACAAGATCAACTCATAGCATTTTTATAATTATTGATATGTAAAATTTAATGATCCAATAATATCATTCTAGTAATTAAAATTCTCTGAAGGAATAATATTTCACACGAGATTTCACATTCAAAATACGAGTTTCTTTGAAAAGTATAACATTTTTTTCGATTTTTAAAAACACTTTCAAGATGGCTTGCGATGACTAAAAATACTTTGATTTGTTTTTTAAAGAAATTTAGTTTGATACGTCTCTATACTTATCTTGTAGAGATTAAATGAAGAAAACTTACAAGGAGGACAGAAATACGTTTTATTTAAAACATATGACAAACAAAACCAAACGAAAAAGCATACATTCTTAGTTAATTATTTAAACTGAAACTATTCTATTTAAGATTGTAATTAAAAGGTTGAATTTCTTCAAGACAGAATAATAATCCTTGTCTTCGATCAACGACAGGATTAGACAATTTTGAAATTATATCACATGAAGACACATACGCTTCAACCTTTGCATTAGGCCATACAAATTTATTTTTTGTTTTTCTACAACGTTTCAAAAAATTAACAAGAATATTCTGTTCATTTACTAGTGAAGTTATGTTTCCTATATAATAAGAGGTTTTATTCTTAAATTTAAATTGCACAATGTAAAATTTATCAATTTCAGGTAAAATATTTGGTTTTGATAAAAGCTTATTGTTGGTGTTTAAATGAGTCGAAATAAACTCGCCCGCCTTCGACTCTCTGTTATATGCTGAAAATGAGTCTGAAAATTGGAGTAAATCCAACGTTTCTGATCTTTTGGCGATTTTGATAATTTTGGAATATTGTAAGTACTATTGCAAAAGCATTTGATGCTACAGTATACATAATCTATATCAAAATTCGAAGATATTGTGATTTTATTAAAATCTGTCTCTAATATTTCCCAATTTTCAGCCGACATCTGTTGTTTTGTCCATGATTTAAGTATTTCAAAAATATGTAAGTTTTCGTCTAAAGGATTTATATTCATTTTTGTCGTTTGAGTTTCGCTTTGTGTGTTCAATTTGCTTCCATCTGAAATTTTATTTGAAGAATTACCTGTAATTTTAGATGTACTTATTCTTTTGGATATTTTTGCTCTTTTTTCTTTAAAATAGTTTGCAATGAGAATAATTAATTTTTTATGACCGCCAATAATTTTAAATCTTTCTGGTTTTTCTGTAAATGGCCCAAAATAGGTATGTAAAACCTTGTTTTCTATTATGTAAGATAATTCATTTCTACAAAATAACTGAATTTCCTGGATATCTGACTGTGATATTAGAGAGAAATACTTCATTATCATGACCATTAATAATTAGAATGTTTTTAACGAAGCCGGCATGCTCACACCTAAATTATTTTTAACCTCGTTTAAAAAATGCTAATTTTAAATCTGAATTTTCACTAGAATTATCATTTTCAAATGCAATTTCCAACTCATTTTGGGACATCTGAAAGAATAACGAATGTCAAATAGCCTCTTTTTTAGTTTAATGAAACAAACCATAATTGTATACTAAGCTTTCTTGGATTATTTGTTTCTAAATCGTAATTTATAAAAATAATGATAAATCGAGCTACTAAAACCGTCACTTTTTAAATTTTTGTAATTTGTACAATCTCATTAAAAGATATTACACCCGAACGTTACAAACATCTGTTTGACATGTATTACCTAAATTTTATGCGTGTATATTCTAGATTAGGTAAGAATCGAAAAATTCCAATTTTGTAGAAATAATGCACTTAATGATGCAAGAAAGATGTTTAACATAGCAATTTCTTTACTAATAATAAGGTACTACCTAATACTACGTCTATTTGTCTTACTTTAACTTGATTACTTTCATACTTTCCTGATTATTTTATACATACGCGAAAGTCAGCTCTAATATTTATCAAATATTTTAAATTACAAATGCGTAATGCAGTAATGTATGGTAGAAACATAATCTGAGTTTACTTACCTTTAATGAATATTTCCTGTATTTGCGTTCAACCGGCAGGAAAAAATTTAAAGTTGTCATTTAATTATGAAAATGTGGTTATGATCACTCATGCGCAATAAGTACTGATACCTCAAGTATTGCCTGTAATACCTTGAATTTGCTTTGTAATACCCAACAAATATTTCATAATACCGTAGTAATTCTTTGTAATACCCAATATTTCCTACTAATACTTTATATATTCTTCAGTACTACTTCACAATACCTAGTAATTCTTTATATCTGTACACCATAATACCTCAGCGAATTGCCCCTCGTCTTAATATCTTAACATCTTAATAATTTTTCAAAACAAGAAATTAATGATATTGTTGCACATTGTTTCACCTTTAAAGGAATAACAGGCAATGAAAAATTTCTTTTTTTTTAACTAGTTATAATCTAACTTTTTGTAAGATTGAATTCTTACGAAGTTCATTTTTTTTAGGTTTTTCTCAATTCTAGGATGTTTGTTTGCTTATTTCCCAAGATCCTCGTAATTATTTGAGAATTTTATTTTATTGTATTTGTAATTAATTGGTTCGATATTTCGTGGGTGATATTCAAGCTATAACATCAAAATTTAGTCATCTATGATGGAGCGTTCAACGACATTTCACCCTGCAGTGCTTTGATTATGTGATGTTGTGGATTGGTTCTGTTTTTTTTTTTTTTGAATAAAAAAATGTCAAATGTTATAAAGTATGAAATAGGCTACGACCAAAACCACAGCCAACTGTGATATAAATTATTGATGTATATCGTTGATTCAGACAAATTAAAGTTAAATAACTCCGACAATGAATGACCAATTGCATGTTGCAATTTCCAAAGTAAGAAATGAAAAAAAAAGTTAATCTTTCCAGCATTTAGAGAATCCAGATTGAATTTGGATTCGATTTTTTCTCTAAAATTGCGCTTGTTTTTTTTTTAATATAATGATTTTTTTTTAATTTTTTAGAAAGCTGCAGGACTGATCGAAAATTTCTCAGATATTTGGAAAGCTCTTTCAATTTGCTTTCAATTATTCCACCAGAATTCAATTTAAATTTATTATTTGTTTTAAATTTCGACTTTTGAAACTTGTTTTTCAATATAGGACAATTACCTCCGTGTATCATTAACTAGGCTAATAAACGGGTCAATTAGGGAAATGAAAATGTTATGAATGAATAAAATCAACGATAAGAAATGTTACAAATTAAGGATCTGCTTATTTACTTATTGTATCAAAAGGACCAATAAAAGTGAATAAAAATAGAGAATAAAACATTCAGGGATGAAAATTATGAAAAATTCCACAAAATTTATACGACAAAATAGAATACTTTAGCGTGGATTTCAACACCTAATGGCTATTAGGACTTTTTTTACTTTGAATTCTAATTTTAATATTTTATTATTTGATAAATTTTGAATGTAGGTATTTGTGGTTGTAAATCTAGATAGCTTAATAAGATTTCTTTTATAATTCAGAAATAAAGTGACGCCGTGACGCAGTTTTAGTATCGCAATGAACGTTTTCACATATCAAGAGCGACAAGGTAATTTTGTAAGATTTCGCACAACGCTGATAATTGTTTCAAATCATATTGTGAAGGTTTAGGAAGGTTTTGTGGGTGGATTTGATGTAAAAACTTCAACGAATAAACAGAAAAAGTAAATTCAATTCGTTCGTTGTAGATCAAATAGTTTAGTTTCTTGTCGATAGAGGCTAACAACAGGCTCCTTCGCAGCTTCCACTCATATGGGTGGGAGAGTCCGGCGATCACGTGGTAGTTTTCTTATGATTCGATCAGGTGGCGCTTCGAATTGAGTTTTTTTCTCTCTCATCTTCGCACCCTCTCTCTTTAATATTATGTTGCTTGTTGGTGACTTATTACTAGAGTTAGGATTTTGCTCCGTAGAAGGAGCAGTGGGGGATCTAATTTTGGAAAAATTTGACAAGAGCGGCACATAAGTTTCGATTTTGAATCAGTTGTTTTAGCTGCCAACAAACAACAACAAGTCAAGGCGCTCTATATCGATAGCAACAGAATTTAGAAAAACAGTCGACCTATTATAATAATCCGTTTGACTTAGCAACGCCACCGCTGAAACGCAGATGTTTGAATTTAGCGAAATTTTGACAGACTCAGTTTCCCCCCCGTTATTTTCTCATTGTAATTCGTTTAGGTTAATAAACAAATGATTTATACTCAAAAATAAATGAAATATTACGCACAAATTTATCAATTATCCATAATTCTAAATTAATTTACCAATTTTATTAAATATTAATAATGGAAATTATTTTTATATTTAATTAATTACCAGTAAATTACAAATTATTTGAACATGAAATCAGTTACGTCACTGGTAAGTTTTGACAGTTGAAATTTTTATTGTGGGCCTGTAGATCCTAACTCTACTTATTACTAAGCTTAGGGATCGTGTTCCAGCCTTTAGATGCCGCGCGATAATCGTCTACATCCATCATAGACGTACGTGACTTTCGATTCTTACTGTAATTTCAATTACTAAAACGATAGACCGATTCTCGAACATTATTGGGTTCGTGCAAGTACTTGAACCCACTTACTCCGCTTATGAAAATCCAGCAAGAGGGGGCAAAAATCAGCTACAGTGAACCGCTTGTTTATTGTTTGTGACGTCGCCCGTTCATTTCATCAATTACGTTGAATGATTATAACGATCCAACAAAAACGAGTAGAGGGGTTATTCGAATTCGGTATCGAGTTGTTATTGTCGATCGCTAACTTGCAATAGAGTTTGGAGAAGTCACGTGTTTGCCCCAAATTCGGTGCAAAATCCCGCTGCTAGCTAATTACTTATTAGAAGATAAACAATTAATAATAATATTAATTAAATGTAAATATTGAAAAGTTGATTTAATTCGATTTTTTTTTCAAATAATTTATGTGATTATTGTGTCTCAAACTGTAAGTACATTTTTTTAGCTAATTATTTCAGGTTACCCTCTAATTTGCAATTTTTCCATTTTAGTTGTGTTTAATGGAAATATAGGATGATGAAAAGATTCCCTCACATTTTTTCCCAAGAAATCCAGCAGAGTGACCATCAACTCGACTGACGACATAAACAATTATCAGCTATGATAGATTTTGATAACCTCTGGAAGATTAACGAAAAGTTTCAATCATGGTATGGGATATAAGATATTTGAACTTGTAATTAAATTTCCAGTGTGCCGAGAGTTTCGCGGTTATATTTGCCGATTCTTTAGGGCTATTTGGTGAAATTGAATTAACAAATAAGTAAAATTAGTTAAATTATTTCGATAAAATTAATCAAAAAACTTTTCATATATGTACATAGTTTCCGCTACAGTTAGTTTATATTTATTTATTAAATCTCTATTTATCATAAATTACCTATCATAATTTTCTCTGTTATTTGTTAATTATTCTTAAACATTTGATTATTTATTGATAGGTATTTTAATAATAAAATTAATTACAGTACTATAACTGCATGTAATTTTTGTATTTAATGTATTTTTTAATATTTATTAAAATTAATATATTTTAAATAAAATTATTTTGTGTTTGAATTTATAACTTCAGTTTCAGTATAATATAAGAATAAGATTTAAACTTCCCGCAATTTTCATTTTTAAATTAGCGTGGTTTCAAACCATTAGTTACAGCGTGTTCCGATTGCGTTTGGCGTCATCTGGATCTTTCATAAGAAAAACTGAATACTATTTCGTTTGAGGAGGTGGGGTATCTAGATTATCTATGCTAACAATTTGCAGTGTATATTTGAATTATAAAAACTTCAATAAAATAGGTATTTCTATCTGTTAACTTGTAATATAATTCAATTATGCAAATCATAAAATTTTCTATATTTCGATAGTTAATTGAAAGATTAAAAACCTAAAAATAAATGCAGAGTTTTCTTACAGTTTCCTGTAATTATCGACGTTTATTCTGTTCACTAGAGGGCGATAGTTTTGAGAGGGGAAAAGCGTATATAAGGTGCTACAGAATCAGAAGTCCGCCATTTTGTTATCGTATTCGTTTCAGAGTGTTGTTTAGTTGTGGTAATCCGATAAATTTTTTATTTTAATTTTTTTGTGAATTTGTGAGCTTTTTAATTGTGTTTTAACGAAGAATTTCCAGTAGTCCAGTTAAGGTAAGTCTATGTTATTATAAATTTTGTCTTTTAAAATAAACGTTTTAATATAATCAAAAAAATTGTCTCATTTATGGAATTTTCGATTGTTTTCAATTTTTTTCAATTTTTTATCGTTTTGTTATGAGCTCCAAAGTTTCCTCCAAATTATGCGGTTCACAAATTCTTAATATATATTTTTTTTAATTGAACTTATAATCTCGTATACCAACTTGTATACAGGGTGCTTCCTTCAAATAATTATATACTCGGCGTTTACACCTATTAATTGTTGAGCGATTCGAAACACTTCAAGGATTTAAGGGAGTCCCAAGAGAACATTTTAATCAACAGCAGGAGCCGATAACTCATCAGCAAATTAGAGAAAAAATGACTCCGAAAATTTCTATATTTCCGTCAAGCAAATTTTTTTACGTAAATTGACTCTGGAAGACTTGAGGATCCTGTGAAAATTGTTTTTTCTTGGGTTTTCTGACACCGTCTCCTGAAAAAAGAAACGTTTTTCTCGCACATTCATCGTATAAAATTGCGACTAGCTTGTTATTCGCTTCGGCAGCTGTTCAATTTTTACCGTAATAGGTGTTTATGTTATATGCTTACTTTAGAAGAAATCCTCGAGATTCCAGATTTTAAAAGAAAATTATTTTGTGTATACTAAAAAAACCGCTGCGAGTTTCAAGTTTTTGTTTACGATTGTATAAATTTTAACATGTTTTCGTTTAGATTGTAACAAAGAAAAACCTTACATTTTAAATCAAAAAATCAAATTTCACAGCGTAAGTTAAAAAAACTGTTGTAGACATTTTCCACGACTTAATCACCTGACCCGACTGAAATAACAGCAGATCCAGCGTCTAAATTCTTCTAAATTCTGCGTCTAGAAATTCTTTATATTGTCGATGCGAAAGTGCATGGGATCGAATACAGTTTACTGTTTTTATGACGTCCATTACACGAGCGCACAAATTTTACTGATGTATCAAACAATGGATATTAATAAAATCTTCAGTTTTAATATTGTTTGATTCTAATTTATTTATTAATAATTTTATAGCTCACTTATCTTTCACCGTCAGTTGATAATCCATAAAGATTATCTAAAAGCCAGTTGTTTTAGTTTAAACAATTGTCCACAGCCTGAAAAATATCTTCTTTTTTTGTAGTATCCTTCAAACCGATCAAGTTTATTATTTCTTCGGTTATTTGAAATGATTCATTCACTCCACGGATGAACACTACAAGTTTTGCTGTGCCCGAAATGTCAGTACTTTCGTCAAAAGCCAACGAGAAATATTTGAAGACTTGAATTCGATCACGTAGATTTGCAACAATTTGTTTGTCTGTCGGGATAAACTAATATTTCAAGAAAATTTACAATTATAAGGTACAAAATCTTTTACAACGGCTTATAAACATTCTTTTATAAATTCACTATCCGAATATGGTTTCATTTTTTAAGCAATTAAAAATGAAACGGAAAAATTTGCCTTCACAATATTAGATGGTTGTTGTAATGCTGAAGTAAACATTCTCTGCTGAACTTTCAATTGTGATTTCAGTTCGATCAGCTTTAATTTTTTCACTTCTCCAGCTTCACTGTTTCGTTTCGTAGTGGCTTTTCACATTGTGTTCTTTGAATACAGAGACAGTTTGTCGACAAATCAAACATGCTAATTAGGAATCTTGAATAATAAAACAGTACTTTTTTCTCAGGATTGGACCGGTAGTGTCGCTTATATTTTGATTTAAGGACAACCGCCAGAAAAGCTAGTTTTAAAGGTAATTTTCAAAGTAAAAATTTCGTGCATTTCTCAATGGATTTTGATGCTGTAAACGGCATTTGAAAGGGCATTTCGTCGTTGTTGTCGTGAATTATCAGGTTTTAAGAAATTAGAACGTAGTCCAGAGTTACTTACAAAAGAAAAACCGTTAGCATGTTTTTTTTATATTTTCGTTCATAACTCTGCCAATATTGCTTATTTTTCAATGAATTTCACACAGCATGTATAAAATTAAAAGCGCTTTCCAATTATGATATTTTCCGATCGCATTGTTAGTTTTGCGGGAAATTAATGAAAAACGAATTGTTGTTGTTATGAGTGGCTTACTTCATCTAGTATCGGAAAGAGGGCCTCATCATAATTACAGACTGCTTTATCACATATCTGAGGCGACCACCTTAGTTATTGGCAATGTTGTCAAACCTCTCTTTTATGATTTAAAACCACACCATTTTTTCTGGTTTTTAACGCAATTACGGTCATGTATTTGTCTTAGTTGTTTGAGGCTTTTTAATTTTTATGTTTTTTAAAGACATTCTAAACAAGTAGGGACGTCTATATATATATTTTTGTAATTTTTTTTTTCAACCAACGGAACAAGCGAAAAAAGCTTACAAATACCCGAAATGTTATAAATACGAAAAATATTTACAAAATAACCGAAGGCGTGGTTTCAATCATAAAAAAGAGGCTTGACAACATTGCAAACACGTAAGGTGGTCGCCCCAGATATATGATAAAGCAGTCTGTAATTAGGATGAGGCCCTCTATCCGGTACTGGATGAAGTAAGCCACTCATAACAACAACAGCAATTCATTTTTCATAAATTTCCCGAAAAACTAACAATACGATCGGAAAATGTCATAATTGGAAAACACTTTTAATTTTATACATGCTGTGTAATATTCATTGAAAAATAAGCAATATTGGCAGAGTTATGAACGAAAATATAAAAAAAAAACGTGCTTCCGGTTTTTCTTTTGTAACTCTGTACTACGTTCTAATTTCCAAAAACCTGATCATTCACGACAACAACCTCGAGATGCTTTTTCAAATGTCGTTTACAGCATCAAAATCCATTGAAAAATGCACGAAATTTTTACTTTGAAAATTACCTTTAAAACTAGCTTTTCTGACGATTGTCCTTAAACTCTTGAGATTCGTTTCGGGACTGACTTTATTTGTATTAAAATGTTCGTTACTATTACAGTGGGGCTGAGAATGATAGGGGTGGTTTATTTGCAGCCCCGTAGTGTTCAAGACGCTACATGCCGCCCCCATTGAATGCTCTGGGCTTCAACCCAAGTTCACTTGATAACTTACAAAATTCGATATTATGAATATACAGTATAATTCCTCTTATCCAGTCACCTCGGGACTACACAATTGACTGGTTGAGGTTTTGGCTGGTTGATCCGATGTTTACCTACATGTGTTTTTTTTCGTGTAAAAAGCATTTCCGATGTGTTATATTTCAAAAAAAAAAAACGTTCATTTCAAACACGTATTTATTCAAAACAATTCTGTAGATGAAATTTGAACAAGTTTATTGTAGGGGAACCTGTTGTAACTAGGACAGTTTTTTTATATCTATTTTTCATTGCGATTTGATGTATTGTACACAAACCATATTTACATATTTTAGAATGTCAATTATAAGAGTATTCACCACCAAAATATCAGAAATGTGTACGGGGTGTACTTAGGATACATCGAGAATTTGGGGGTAAAACATGTATATTTAAGGGTCTCGTTCGAGATGCAGTTCGCATTTTTCACCTTTCCTTGCAAATTTGTAATCTTCGTTCGATAGACGTCGAGAAACAATCAAGTTACCCCTCACCTTCATCCAGCCAATCATAAGTCACGAAACCACATCACATCATCTAGCGAGTTACTTAGAATGTGCTATTTCGAAAAACTTGATAATTTTAGACGCTATTTTCCGAAAAACGGAAAAGAAAATCTGGAATCTAGAATGTCAGGGCGCTAGCCTCAACTTTCTGGTTTCTATCTATGTAAGATTCGTTTTATTTTATTGATTATTAAAAGAGTGATCTTGGAACAAATAACACTCTTTTTTTGTCCGAAAAACGCTATTTTTCGGAAAAACCAGTCGGATTTTCTAAATTTTTCCTTGTCAGGGCGGTAGAGGCTTAAATTTCGAATCGAATGAGATATTTCCCATTGCGAAATTTTTAGTCGTTTTCGAATGATTTTGGAATTGCTTTTCTTATGGAATTTCAATGTAATTGAGAACAGGCTAGCTTCCTTCGAGCGAGACTCTGAAGGAAACTATTATCTTCTGTCTAGTAATATATTTAACAAAAAATAACTCACAAATTCTTAACAAAATCAACATACCATTCATAATATTTTTAGGATCAGACTACTGGCTTTTATAAGAACACTAGCAATATACTTATGGGTATATAATTATGTCTTAAGCATTTAGTAGAAATCCCAGTACTTCTTTATTTGTGGAACATAATAAATTTCTCTGTTTTTGTTAACTTTTTGAGGTGTTTTAATTTTTTCTATAATGTCACTTATCGGGTACAGATTTAAATCCTCTTTTTCGGGTCATTACCAGTTTTTAAGTGACTTCTGCATCGATTTCAATAAAACACCTGTAGATATTGTTTCTACCTTTCCGACAAAATAGGAACCTTCGAATACAAATATAACATAGTCTTCAATATTGTAATTGTGCTTATTAACATGCTCAGCCTGTAGGTTCTCAATCTCATTGTTATTTTCGGAGATATTTTCAGATGTGTCACTTAGTGAATAGTTGACAGAATCCTCACAGGTGTCTGTTTCTGGTAGAATTCTTTTTATTCCATTTGAATTCTTGAATTTGTTTTTATTCATTAATCAATGTTTTGCCAAAAGATTTATGGACTTTGCTTGATTAGATTTAGTTGAAACATGTTTTTTAGCCTTTATATTTTCAATTTCTTGCTTTTAGGAAGTATCAGTCAAAATTCCCTTTCGTATTCCTTAACGAGCTTCGACTTTTGGGTGTGGATAAATCAAAATCGACGATATAGAAGTTGGCGATTTGCGGTGTATAACTTCGAAGTCCGAAGTGGTCGGCTGACTAAAAGGCACCTGATCAATTCTAATAGGTGATTTTTCGAATCTTGGTCGATCAGAATAGGATGCGGGTATAAAATCAGCATCTGGGTAGATGTTTTCATTTAAAGGATGGAAACCCGTTGAACTAAAACCTTTACATTTTAAATATTGCTTGGTGTGAAGATAAGAGGAAAAGCTTTTCCTACCAAGTCGACGCGAATTAGGCCATCCTTCCCAGGGTAGACCTGTAGAACACGAGCCATCGGCCATTGCAATGGTGCGGTGCCATCTTTGACGAGAAGATGGCATCTTCCATTTTGCACGTGTCTGTAGTTGACTAAGATACTCACTCCTGCCACCGTTGCCAAAAATGCTGTCTTGACAGTTAAATTAATTGAAATCGGGGAAAGTCGATTCATCTTTAATTCCATCAGGTTTGGCTCCGGAGTGGCTATGAGTGGTTCTCCCACAAAAAAATGGCCAGGTGTTAAGGCGTTTAAATCATTAGGATAATTTAATGGAGGGACTAACAGTCGGGAATTGAGACAAGCTTCTATTCTGGTTAGAAAAGTGTACATCTCTTCATATTTTAGTAATGTTTTGCCTATTACTTTCTTTAATGAAATTTCAGTGATTTTATATTTGATTCCCACAAGCCCCCGAACTTCGGCGATCTTGGTGGAATTGAATACCATTTAATATTATGATCTGCCAAGCTGTTAATGATTGTACTTTTAATTTTTTCGTTTCTAAATACATCAGACAATTCCTTTAATTGTCTTTCATTAGCAATAAAATTTGTGGCATCATCTGAATATAATTCCTTATCAATATCTTGACGTGTCATAAATCGTCGTAGCGTGTTCAAAAATCCTTCTGTCGTAGGAGGATCACACACCAGCTCTAAATGCACAGCCTTAGTGCAAAGACAAATAAAGAGACAAACGTATGATTTCATAGTTAGTTTTCCATACGCGCCTGAGGCCTTCATTTGTCAGAGTCGGCTCACAATAATCGATACCTGATCTTAAAAAAGGTCTAGTCGGCTCTAAACGCTGGTTGGGTAGATTACTCATTTTTTGTTACAGTATTACGAGCCTTGTTTTGGAACATGTGGTGGCCGCCCCCACTTTGGCCGCCGCAAGTGCAACAGATTGCACTTTTATCAGTGCTGGTAGTAGCAGAGGCCTTGGTGCCGCTGCTACTACCAGCACTATCTTCAGTTGACATTTTTTGGATTCTTCAGCAACAGGAAAGGAAATAAATAATTGATAGCAATTTGAAAAATAATAATACATGATAACTTACGTTTTACTTCCATGCTCTCTTCGCTGTTGTCCATCTTAAAATAAGAGAGTGCTACAGGCGATTGTTTCAAGCATTATCAGACATTTCAAGCAGCGAAAGGGTAGATGAAATTTATTATGCTGTCGACAGATATTCAGATGATTCAGTAACGAACAAGACAAAGATGGATGAAAAATTGAATAAAAAACAGAAGAAATTGACCAAACGATTATTTACAATATGCTGAACTCAAATCAATGAAAATTGATAAAGTAGAGTGAATTTTCGTAATTAGGGAAACAAGAAAAATAATTGACAATAGCATATACCATTCGTATTACGTAAAAGTATACCACTTGTTTAGTTTTTATGGTGCCTCCCATTATTTAACAAGAGATTTGAAAAAGATTTTAAATTTATTGGTGGGTCCTAGAGATCATCTTACCAAATTTTGAAACTCGTAGCGCTTTGGGAAATTGGTGAAAAATCGGAAAATTCATCCCAAACAAAGAAGCATTTTGAAAACATTCAAGCAAAACACGTTTTTCTTAATTTCCACGCGAAATCCCGGAAAAACAAAAGTTCATTTACTACTATCACCTGTTTATTATTTTTAAATGAAGGGGTAATATTGTTTACGATAATTTGGTGTGTTTTGTCTAAGAAAAAATCCTTCACTTTGATATAATAAGCAACAGCTGAAGTATACGTTACTTTTATTGTTTACGAAAAAAAAGGGATACGGTACACAGAGCTATAGTAAATAATTAGAAAGTATGTAGTAAACACTTGATAGTGGCTAGTGACCTTTCCATTTATGATCGATTTCGGAAAACAAATGTTTCTGTTTTTCCGGGATTTCGTGAAGAAAAATGAGAAAAACTATTTTCCACGGATCGTCATATTGCTGTAGATCATTATGAAATTTATAAAGGCGTCGATTTCAGATTTTATGGATTTTACGGAAATTTTTTGGATTAGCATTTGCAGATTTGTACTATGCCGTATGACAACATACAGTGTGAACAAAAAGTAACGCATAAAATTAATAATTCCAACGCCCAGACTTTTTATTTTTCTATTATTTATTTATGAGCCAGGAATGATTAATAGAAAGTTACCTTTTGATAAATAAAAAGCATGAATATTAGTCGTTACTTTTGGCGCATCCTATATGACAAACGTAATGTGAACTTACCGGCAATTCTGACAATAATATCTTACCTTGTCAATTAGTACCAAAAACAGGTGGTATTTATCATTATTCCATTACATCAATTATTCTATTTGCAATAAACTGAAATAAGACAAAAATCAATGTTCGATATTGAGGAAACAAAAACAAATGATATAAAAGGATGGGGATAATTATAATAGGCCGGTGTTTTTTGTTTTGAGAGAAGGGGAAATCTTTTATAGACCCCAAACGACCCAATGTCGTTTGGGAGTGTGGAACTCTCCCTGGACCATCCAGGGCCTACCCACTAAAACCGCTCCTCGTATTCTCTCCCTGCCCTGGGATCTCCATTCCAAGTACTTCAGGGCAGGTATGGGCAGATTCTTCTTTTGCCTAAAATCTTCTGTCACTTTCCTATTATTCTCAGAATTTTTGATTCTTTCACATTGTAAATGCAGTTTTACAGTACTGCTGAAACTTGTTCAACATTCATATTGGCTCATTATATAACCGTGTACTTAAATTTGTGTTATTATTATTATTAGTTATTTATCTTTTTATAGCAAATTATTGATCAATATTGTTTCTTTATTGATTTTTTGGAAATTAAATTACTCAGATATCTAGCGTCGGTTCAGAAATTTATTTGAAATTGTTTTGTCTACTTTGAGCAGCATAAATATCAGTCCTAGGATACAAATATCAGGCCTAGGCCACAAATTTGATTTGTATCGTTTCTTTATTTACCATAATTAAACTAACTCATGTCCCGTAATTTCATACTACGATTATGCCTGCTGTCGACGAGTTCAGGCCCAAAATGGTTATCGTAGAATTGCTTTAATTTTGGTAGCATTTTCTTAACAAATTCATCATCGACCTCAATTGTTTCAATGTGAATTCCCCTAGAAGTCCACACTACAAAATCACAAAATTGTCGCTTCGTTATAAATAATTGACCCTGAATCAGGTAATAGTAATTGTGATTCCTTTTTAATCACAAACTATTACCTTCTAATTTACAATAAAATGTTTTAATATGATTGGGTGCCTCTATAGGTTTTAATTGCCTGGCGGAATATGGACATTTAATTTCTGTTATTTTATCATTACTAAGCAAACCATCTGGTGAGGCGGCAAGAAAACCTACGGCGCACACAAAAAGTCCACACCGCACAACCGTATTTCCGGTCAATGTAGAGTATTCGTCTCTGGCAACATCTTCATACATTTTGCCATAATCAAGACTGATTGCTGTAGGATTAGTGTATAGAATATTGTGCACTAAATTTCCAAAATTCTTTGTTCGTTTGCTGATTTCACCGAACTTAGAGGATGTTAGACGGCATTTTCTTTCGTCGAACCTGGACTCAGAGTCACTTTGCTTTACTGCCTTTATTTTAATTTCGTTTTGCTTATCTGCCGAAACATTTAATAATTTGATTTGCTGATTGATTAGCGCATCTATTTACAGTATAATCCGTAATCTTTATCCTTGTTTGTATTGTTCTTATTTTTTTGCTCAAATGGTGGTAAAATTCTTCCCAAGCGATTTCTGTTTTTATTTGTTCGATTGCTTACCAATCGTTTCAATCGTTGATTGGGTACTTTTGCTGTTACTTTTGATCAACCGTTCGGGACCATATTGATAAGATAACGCAGCTCCTTGGTATCTAATATTGAAACCATTTCTTCTATCAAAGAAGCTTGCTCGCCTTTCCACCTTTAAATTTTGCAACTTGGTGCATAAACAATTCAGCTCTATTGCTAGTAGCGTTTTCAATTAGACTGTAACTTTTGGCAGTAACCTCGCCAATTGTTTGCAATAAACGCACCTTTGTCTGTATAGAACAGTTCTGATATTGTGCGATTATCTCTTCGGTGCCCACTTTTAAACAATAGAACGATTTGCATTGTGAATGGTCTCCAAAAAAGTGATTAACAATATTTGAAATATCGTCTTTCAATTCTACAGGAGACGCATTTTCTTGCTTCGCATGCCACGATTTTACTTTTCTTAAATTTTTCGAAATGCTACATATTTGAGAATTTGTTAGTAAAATTCTATTAGCGTTAGATTCCTTGGCAAGATTAAATAGGTGTTTCGTAACATTCTTTGTTACGCGATTTGCACATTGTATTTTTTAATAGATCGCGAATATGGAACAGTTTCCAAAATCCTGCTATGCACGCTTTAATCTCCATCACCAACAAAAGCGGTATAGCGCAACTTGTGCATGGCTCCACTGCAAGCAAATCCCTCCTGCAAAATATCAGCTTCCATTGCTGACGATGAGCCTTCCCAGTTTTCAAAACAAACATGATTGTGTGTGGCGATCTCTTTACGACTTGCCATTGCACATATAGAGCAATATTTATTCCTAACACCCATAAAATCTTTTTCGTATATGCCTCTATTATTACGGCTACTCCTGACTTTGCTGTGTAGCGGTGACCGTAGGACCTAAGACTCCAACCACCATCAACAATAACGGAAATGTTTCCAATATCCCCTGTCATTTTATTTGTATTTTGGGCATTCGCATATTCTAACTTGTCGGCTTCTTCAATTGATGGCGTCAAAGCGTCATTCCACGACTCATAGACTTTTTGCTGATTATTTAAAAATGTTTCTATACAAAAGCCGGGGATGTCAAGAGTGGCCAATTTTTCTTCTAATGTTGAAAAGCCTTTTCCATTAGAAATTACAGCAGAAGTGGCCAAATAGTTGACATTTCCACTATTAGAGCCACTCTAGTTCGGATTCGTTTCGAAAGAAGTAGTAAAGACACATTTAGTGCATTTATAAATTAATTTTGAATTTAAACCCATTACTACTTCTTTTTCTAATGCTAGATATCCTAAGCCACTTGCTTTGCATAAGTGACTCTCCTGTTGACGGATGTTGGTGATGAAACTTTGAATATCCACCACACGTCGACCGGTAATTTTCTCGATTGAAGGATCGTACTCTCCGGCAAGTCTTTTTTTCTCAACCTCTAATGTTGGTTGATCCTGCATTGGCTCTACAAAGTTGACACCTCCTGAAGCTGCCCTTGATAGTCCTACCAAGTCGCTGTAATTGGAATAAAATATTCGATATTACTTTGTGCTTCGGCTGAGCAAAAAGAAATTTTTACCTGATGTTGTGTTCACTAGCAATTTCTTGCGATATGGAACTTTGTTCATCACATTTAGGAACACTGGAAAAAATTATTGATTTAGAAACAATTTTCATTTTAAAAAATTTTGTAACAAACCGTTCAGCGTCACCAGCAGCCGCATACTAAAACTAATGAGGTACCGCGCAAGCTCGAGCAGTCGAGGGGCACTCGACCGATAAGCCAACGAAATATAAGCCGCAGCGATCGGTCGTACCGACACCTTGTTCAACCTGGCCTTTTTTCAAAATGTTGATACAAATTTGAATTAAAGACGAAAATCTAACAACATGTTTTTTTCGTATTTTTGTACAATTTCTTATATTTTCTATTATAACTTGACCAATTGTGATTATTTTGCAAAAATTCTTATACTGTTACATAGCAAATGAAAATTTCTTTCTAAATATTCAAGAAATTTTCCGATTCCACTGTTAGTTTTCCGGAAAATTTAGAAAACTTCTGTAAGCTCAAACAGGTTGTCTCCTACAGAATTGATCAACCCCTCATTCGAAAGCTGATACAAAAGCGGAGTGCAAGATAGAAGGCTTTTTTAAGATTTTGAAAATTGCCTGAGTTATCGCGGAAAAACCAACTGGTTTTTCTGGCATAGTTTTCACTTATTAAAATTAATTATTTTGTTTTGAAATACATACGGTTATGTAGATAATTTTGTGCTGCTTCCTCCATAATTTTTTTAATCTGTTAATGCAGTGGTACTACCTCCAGATTCAAAAACCTCCAACTTATTACATGCTTCCTTTTTTTTATATCTTTGTCAATCCCTTCATACTTCCCTCGCAGTATTTTTGCATCGCGATAGGTACTTCCTGTTTCTGCAATAAATTCAAAAGCGACTTGTTCCCCACATCTCGGCCTTTTCCTTCCACGACACCGCGTCTGATCGTTTATTGTCAATTATTTTTGTGTTTTATTATTATATTTATTAAGATTTCTGTTTCAGCTTCCGAAAAATTAGAGGATCGTTTTCGCTTTTTGCTGCTTTTTTCACACATTTTGTTAATTATACCTAAAAAGGGTTATTTTTTAATTATCAATAAGCTTATCAATGCAAAGTTTAAAAATGATAAAATTAGTTTAACCAGTACTTACCTTTTATATCACTTTACATCATTTTACTATAAATTCCACAATCTTTTTATTATTTTTACAAAATTTTGTTTATTTTAAATGTCATTTGCAAATAATTGTATCTTTGCCTTACTCATTATTATTGCGCATATGCTTATCTCACTCAGTGCATTTCTTTCGCGCCATCTTACTTTTATGTACTACCAACTTTTTAAAATTGTAACCCCCTATCTTACTAATTAGTTACTCACTTGATACGTTTCCGTCAGATTAAAATACGTAGATGTACACACAAATTTAACTGCTGCCTATCTATCTATAAGGTAGCCTACATGACAGATAGATAACGAGAACTTTACCTACAGATGGAAATACCGGGCCTTACTTTTTCTTTTATTGTTATCGGCCGTCGTGACGGCAGTGATAGCCGTCGTTGTGGGTTCGGATGCCGTCGTGGTGGTCGTGGAGGTGTTAATTTTGTATTTTATTCTAAAAATTGAAAAGACATAACCAATATTTCATACGTTGCAAGATTTGATTTAATAATGAAAAAGAAATTATATACTTAATTCTTCTGTATGACTCAACATTATTTTTCTACAGAATATTTTATTGTATATTGAGTCAAAAGTTGCATTGTGTGAAACAATTTACATTTACATGAAGTGATAAATTGAAAATACAAAACTTTCATTTACTGAATTGCCCTGATTGTTTCTATCTTGCCTACCGGAAGAGTACTGAAATATTGTTAAAATAATCAAGGGATGGAGATGGTACTTGTTAGACATTTTCAGAGAAGGAATATTTACAATGTTTGAAAAAAAAAACCTAAAGCTACACTATAAATATGGATATATGTATTTCTATAAATGTGACCGCCTGTGGTAGACAAAAATAAGAATAGAGTCGTACAAGGTGTTTTCCATAGGTAATGCGACCAAATTAAAAAAAAATCATTTAAGGAAAATATTCGTACAAATAATCAAAAAATTTCAAAATAGCACCCTCTTGCGTCGATACACTTCTGGAGGCCATGTTTCCATGCCAGGAAGGCCTTTTCCGGAATGTCCTTTAGAGCTGATGTAACATGCGCCTGAATGCTTCAATCGTGTCCCAATGTTTTCCTTTCATGACTCCTTTTAACCGAGGAAACAAAAAAAAGTCAGCTGGAGCTAGGCCAGGGTTTGTAGCGAGGCTGGGGAACCAATGGGGTGTTGGTCCTAGCCAGTAAGTCGTTGACAATGAAGGTGCTGTGACTCGGCGCTTTTTCAGTCTTTTGAGCACTTCCGAGTAGAAAGCTGAGTTCACTGTAGTTCCGGTAGGTACGAATTCGTGGTGGACAATGCCTCTGACGTCAAAGAAGACAATGAGCATGGTTTTGATTCTGAACTTGCTCATGCGTGCCTTCTTGGGACGGGGCGACAATGGGGTGTGCTACTCTGAACTCTGCCTTTTTGTCTCAGGGTCGTACTCAAAAATCCACGACTCATCACCAGTGATTACTGAGTTTAAAAAATGAGGATCATTTTCACACATTTCCAACATTTCTCGGCGCTGAAGGACTCGCATGTGCTTTTGTTCGTCGGTCAATACTTTTACGACGAGTTTGGCACACACCTTTTTCATGTTCTAATCTTCGGTCACAATGCGGAAAACGGTTGTTTTTACCATGTTTAGAGTTTGTGCTATCAATTGACGGCTCAGCCGCCTATCAGAGTTCAAACAATCGCGCACACGCGTCACATCTTCGTCGAGTCGTGAGGTTGATGGCCGTCCACTGCGAGGTTCTTCGGTGATCTCCTCTTGGCCCTCCATGAACGGCTTGTGTCATCGGATCACTTGTGATTTGGACAAGCAATGAGTCCCAAAGGCATGCTGAAGTAATGAAAGCGTTTCGGTGGCGGACGTCCCAAATTTGACGCAAAATTTGATAGCGTACCTTTGCTCTAGAGAATGATCCATTGTGCCGTGTTACATAAACTCAAAGCGGGGTTGACGGAAACGCACGTTTTGACTCTCCGGCAGCTCGCAGCCAAATGAGACAAGGAGCGTTTTGAAGCTAACACCCCCCTTCGCTTAGCCCAGCCAGTTACAACACGCTCTGGTGTACCGTGCGTCAGAAAAAAAAATGGTCGCATTACTTATGGAACGCACCTTGTATATAGAACGAAAACGAAGAATCATAAGGATTTTTGTAACAATATTGACGATTCGATCATTTGAAAAAAACATTAAGGGTCCGCATCAGTTATAGAAGAATTTCCAAAACAACCCCAGAAGTTTATTTTCCAACGGATTTTAATGATCTAAACGGTATTTGAAAGAGCATTTCAAGGCGGAAGGAAGTATATATATTAGATTTTAGGAAATCTGGATGTAATCTAGAGTAACAGAAGGAAATATAGAAGCATGTTTTTTAGCATTTTGTACAGTTTTTTTCCCTCATAACGTGGCAAATTTTGCTTATTCACTGATGAGTTGCACAAAGCATGATTCAAATTGGAAGCGCTTTCAAAATCTGCCATAAATTTTCCGATCGCATTTTTAGTTTTCCGGAAAATTGATGAAAGGTCTAGGCATACCAATTTGATTTTTTTACGTACAATTTTAAACTTAGACAACTGAACCAGGGCTCATTATTTTGAAAATAGTTTTAGATTGAAATTCGGAAAATTTACTAGAAATTTATGTTGAGAAAATATGGAGAATTTTCACCTATTATTTTTGTGTTAAAATTAATAATTTTTGTATAAAGCGTATTGCAATTTATAGTTCATTTCATTACCTTACCAGCGGTACCACTGTTGGTGCGAAACAATTGAAAATCTTTTGGAAAATCAATGATATACAAAACTCTGCCTATCGGATGGAAAGCCGTTGACTTAATTCCTCTTATACTCGCTAGAGTCTAAAAACACGTATGCGTCTTGTATTGTCGATATATTCTTGTTTCGGCTAACGGCAGATAGATGGCGATCAAATTTGTTTATCAACTAATTTAGGTTTATCATCTTGTCTCTTGACAACATTGCCAAATCTTTTTTTGTGGCTAATGCCACACTTTCGTCGTATAATTTGTAGGCAGATAAATGAAAAAAAATTATTTAATTGTATATTGTAATTAACAAATGTGATCGCCATCTATCTGCTATTAGCCGAAACTAGAATATACCGACATACAGGACGCATAGGTGTTTTTAGACTCTCTAGCGAGTATAAGAGGAACTAAGTCAGCCGTTTTCCACACGATTAACATAGTTTTTTTTATCACTAATTTTCCAAAAGATTTTCACTTTTTTGCAGCAACAATGGTACCTTTGGAAAGATAATGAAATAATCTATTAATTGCAATACACTTTAAACAAAAATAATTAATTTTAACAGAGAAAAATAAGAGATAAAATTTCGCCACTATAAATTTCCAGTAATTTTCCGAATTTCAATCTCAAACTATTTTCAAAATAATCTGCTACTCATTAGCTTTCAAAAGAGCCCGGGTTTAGTCGTCTAAGTTTAAAACAGTCCGTAAAAAAATAAAATTAGTATGTCGAAACCTTTCATCAATTTTCCGGAAAACTAACAATGCGATCGGAAAATTTCTAACAGATTTGCAAAGCGCTTTTAATTGGCCACATGCTGTGTGAAATTCATTAGAAAGTAAGCAATATTTGCCAAGTTATGAGCGAAAATATAAAAATTAACTGTAAAAAATGCTAAAAAACATGCTTCTATATTTTCCTTCTGTAACTCCAAATTACATCCGAATTTCAAAAAATCAAATATGTACTTCCCTCCTTCTTGTAATTCCCATTTTATTACCGTTTAGAACATTGGAATCCGTTGGAAAACAAAACTGGAATCCTGTGTTCCGATTGTCTATAATTGTCTATTTTGGTGCTGAGGGCCCTCAACAAAATCAACATACCATTCATAATATTTTTTGGATCAGATTACTGGCTTTTATAAGAACACTAGCAATATACCTATGGGTATATTATTATGTCCTAAGAATTTAGTAGAAATCCCAGTACTTCTTTATTTGTGGAACATAATAAATTTCTCTGTTTTTGTTAACTTTTTGAGGTGTTTTAATTTTTTCTATAATGTTACTTATCGGGTACAGATTTAAATCCTCTTTTTCGGGTCATTTCCAGTTTTTAAGTGACTTCTGCATCGATTTTAATAATACAACAATAATACAATTGTCGATATATTCTAGTTTCGGCTAATAGCAGATAGATGGCGAAGAAATTTGTTTTGTCAACTAATCCAGGTCTATCATTTTGTCTCTTGACTAGATTGCCAATTCTTTTTTGTGGCTAACGCCACATTTTTGTCGTATTTTTTGTGGATAGATAAATGAAAGAAACAATTGTTTAATTGTGTATTGTAATTAACGTAAGAAATTAACAAATAAAAAATTGTGTCACTACTTTGCTTAATTTTGTTTCTTCATTTTGAGAAATAGAAATTGAAAGTAATCCGCCCCAAAAAAGTATTTATAAGAGAGTATAGAATTCAAAATACTGAGTGGTGTAGTTGACAGCGTATTTGCTTTCAACCCCCATGCCAGTATGTCTAAAGTGTCAAGGAAACCATCTAACAAGAGATTGTGTTGTCGAAAGACAAGACAGTCCAAAATGTAGCAACTGTGAGGGAGAACACTTGAGCAACTCTCAAGAATGTCCCGTGTATGTTAATAAACTATAAAGCAACAAATCAAGAAGCAACAACACAAGGAAAACAACATTCACACCGGCACCTCAACCACAACGTAACATCTGGGAACAACCAGCCCAAGAACAAGAGAAGCGAGCGAAACAACAACAACAAACTACAACAAACAACAACAATAGCGAGAGTGTGAACGAACTAATAGAAGAGGTTAGCGAACTAAACAAATTTAATTGACATCAGCAAAATGTTAAGGTATGTCAGGATCCTCAATGAAAACTTAAAAAAATGCAAAACGGACGGCGATAAATTCGCGGCCCTAATTGCAGTAATCAACAAAATAGATAATGAATAACACGATAAATATTGCATACTGGAATTGTCAAAGTATCAGCGGAAGGGTACCGGAACTAGCCAATTTAACGAAATACTATCAAATCGACATAATGGCACTCTCTGAAACAAATATCAAACCAAATTGCAAACTGAAAAGAAGAAACTACCACACTTACCGCCAAGATCGAATCTATAGATCTGGTGTAGGAGTAGCGATACTAATCAAAGAAAACATACCACATCAATCATTGCATGATAATCCGGCGACAACGCTAGAAAATATTTCTATAAAGTTAACCAAAAATAATACAACAATAACAGCAATATACAACCCACCACAAAATAAACTAAGAGACTCCGATCTAGATGCTCTCTTCCAATCAACGAAAGTAATATTAATTGGAGACGACAACGCAAGAAACACCACGTGGAACTGCGCTAATTACTATACAAATGGAACAATGCTAGCTAATTGTATTCAAGTCAATGGATATATTCTACACCACACAGACGAATATACACATTTTCCTAATAGAGGCGCACAACCATCGACTATCGACCTAGCAATTAGTAAAAATGTCATAAACTTAAATCACCCAGTAACTCAGTATCGCTATGCGAACTAAACAATGACCACAACCCAGTCTTAATAAAACTAGGACATCCCAAAATAGAGCAAGTGGCAAAAAAAATCAACTGTTTTAAAGAAACAGAATGGAAACACTTTAGAAACGAACTAAACCTAGCAATCACATTAAACCGTAACATCAATACAGTCGAAGAATTACATCAAACAGTACAACAATACACAGAAATCAAAGTAGAACATAGAAATAGACATAAATAAAGAGCATCTCAGCTCAGAGATATTAAGTCTTATAAAAACCAAAAATAAAGCAAGAAAACAGTGGCAAAGAACCAGAAATACGACTCATAAAACACAAATGAATAATCTATGTAAAATAATGAACCAGTTAATAGCAGAACTAAGAAACAAAACCAGGAGCAATAAACTAGAGAAACTAAAACCTCAAGCCTCTGGAAAACAACCTAAACACTCAAAAATAAAGACAAAAACCAAAACATACCACCACTAATAAACCAAAAAATAACGAAACCGTCTACGATGATAAAGAGAAAGCAGACATCATAGCAGAAGCAATTCAAGAAATCTACCAGCTAAACGACGAAAATCTTAACCAACAGCAACTAGAAATAACCAGGCAAATCAAAAATTTCTTCGAAAAAGCGAAAATTACGACACCTGATGAAGTTCACAAAATAATTACATCGTACGAAGAAGTAACCGAAGTAATAAAGGAGCTACCGACACAGAAAGCAGCAGGTAGAGACACAATAGAAAATCGGATTATAAAAAGTCTTCCACGAAAAGCAATCGTGCAGCTGGTATACATAATAAACGCAATATTTAAACTACAGAAATTCCCAGACCAAGGGAAAGACTCCCTAATAATTCCTATACCTAAGCCCTATAAAACACCGAACCATCCCTACAATTACAGGCCAATAAACCTTTTACCTGGACTTTTCCAAAGTCACCGAAAAGATAATATACAAGAGACTCGTAAAACACCTGGAAAAACACAATACAATAACAGCAGAACAATTCGGATTTCGAAGAAAACATTCAACGACCCAACAAATTCTAAGACTGATCGATGACATCACAACAAACTTTAACCGGGATAAATCAATAGCAATGATTTTACTAGATTTCGAAAAAGCTTTCGATAAAGTATGGCTGACAGGGCTAATGTAAAAAATAATCAACTTAAATATACCAACGTATTTAATAAACCTAATAAAAGATTACCTCGACAACAGAGAATTCGCGACGAAAATCGGAGAAAAAGAATCTCAAACCAAAAACATAGAGTCAGGGGTGCTTCAGGGCTCCATACTCGTACCGGTATTATTTAATCTATACATTAACGACATCACTAAATTCCCAAAAACCAAATTAGCACTCTATGCAGATGACACAGCTATTTACGCACACTCATTTGCAGCAAAAATCGCAAATCGTCAAACACAAATCCATTTGCGCAACATACAAAACTTATTGGCAACATGGAAAATAACACCTAATATAGATAAGTGCGAAAATATTATATTTAGAAGAAGCAAAACGGACAACAAAATTTTCAGTTTTCCACAAATAAACAATAATAAAATCAAAGAAAAAACAACAAAAAACCACAACCTCGGAATAACAGTGGACAAAAGATTAACATTCTCACAACACCTACATATCACTCTAAACAATGCTAGATACACGTTAAAATTACTATACTCACTTTTAAAATCAACGCGAACTTCAGAAAAAAATAAAAAACTAATCTATACTACAAAAATCAGACCTGTTTTAACGTATGCAGCACCAGCATGGTGCTTTGCATCAGACAGAAAACTTGGATCACTAGAAACTTTTCAGAACGGATGCCTCCGATTAATTAAAAATAAAAACAGATTTACCAGAATTACTCAACTAAGAGAAAAAACGGTAATCATCTCATTGAAACAACATATAAATGAACTATCTAACAAATTCTACACACACACAACTAGAACACAACGAGTTACTTCTACCAATTAAAAACAAAAATCAACAGAATATTTCATTCAAAATGAAACATAAACTACCCTATTGTAACATGGAATTTTTCAATAGAGATTAAACTAACGTATTAAAGAGTTAACTAAGTAACAACAAACAAATACTTGTATAGGATAAGTTAGATTAGAAAGAGCGGTTTTACACGTTTAAGAATTACTTTGAAAGATACTACGAAAATTACGTTGAAAATTTTGCCAGTAAATGTTGGTGAACAAACTAAAAACTACGTTTATGAAGTGTTTGCCACGATAGGAAGATTAGAAAAGATTTATGACCGTACGCATGCGCTTTAGGGTAATTCCATGTTAGTTTTTATTTTGTCCACTAACATTAAGGTTGGTGGTACTTCTATAACTAGGGAAATAACCTAAAATTTATGTAATTTTTTGCTGTTTCCTTGTTCATGTAGTGCGTTAAAACAAATACACTTGTTTTCTTCATTTTAATTTTTTTTATAAATTGAAAAAAAAAATCTCTCATGTCTTGGTCCCGAGAACAAGTTGTTCTTCTTTTAGAGGAGTACCAGAGATGGCCTAATTTATTTCGCGTCACCTCATGTAATTACAAAAATTGAAATTTGCGAACAACTGCGCTGCAAGCCATCCAGCAGTCATTAAAATCACTTAAGCCGGAGGTCACTATTGCCGAAATTCAATCCAAATTTCAGGCATTACGGCAGAATGCGACCAAAGAGTATAAAAAAGTTGAAAGTTCCAAGAAAAGTAGCGCAGGACAGGACGAGGTAGTATTGATTTGTTTTCAGATATTATATATTGTGTTGTTTAAAATCTATTCACCATCATTATGGTATTTCGATAACATTAGTTTTATATTTAATGATGGCTCGCTGATTCGACCAGCCACAGACGTCCTTGTGGAAGCAGAAGGCGAACTACCTCCATCTCAGATATCAATAAATGATGTGCAGGAACCACAAATTGTATATAGATAATACAATACACAAATATTTATCCATATACTTAATTATGATTTTTTTTAGAGTGACGATGAAATTTACGACCCTGAGGTCAACCGACGTTATAATGATGATCGACAAAATAGTGGACTTTCCAGTCCCTCCTGTGGTAGTCGCGGCTGTAATATGGTATCATTGCCAAACTCCTAAAATTCCATACAAAACTTACAAATATAGCACCACCTTTCAATTAAAAATTTATTTACACGATCCAATTGTTCACAGTTTGTCCAGGTTTCAGCACTTCAAAATGAACAACGCCGCGAATAGTCCACCAAACACACAAAAGGGCTTTTTTGGGATATAAACCAGGCTTAGCAGTTCTTCGTGGTGATTCATTTGGAGAGCCATTACCTTTTGCGTTTTGGATTATCATAGAGGACTAACTTTCATCTCTGGTGATAAAGCGATCAAAAAACGCTTCTGTATTGTGCCGTTGAAGCAGTAAGTTGCATTTAGTAGATCGGTCAGCTTTGTTTTCTTCTAATAAATTATGCGGGACCAAACTACTTGCTTTGCTTACTTTCCCAATTTGCTGTAAATGTTCTTGGATGGTTAACCAATGTTGGTTAAGACTGTTTGACAATTTTTCGATTGTGTGACTGGTATTTGTTTTGACTTCCGCCCTTAGTACGTCATTGTCTAATGTAGTTGATCTTCCTGATCGATATGAGTAAGAAAGATCAACATACTTGGCTCTGAACTTGGAAAACAACCTTTGGATAAATATCGCAAATGCTTTTTGTAGTAACTGTTGCGTAACGACCTTTCCGAAGCTCGACAAGCAGGCAATGCCGGATACGTACCTTTTTTGGTATTTGACCGGCCATTTCACCCTAAATTAAAAAAAAGTTCAAATATGTATTTACAACTAAACAAGTCACAGTAACCTCAGAATATCTTTGCCACGATTTTGATGTACACAATGAGCTGATAAATGACAATCAAATAGTGATATGTGCAGAAACCACATTGCTTTCCGGTCCCTCTAATATAAGACTCTGCATTTTGTAGCTAAAGCGAATGTGTTTGCCACTGATGATGCCCATTATTTTACACAAATGAGAAACGCGTTAAAACTTTCCCTTACCGCGTAACCTAATTCAGTAATGACAAGAGGTCGACTGCGGGTGACTAACGACTAAAGAGCCACAGCAGCGCGCCTGTCGGATTCACAGGGTGTCGACTAGGTGAGAATTTTGCTGCACAAGTGGCAAAATGGGTATTCATAGTCTCTAATGGGTTAAACATGTTCTGCTTTGTCAAACCGTAAAAAAGTACTATGTCTGTACTCATTTAGTTAAAGACCTGTTGATATTCTGCAAAAAACATTATATTAGTTCAATGAATCCGATACATTCCTTATGATTCCTAGAGTTCTTGATGGTCATATTGTTTCAAATAATTCTTTTTATCCTTCTCATATATTTGAGCGCAAAACATATTTCGGATCGAAATAAACAGGTTGCTTGATTATATTTAAAGTAATTATTTTTACTTAATTTTTTTGATTGAGTTTTACGTTGATGGATGCAATCGGAATATTAAGTTCAGGCATTAGAATAGGGATTGTAAAAATAATAATTACTATGACTGCTAAGACTATCAGTGTGCAGCAGTGGTAAACAAAATTCATCTGACATCCAAATTTATTTCTCATAGAGATACATGCACATTGTGATTCGCATTCCATAATTGGTTCTGTTTCAGTTTAGAGTCTTTCCTAAAGATTCAACTTACATTATTCCCTATATAGGTCATGATAATATTCTTTAAGGGCGTTCGTTACACGATAGAACAATTGCAAAATAATATAACTTTTTTTTTCCAACGGATTTCAATGCTCTAAACGGTATTTGGAAGAGCGTTTCAAGAAGCAGGGAACTGTATATCCGATTTTTTGAAATTCGGATGTAATCTGGAGTTACAGAAGGAAATCTAGAAACATGTTTATTAGCATTTTGTACAGGTTTTTTTTATATTTTCCTTTATAACTTGGCAAATATTGCTTATTTTCTAATGAAATTTACGCAACGTGTGGCAAATTAAAAGCGCTTTTCAAATCTGCTAGAAATGTTCCGATCACATTGTAAGTTTTCCGGAAAATTGATGAAAGATTTCGACATACTAATTTGATTTTTTTACATACCGTTTTAAACTTATACGGCTGAAGCAGGGCTCTTTTGAAAGCTAATGAATGGCGGATTATTTTGAGAACAGTTTGAGATTGAAATTCGGAAAATTTACTGGAAATTTATGGTGGAAAATGGATGGGAGTCTTCACCGACAATTTTTATCTGTAAAAATTAATTATTTTTATATGAAGTATAATGCAATTTATAGATTATTTCATTACGTTTCCAACGGTACCATTGTTGCTGCCAAAAAGTGAAAATCTTTTGGAAAATTAACAGTAAACAAAACTATGTTGATCGTGTGAAAAACACTCGATTTACTTCCTGTAGTAGTCGATAGAGTGCCTTTATATACGTATGCAGTCTGCTTAATCGGTAAAATATGATTACCTGTAGTTTTGTCCATTGACAGAGAGATGGTGGTCAAATTAGCGTACTTTGTTTTATCAACAAATCTAGATCCGTCACCTTGTCCCTTTGCAAGATTAATAGTAAATTAATAATAAGGCAAATATTTAATTATTGTAAGGAATTAACCAAAAAAGTGAGATTCACCACTTTGTATGTTTTTTTTTTAAGTAAGAAAAAATAACCCTAAAACCTATAAAACAAATACATGAATCATTAACACCGATGACAGCGTTATAAAGCGGGAACGAATTAATCGTAGAAACCAATAATTCATGTTTTCTTAAAATATGTTCTCAAAATCAGTCCCATATAATAAATGTAAACCATAAATTAACAATAACGGATTATGCGTACCTCGGGAAATTTCCCTTCATCAAAAAAACGGTCAAATTGAAATTCAGTTTTTGAAACATTTTATTTGGAGTCAAAAATTTTTACCAATTTAATAATCCATTATTGTTTTTTTATTGTATGGGATTGAGATTATTTAAAAAAATTGCAATTATCGTAAAAGGATTAAGGGGAGGGCCTGAAGAAAATTAAATGAACAATAGATTGAAAAAATTCTTCAGAATTTAACTTGTAGTGGTGGTGTTATTCATGTTGATTTTCTTTATAACAGTGGCGGCTCGTCAACTAAAATTTTGGTGAGGCAGACGACAGCAGCTGAACAAAAACTGTAGTTTATTTACTCTACTTTGTCAGTTGAAACTGATAAATGCAAGTATGCATAGTCAACTGTCCAGCAAGAACCAACGAGGAGGTGTAGAGTTTTCTTGCCAAGATAGAGGGATAGGTTCACGGGAAATAGGAAAATGAATACTTAAAAAGTGGACAAATTGCGGGTGAAATAATATAAACTTAACAGAAATTCTAGATTTTGAACAATCGCTTCACAATCATTATAAAAAAAAAAACAAACTCAACATTAACTCTAATAAATAACATAAAAAACAAAAACAAATACTTAAAAACAGTGTCTAGTCGTTACTCCTTACATATGTAAATATTACACTAAAAAACTAAATTTTTTTGTAAGTGAGTGGAATTCTTCGATTCTTTTGGTGAGCAAAATAATCCACAATGTCATTACTAAATTGTTCTGAATTATTACATTCTTTTACAAAATCTTTTTCAATTGCAATTTGTGACATGTTATTTAGCCTGTCTTGCCCAATTGTGTTACGTGTGTAATTCTTAATACGTTTTAAAACAGAAAAGCTTCTTTCTACTGAAGCCGAAGTTACCGGTAAAATTAACATTATACACAGTAATTTATATAATTCTGGCATACAGGAATGAAGACTATTCTCGTGCATAAATCTAACCATTTCAACCGGTGTTTTAGAACATCCCAAAACGTTATCATTATAAGCAACTATTAATTCGTTTTTTAATTGAATGCTGTCAAAAAATGGATACTGTTTCAATAAATTTGTTAAAAGCTGTTCTGGAAAGTGTTTGGCATACGATGAAAAATTGGAAACATTCACTAAATTGAAAAAATTCAGCTTTTCGAAATCAGAAAATCTTACTTCAATTTGATTAATAATTGTGTCCAAAATTTCTTAAAAAATGTGTCGAAGTTGTTGTTCTTTGTTCTGCAATTCATCTGCTCGACGACGTTTTAGAGGTGGTTCATCGGTGTTAACTTTTTCATAAATATTATTGAAGAAATTTATGCATCCTCTAAATTCCCGTAATTTTGACAAAAGTAACTGCAAAGAGTTTCTAGCTTGCGTTATATCCGTTAATTTATTTTGTACAACAGCGAAGACGACATCGGTTTGTTCAAATATCAATTTGAATGTTTCCAACAAAAATAAAAAATTATGATCATGTAAACTACGTTTTAAACCTACTGCTTCTCTAATGGACGTTGCATCAAATTCCGGACTATTAATGATGTGCTCAAAAACCTCGATTAAGTCGTCTTTGTATGTTCTAACTGTAAAAATGAGACGTGAACCAAAATTCCAACGCGTAAGGGCGTTCCGGGGAAGGCGCCTTTTACAGATTTCATCTAAAACGCTAGTTCGTTTAGTTGAACTTGAAAAATACGAAGAAAATCCGGACAAACTAGCAAAAAAAATCCGTACTGACGGTTGGACTGTAGTACATGCTTTACCTAATACTAAATACAAACGATGTGCATAACAATGGGTAAAAAGAGCTTATGGAGCTACACGTTTGATTTTCATTTGTAATCCATTAAGTTCACCCGTCATTACTGCTGCACCATCGTATGTCTGAGCAATCAATTTAGTTTTTAGATCATATTTATTAAAATTTTCGGTAATTGTGTACTGTATGGGCTTTTGCTAATACTCACTCGATTGTCATAAAATTTCACATATGGGTACAAAATCACTCATAGAATCCATTTCTGCCTGCGCTTAATCGAAATTTTGTCTCTAAAGCCGTTAAAAAGGACCTCTTGTCCTGACCAATCACTGCGCGTAGAATCTCCGTTTGACATACAGTTGGGCGATCCATTGACCTCGATTCGAGGTAGGCAATCCAACATACACCATCGGGAAACGAAAATTTAATCGTGGCCGAATTGTAGACGGTGTTTGGATTTTTGGGGGAGTTTAAAAGGGGAATAAATCTAATTTCTTTTTTGTCGCGGTTCTGGATCGTACAGAAGAAACTTTAATTCGAATTATACGGTAAAATATATTACCGGGAACTGAAATTCACAGTGATTGTTGGCGCGCGTATCAAAATTTAAATAACTACGCGTTTAATCATTTAACAGTAAATCATTCCGCAAATTTCGTTGATCCAATTTCCGGTGCACATACGCAAAATATTGAAAGGAAATGGAGGGATTTAAGGGGCGCGGTAGCACGTTATGGGAGAAAATTGGATCATTATGAGGGATATTTAGCCGAATTTATGTTCATGTCAACATTCACAAACGAAAATGATCGGTTGCATAATTTTTTAATAGCCGCATCGGATTTATATGGGAGTTTCGTTAAAACACGTAGTTTAAAATCGGCGTATTTTTACTAACATTTTAAAACAAATAACATTAATCCCAACCCTATCCTTTCCCGGTGGGGATGTGCTCGCCTCTACGTGGTCCCACTAGACTTATTTGTTGTTAAAAGAGCAAATATGACAAAACGGACACTAATCCATTGTTTAAATATCAAATATCCTCCAAAACAAAAAAGAAGTTACCAGTGGCATTAATGTTACAGCTATATGCATTTTTTATTTCATGTAAGTTGAAAATAGTTGATTTTGTATTGAAATTTGTGTATAAAATACCATAAAAAATTTTTAGGGTGCCCCCAATGAAACTGAGTTCGAGCCTGGATGGTGTATGTTGGATTGCCTACCTCGAATCGAGGTCACTGGATCGCCCAACTGGCAACGCTGTCTGTCAAATGTCAAACTCACGCGGCAACGCCGTCAACTATATGTCAAACGGAGATTCTACGCGTTGTGATTGGTCAGGATAAAAGGTCCTTTTTAACGGCTTTAGAGACAAAATTTCGATTAGGCGCATGCAGAAATGAATTCTATGAGTGATTTTGTACCTATATGTGAAATTTCATAACAATCGAGTTAGTATTAGCAAAAGCCCATAAAGTACACAATTACCAAATTTTCAAACAAGAGTTGAAATAAATCTTCGGAAGATCATTTTGAACTAACGTCAAAGAATCCCATGAATCTCTCGACAACTTTACCTGAGTTCACATATGGAAAAATTACTGATAATTGTGACTTACAACTTATGTCAGTCGTTTCATCAACCTGTCAAGAAATAAAAGGCGATTCCAAAATTTCTTTTTCAATTTTTTGATATGTTACGAACGAAATTGATTCAATTGATTCATTTTGAATAGTTTTAGAAGTACCGGAAAATACAGATTTATGATCTGAATTCTTTTCTAAGAATTGTTTCAAATAAGGGTCTCGTTTGCTGAACATTGAAACTAATTCTTTAAAATTTCCACGATTAGAAGAATTTTCCGATTCATCATGTCCTCTGAACGGTAGTTCTTGAGTGAACACATATATTGAAAGGTCAATTAATCTTTTAATAATTTCACGATGTTCCCGTACTTTATCGTTAAAATTTTGTATTTCAATTTTGCGCGCCGAATCTATGACGTTGATGTTTTCCCAAAAGAACGAATTTACAACTTGATGAAATGTGGTTTTTACTTTTAGAAGGTTTTTCCAAAGAACGAGATAAATTCTTAATATCCGAAAAGCCAGTCTTACACCAAACCGTCTCACTACTATTAGTACATGAAAATAAAATACATGGCCAACAAAATAATTTATTAAGAACTTTACTCCCCACAAGCCAATCATATTTTGAGTACCAGTTTACCTTAAATGCTCTATTTTGCTTTTCGCACTGAACTAAACTCTTACTTAAATCCTGACACGGCCTCTGTTTTTCTTTAGCAAATAATTTATCTTCATAAGGCAACTTACAGAACTGACATTTATTTATTAAAAAATTAACAATATCATCCGTGTCTTGAACAGATTGAACGTCATTTACTTGCGTGCTAGAACCTGCAGCCATAGTTTAAAATAGATACCTAAATATAAATATAAAGCCAAATATACCGGCACCGGCTATCTACCCACTTCCACTACATTTGAACACCTGAAATTGCAACGGTCATAATTTCAAATGCATTCAGTGCAACCGTATGTTCGCCACGTGCAAACTAACCAATTAGACAGCTCTGAGGCATGCCTCAAAACTATCTTTTCTGAAACAATAATACTGCGACAGGAGACAGCAGACAGCACTATGTTCGTTGTAAAAACATCGGGTCTTATAGTGCTACAAATTGATGAAGTGTTGAGGCTTGAGAATTTTTGCCTCTGTACCACACTACTGCTTTATTGTATGGTAGATATAGGATGGGAAAACAGTAGGAAGCCTAAAATTAAATCTTGTGGACACATTGCACGCTAAATTTAAACTTTCTTGAGGATAAAAATTTAAAAAATACAAAATAATAAAAAAAAACTTTTTCCTTATTTTGTACGGTGAGGCACTGCCTCACCTGCCTCCTCTGACAAGCCGCCACTGCTTTATAATAATTAAAAAGATATAATTAGATATTATTTTGGGTTAATATTTCACAGGTTGCAACATTTGATTTAATAATTTAAAAAATACTACAGGTCAATCAAATTTTGCATTGTGTGAAACACAATTTACATAAAAAATAAATTGATAATAATATATTATAACTTCCTGAAGTTGATTTTCTCGGTGAGTAGGCAACACACTACTGAAATTTTGTTACAATAATCGAGGGGTGGTGACGGAACTTGCTAGACAATTATAGAAGGGGAATATTTGCAATGTTTGAAAAAAAAATCTGAAACTAGACTATAGAGATTGCTATATGGTAAGGGTGTTTACAAGGAATTAATTTAATTTATAATTAACGTCTTTAATTGGTATTTTGAGCACTAATGAAATTCAACAAAGTACAATAAGTTTTGAAGTTTTACTACGATACTGTCCAGCTAGTAGTCCCCGAGGGAGCACATCTAGAGATGCGGATCGCTGTTTCTTGCTTTTTAGTACCTCCTTTAATTCCGAGGGTAGTTATTTATAGCGGGAGCGCCATCTGTTATTCAGAGGTAGTACTGGGCGGTGGGTTTGAGAACTAATAGTACTCTTTTTAGTGCCCTCCCTCTATTATCGAATGGTGGTGTTTTACAATATGTATTTGTATACATATGACTGCCTGTGGTAGACAAAGATAAAAATTGGGTCGTATAAAGAACGAAAAGTAAGAATCATAAAGATTTTTGTACAATATTGACGATTCGATTATTTGAAAAATACATAAAATGAAAACATCGTCTCTGCTTTGAGCATCAATGAGTGTAATTTATTATTATGTAATTTTAGGTTTACAGGAGACGTCACGACGGCAGAAATGTAGTTAGAGTGTGGGATTTTGTGGAATGATTGTTATATATCTTAGGGGGTTAGAGCAAAATGAAAATTTTTTTTAATTGTATAATTTTTTTTTCAATCTGTATTACTTGCATATAAATATTATAAGTAATGATTAATTTTTGACTATTTTTAAATTTTTAGATTAAAAAAATATTAAAAAAAAATGGATTAATTATGGAATATTTTATATTGTTTTATTTGAAACAAAAATTATTAGTATTCAGCGTATAATATATTTTTAATCAAATAATATTGAATTTTTGAATTTTATTATGGGATAAAGTAGTAATTGAGAAAAAAATTCAATTCAAAAAAGAAAGTAGAAAAAATATGTCCTGTGTTAGAAATTGAACCCCAGACGTTTTGGGTGGAAAGCAGTCATGTAACCACTTCAGCTACTATACGTTTTTATTCAAGCTTGCCTTACGAATACTGACAAGGATCGTAAATCTTTAAATATTTTTTTTTTAGAATTTTAATACGCTGCATAAAGGTAACATCTCACAAAAGCCACTAACAATTGAATCTCTGAAGACGTGTTGTCCAATCATACACAAAATCCAAATTTTGAGATTTCACAAAATTTACGTTCTGGTTTGGACACGTTCAGAGTTGGTAATTTTTTAATTAAGAACACTACTGGTTTGTATAAATTTTGTATTTGTTGGCCTATGTCCCAACAGAGAATGTGTCGAGACCCTCTTTTCGTTTCACCCACACTCCCTTTTTTACAGTTGCCTAAGTGGTGGGGAATTTTGCTCCCCGTGATTGGGTGATGTATACCCAACATACTCCCCCTTTGAAGGAATCTGCTTTCAAGACTTTTTATTGATGCATGCATTTACAAATTATAATAAACGAAATGAATACAGGTGAAAAAATTTTTTTTGAACTTTTTTTTTGAACGTCTTTAAACATGGTTACATGCTGACACTACATTATTATTTTTCTGCACTTGTTTCTGTGTCGTTTAATGGTAAAGGATGCACTTTTGTCACGGGGCGTTTGATTACACTCCGAGATCTTACACTCACTGTTCTGATAAGACCATCGGTTCCTCGGTAGACTGATTCTATTCTGCCCGTGAGCCATTGTTGAGGAGGAAGATTGCTTTCTGTTATTAAAACTAGACTCCCGAGTTTGGGTTGTTTCTTTCGCGATTTCCATTTTGTTATCTGCTGCAGTTGATTCAAAAATTCGTTGGACCATCTCGCCCAAAAGTGTTGTTTAAGGTTTTCTAACAGTTGATATCGTGATAGTCTATTTGTTGGGACGTCTGCTAGCTGTTGGGGTGGAGATGTGTTGGCTTCTCCGCTGAAAAAATGTCCAGATGTCAGTGCACTTATATCATTGGGATCGTTTGATATGGGAATAAGCGGGACGGGAGTTTAAACATGCCTCAGTCATTGTTAAAACTGCGTAAAATTCCTCACAATTGAGCAAGGTATTTCCTAAAATTTGTTTTAAATGCGAATTTGTTGATTTAACTGCGGCTTCTGATAACCCGTACATATGAGGCGCCTTTGGAGGTATGAATTGTAAATTTATTACTTGGCTCGCGAGAGAGCTAATGACTGATTGTCGAAACTGTTTCGATTTGAATAAGGTAGCAAGTTCTCGACTAGCACCCACAAAATTTGCTCCGTTTTCCGAGTATAGTACCGCAACTTTTCCTCGTCGAGACATAAATCGCTTTAAAGCATTTAAAAATGAATTGGATGTACAGCTTTACTAGCGAAACAAACGAATATTACAATGTAACCTTTGATGGTTTTTGTATTTCTGCCGTGACCATTTTTGATGGTAATAGGACCCGCATAATCTACTGCAGTGAAAGTGAAAGATCTGGACGGAGTTCTTGTCACAGGTAAATTACCCATTAATTGTGTCATTGAAAATGGTTTCACTTTAAAACATTTAAGACATTTGTGAATTGCACAGCGGACAATGCTTCTAATTGATAATATCCAATATTTTTGCCGTAATGCCGCCATAGTAGCTTGGCACCCTACATGTAATTGCTGAATGTGGTAAGAAGTAACGATTAGCTGTGATATGTGATGTCTTTTTGGTAAAATAAACTGATGCTTTTTGTCATAATTTATCGGAGCAAACCGTAATCGGCCACCTACACGTAATAAGCCTTCTCTGTCTAAATATGGATTCAACGTTGTTTGTTTACTTGTCTTTGGCAATTCTCCGTGTTTTTTAAGAAGGTGAATGTCTTCGGCGAAGGATTCGATTTGAACTAGTTTAATGTTGGTGTCGTGAGCCTTTTGAATCTCGCTAGTTGATAGGTAGTCAATGAATTTATTGTTTGGTTTTGGCGAGTTGTGAATAAATCGAAGGAAATATGCCGTTACTCTGATAAGTTTTGAAAAAGAGGAATATTTATTTAAAAGTGGATTTTTTGAAGATGTTACCGCTGTTAGGCAACAAACAGTTGTTGTTTCGGTATTACCACGGGATATTCAAACGATATGTTATCTGCGAATTTTTCGTTTGTTGTTAAAAATAGTGGACTGTTCCACCATATGCCTTCAGTAGTGAGTTGTTGAGAAGTTGCTCCTCTCGTCAAAATATCAGCAGGGTTTTGTTCACTGCTTATGTGTCGCCATTGACTATTTGACGTGACAGATTGAATTTCAGCTGCCCGATGGGCCACAAACGTTTTTAAAATATTTAAAGGCATCTTTAACCATGCTCGAACAGTTGTTGAGTCTGTCCAATAATAATATTGTGTTATTCACAGATCCCAGTTATTCTTCAGCTTTTTTATTAACTTTGTGATTAATACTGCTGCGCATAATTCTAATCGAGGTATTGTTTTGGTTTCGATAGGGGCAACTCGGTTTTTTGAACACAATAAACGAGCGATACATTTCCCGTCGATGTTTATTGAGCGAACATATACACAAGCTCCGTATGATGCAGCGCTTGTATCACTGAATCCGTGAATTTCTAGTTCTACGGGATTTTTCGTGCTAACTACATTTCTCGGAATTGATACTAAATTTAACTGTTTAAAGTTATTTTTGAAATTTTCCCTCATTTTGTTAATATTGTCAGGAACTTCCTGATCCTAATTGTTAAGATGACGGGGAAAATTTGACCTTAAATAATATGAGTACAATTCAGGTATGAACTATACTAATTTATTTAGAAAATAACTATTTTTATACAGGTAACAATGACACCAATAATAATGCCAATTTAACAATAAAGACAACTTAATGTAGGTCGGTGCGACTTTACACACTTTATAAAAACAATAAAATGCCGATACTTGTTCTACATATTCAATTTAGATCACAAACATGTATCAGCAATTCCGCAATTATTTAATTTGATAACAATTTAATTACAAAATTATTCTTTACAAATAATTAAGAAAATCTGTTTAGCTTAAGATTAAACATTCTGCCCAGTCGGCAAGAAACAAAAAAAAATTATATAATCCAAAATTATTAAGTTTGATTATCACATTAATGTGAATCTTAGTTAACCGATCTTGGTTGTCTCCCAAGATCTACTCTAACTTAAAATTTAATACTAATATTTAACCCAAATAAAAAGAACAACAAAAAAACAACAAAAAAGAAAACCCAAAAACTAACCCGTTAATTGTCATACCACTAGCACCACTTATTCAGAATTTACTCTTCTTATATGTTCCTTTATTTGTTTTCTTTTCTCCAGCGAGAACTGCTGCCCGGGTGGAGATTTGTTTTATTCAAGGAATTCCTCCCTTCTGGACCGGGAGCCTCGTGCGGCAATTTGGAAATATCATTGATTTTTGGAATCTGCCCTAGTACTCGTTGGTCCTGAATAGTGAGTACCATCAACGGTCTCAGTATTTCCGATGTCTGATGACACTTTTGAAGATGTTTTCTTAGGTTGCGGTATGCAACATAGTGCTTCACATTAATTGAACACACCACTAGATCATCTTCGTCTGGATATTTTTCTAAGTACATTTTGTTGTTTTGGTTTTTTTTTACATTACAATTTTTTCTCTGTCTTTGACTTTGAATTATCATGAACTGAGTTTGGCGTGGCTGTTTTCGGTTTTTATAACTCTGGTTTCCCCCATAAATTTTCGTTCTTCATTCATGGGTCATTGTACATTTGTTATACTTTGAACGACCAATATTGCTTATGTAAAAATTTTGAAATACATCGATTATACAATATTGCTTATTGACAATTTTGCAATCCATTAATTTTTCACTCGTCAGAATTCTTGACTTCTCCAACACCTCTGGACCCTGATGGAATCGTCTGCAATTCAAATTCTTCATACATTTCTTCTGATGCTGATTTCGTTGGTGTTATTTTGCTTCGTTTTCTCTAAATTTTGTATATTGTTCAAATGACAATCACCATGATCATTGTTGTAATACCACTGATTATCCCAGACTGATGACGAATTGATTTCCAAACATTTTCATGAAATTCTTGTATTGATAGTTCATCATAAATTAATTTATCCAAATTGTTGTTTGGTTTGTAGCCAGCTTCTTTTTTTAATTTTATTGGTTTAATATTTTTGTGAACCGTGATATTTATCACCACTGGCTTTACATAAGCTGCTATGTTGGATACTGTCGTTCGTTCAATTGTTGGTGTTAGTACCTTTTGTTTTGTTTTTATTATACAGTTTGATGACTCTTTCAAAATTCCTGTCCCATTTAATTTTACATCTTCTCGAGATCCATCACAAATTATTGTTACCCTTGTGGGTTTTGGTGTTATATCCATCCACCAATACATTCATGTATTGGTTTTATATAACTTCTTCCAAATTAATTGATCAGTCTAATACTTGACGATTTCGCACAGTGTTTCACCTGATCTTTGATAAATCTCATCAATTATACAATCAGGATCATTTTCAATACTCCTGACTGCAGTTGGAGAACATAGAAATTTCGTTGGGCTCAATTGAATTCTATTCTTCAATTTCTCTTGATCCAATTCGAAATACAGTTGCGCACCATAATCAATCGCTGACATACCAGTTGGTGTTTCTAATGCCCAAAAATTATTATCTTGAAATTTCGTAGGCATTGATGTCACCTTGATTACTGTATCTTCTGTAACTTCAGCAATGAAAAAATATCCATAGATCTTAATCTTATTGTCATCGGTTGTTAGTTTTGTTGCCATAATTGGCTGAGATAAAATTATAATCCCTGACGGTAGTTTTCTATTACCTCTTTCTAATATGTCATCAATTTCATTGGGAGATCTCAATTCATATATTTGACCCACCCCTGAATGACAATCTAACAACTCACCATAAAATTTATTTAAATCATCGAAATAATTTTCTGCAATTTGATACACGCCTAAAAATTGTAAATTCAAAACATATTCATCAATTGCGCTGTACCATTTGCCCATTTGTTCAATTGAGGCCATCCCTTCATTTAGTTTGGCCCGAAAATTATTAAATTTTGCGCTGATTCTTTCTTTCATGTTATTAAACTCAGTTAGTGCAGTCAGCATAAATTTTATTTGTTGATTTGAAGTACATATCAATTCTTGTTGATTTTTTTCTAATTTGTTGATCCAGGACCAATTGTGGTGGGGATAGAAAAGTGCTGCCGAAGCTGGAACACTTGTTGGTGGGGATAATGGAGGGGATATAAAAGTACTGCCGATCTTGGACCACTTATAGTGGGGGGGTGGTAGGGGTAGAAAAGTGTTGTTGATGTTGGACTACTTGTTGGTGGGGGTTTAATCGCAGCCGATATGAAGTGGGGGAGGCTCATAGATAATAAACTATACCGGTCGAAGCATTCGAACGCTAGCCAATGAAAATCGTCAAGTGCAGAATGACTTCATATTAGACCCTACTGCTAGCTCTTTCGAGCGTCTTCTCTTTCCAGCACACGCTTTTCCCGTACCGTAGTGAAACTGAAATAGGCCAGCTACTCAATTCAACCAAAATAAATAAAATAAAAAACTCAAAATCAAAATTCCATATAATTAATTACATGGGTTATTTATTTTGGTTAACTATTATCCCATATTTGAGAATGGATTCATGATTTAAAATTATACTCAATTCAAATAATAATAATCATTAACGGCTTTAGATATTTACCGCACCTAAAATAAAAATATTTGCCAACCTTGTTGTCTTCTTATTGAATTACCAAACTGTCGTAATTCCAGTGGAACACAATACGCTAATAAGAAGTACCGCTCATCGATTGAAGGCGACATCTGATACAATTGTGTTTTATCGATAAGAAATGCTGCGAAAAATACATTCACATAATTACAGGAAGTTTTCAAAAAAGACTTAAAATAACAGTTTATCCCAATCACACCGAGTTGTCTAATTTGGCGAAAAATGAACAAGATTAGAGTATTGCTATATTAACAAAATATACATGAACCCGTGTATTTAACAGACATTTATTTATAATACTATAGCAAGTTGATCCTCAGTCATATGTATTTTGCGAAAAGAGAAATGCTAGGAATGAAACTATTCTAAAATAGAAAAACATTTATTTCTTGATTTGTGGGTTTTGTACAACGTGTACAGCAGTCTTTAATTATTATGGGCATACTATTGTTATAATTTATTCAATTAACAATTTTTTTCATTTTTTGTGTAATTTTTCTATCATCAGAATCACGCTTCCGCTCAAGATTATTTATTTAAAGTTTCATTATTTAATCTTTTTAGTCAAATATATGTTCTCTGAATAAAAAGTGAACGGAGAACTTCTTCAGGAACTGTTGGTATTTGTTTTTTGGTCATACGTAAAAGACGCTTGATGGGGTTATTTCTTTGTAATCCGTTTCTGTGTAATTTTTTAAAGAGCTTTTCCCATTGTTTTGCTTGGATGTACCACTCGTTGCTTGGCTCAGTTAATCCACCAAATCACAAATGTTGAATCCATGTAGGCATACTGTATGTATGTGATTCTTCATTGTCTTTAGTGTAACGCCCCATTTGAGGATATTTATTTTTAAACTTTCTGGCCAGCCATTCACACAAGTACAGGAACCCATCGTTTTCGTTCTCTTCAACAGACGAAACACTGAAGTTTGAAGAAAGGCTGCCCTCTGGATTAATTTTATCCAAAAATGAGATTTCTTGTGTCTCACTTTCAGGGTTGGATATATTTAGATCAGCGGTTCTGAAAACAGTTGTCAGTAAGTATTCTTCGGTGTGTTCAGTCCCCGTTTCAATTTGTATGTTCGTTTTGTCTTGAACAACACCTGGATTTTTTCCCAAAATAATCATTCTGATTCTGTATATACAGTTCAAAGGAGAAGGATGATCGTGAACACCAGCTCTGCTTCTGATTTGGGAAAAAAAACTCTGTAAACTATCCTGATTTAACCTACATGTTACAATATACCCACAATTATATTTTCTTTTCATATCTTCAAACAGAGATTTTAATGATTAGATACTTGTAAGAATACCCTTTTGAAAAGTTTGCATTGATAATTTTACAATACATTTCATATTTTTAACTAAATGGTATGCTTTATCAAGACTTTTATTCTAATGTTCAAGTAACATGCCATAAGGTTTCTTTATATGTAACGTTTGACTTGGAGCATACGAATTCATTATGTCAAACCACGTTGACATTGTTTCAATAAAGTGGCCCGTATTTTCTGCAAGACGTTTATTATCCCCTGGTAAATAATGTAATAAAGCTGTTGCTGTTGTTTGGCTAACTAATTGAGCAACAAGGCTTACTTTTTCCCGTTCTGTTCTTTGACAATCAGTGTGTTTTCTGCTAAGCTTATGGCAGACGGTGACCTCAGAATTTGTAGTCGTGTCAACTAAACCTTCTATCGGTTTCTTATTCACAACTGTTCCATCTTCCAATAAGAAACCCGTGTCAAAAAGCCAATTCCGCAATAATTTCAGCAAATGAGGATTATCGGCAAAAACGTATACTTTTTCTTGAGTAACGGGGTGGGAAAAATAAATTTTGTCAATATTAATCTCTAGCTGATCCTGTAGTCCTATATTTCCACCACCACAGTCTGAGACGCAGGCAACTACATCGTAGGAAATTTGATCCATATGCATAAGAGCCTCATTTAATATGTCTTTGGTAACTTTTTGATCACAAGCAATGTATATGGGTTGTTTCCATTTTCGGAACAATTCTCTAACCATTAATACTTGCATCTGGGCATGTGGACCTAAAATTTCATCTCTGGCTTTATTATATTCATAAGCAGAGAACACTTTCATTTCGTCGAACTGCAGTACTGACACTCTTTCAAAAGCAGTTAAATCCATCGCAGCAATTTTCATTATCCTTATAACATCTGACAAAATACTCGATTTAAAGCGTTGCGTGTTAGCCCATGTTACTTGGGTTGAGACGTGAGGCAAAGGATATTTCAGGGTGTTCCGCAGATCCAAATAACACCGCTTACTAAGGTACCTGATTGTGAATGCTCGTGATATATCTTCAGAAGTCCATTTAATTTGTGTTTTTTTTTTATTAATTATCTACTCTTTTTGTAATGTGGCAAATATTTGTCCTAAAAGAAAAATATGAAATTTTTATAAAAATTTTTTTTTTTAGATTTACCAAGCGTTTCTTCTAAGTAGCGCCGCTTGTGATTTTCGGTTTCAAATTTAATTGTTGAATCTTTTACAAGCTTCTGTGCCTTTTCTTTGTGTTTTTGGCAATCAGATGTGTTTTTTAAAGCAGTGTATTTATTTTTTTACATTGTATAATGTCAGGTTAAATCTTCCAGCTTCTGTTCAACAGAGGTCACTTTTGACTGTGGAATTTAAGTCGTGTTTGGATTTATGAATTCCACACGATTTTCAGCTGAAGTAGTGTGATTGGATGCGCTTGCTATAATGTCTTGGACAAGAGACTTTTAATTTTTTTTTTTGAACGCTGTTCTCTTGCACGATAACCCCGTGACGAACTTGTGGTTCACCAATGTCTACTCTAGGTTTAAATAAAAAAGTTGGAACGGCTGAAGGTTTAAAAAAACTTGTAACGAGTTTGAATTCAACAAAATATAAAAAGTTATCTGATGGTTTCAATTTTCTTTTAGTTTTTTTATTCATTAACTGTGGCATCAAGTTAATTTCAAAATCATCTTCTTTAAAGTGTGCACTACAAATGACACATGTGTGTGGGTTCCATTCATCTTTTCGGAAGCATGCGTTTACCCAAGTTTTAAAAATTTGCCTGTCTTTAGGAAAACTATGATAGGAAATATTTAAATTACTCTTTTTTGTTTTAGCAAGGCTGTTGTTGCACGAAGCAACAGCACATTGTGTCCCTGGCATGATCTAATCTTAATTAAGTATAAAAATTATTAATTACTTATATTTTATAATAAATTATAATTTCTTACTTCTCAATAAGACAACAGTAGTTAAATATACATGAAGTTAAACAGCACTTAAATGTCAACATCACAGAAAATAACCGAAAAAAATTCACTAGTTTATCATTACATCGACTTTTCTTCTTAACAACCTTAATTCTCTCGCTTGAATGAAAACATTTGTTCTAATGTGACGTCACGACGTGCGCTCTACCCCACCTCTAAATTGCATATAATTATATAATTTATTCTCTTCAATCAATTTTTAAAAACAAACTTTATTCAATAACTTCTACAAGATTCTACAATTTAAATTTTTTTGATCTTGACTGATTAAATTCTAAAGTCAGCCTGATTATTTTTTAATAGAAAATATTGTAAAATTACTTTTTGCAAACTAAGCATTTCCTGTTTAACAATATAACTAGGAGATTGCTGATAGGGTACTTTCTTATATAATTATTAATACATTTTAATTATTTAACACCTCCCCCACTAGATTCAGGTCCGGAGAAAGTATTTCGAGGAAGCTGAATTTCGTTGATAGCCTTGGTTTCAGATCCCTTGCACTTGTTTTCCCAAAATTCCATAATTTTATTTTTTAAACACATTACAACAATTATCAAAACAATCAGACAGTATAACGCGTATTGATGATGAACGACATTCTGTTTAAATTTTCGAGGTTGTCTCCATTTAACTTCGTTCTTGAGTTCATCCAGGTTATTTAGATTGATAGGTTTGATGTTTTCGACGGTTCCATAATCAATTTGAACGTGACTCTTGATGTTCTCGAATTGGAACAGTAGTAGTTGACCCTCATCTTTAAATGGTGCAAGTTGAATTTTTTCTTCATTTGTTTCAACCACGCACTGATCAGTTAAACTTATTAAGTATGTTCCTTGGACTTCTCGTATTTCCTTCTTTTTTGGACAATTGACTTTTAGGTTAATTTGATCGGCAGAAATTAGAAGCCAAAATTTTCAATTTCAAAAATCAATTTCAAAATCAAAAATCTTCAATTTCATGAACTTGAGATTTGGAGATTTGTATTTCGTTTTGTGTACAATTTGATAATGTTTGATGTAAGATGATGTTTGTTTCGCACATGTTCGCTTCGATATTTTCGATAGTTGTCGATTTGCAGAAATATGATCCATTGATTTTTTGACATCCCTCAGTTTCACGGGCCATGTGATTCTCTGATAATAGCAAATATCTGGCGTCGGAAACGATTAAATGGAAAATATCTGAGTGGGACCATACAGGAACAGGATACAATTGGTATAGGCTAAATTGCTCCTTATAGTATATGGGCACTAATAAGATAAATATAAGCTTTTCGCGATAAACGTAAGATTCTACACCGATTAATCTTGAAATTTCGTTTAAATTTTCAAATTCTATGTCGAATGGTAATTGATTAGATTTAGTAGTTTTCTTTAATTCCGTGAGAACACTGTATAATTCATTCATAGTAATTATAGCAGGATGTAAAATTTTGAGCCGCGTAAAGATTATTGCTGTAACCATCCTATCAAGAATATCATCTATAACTTTATACATTAGTTGGATTTGATTCAAAGTGTCTGCAATGTTATGTATATTAGTTTCATTGATCTCCTGTTTAACAAATTCTTCCGTTTTCAATAATCTAGTTTCGAGTGTAATTTCATTTTGATAAAAGTTTGATATGGTTTTATTGAAATTGTCAATTAATTTGAACGAAAGTGAATGTTGATTATTTACATTTTCATTTAAGATATTCTGATTTTGTTCTAATTCTTGTATCATTTGTTCGAAACGTTCGCCGTCTTTATAATCTAAATTTCCGGTTATACTTTTGAAGATAGAGCCTAGACCATTTATTAGTCCTCTCTTGGGTCTATTCGGTTTAGGTATGATTTCATTGAATTTTTTATAAATACTTATTCTGGTGTTATGATTTTTAAATAATTTCCAAATTTTCTGTAATAATAATAGTGTTCTGATAATTGGGAATTCAGTTTTTTGATTTGGGAGTCAAGTTTAGCTGTTTGTAGGATAAGTGAGGAAAGGTTGTAATAATGTATGATTTTATGGTAATATTCTTGGAGTTTAGCGTCCCCAAGGTGCATTGGTATCAGCCCAGGGTTATTTTTGAGATTTTTAATTTCCACTTGTGCTCTGATGGGGTTCATTACTAGGACGAACGTGTACCCATATTTTTTCATCAATGTTTAAAGGTTTTTTAACATTTCTTAAGTGATATTTCCTACGGGGAGTATGGATCACTTGTTTCTTTGTATCGATAATGTCTGCAGGTGTTTTATGTCGGAATTTACTTTGTAATTTAGGACCTTTCTTAACTTCTTTTGGATAAATGTCCTGACCGGATTTGAAATTGGGAATTTCTTTTCCTTCATTTATTTTGGAAATTACTTTTTCTTTATGATCTTGTATTATTTTATTTAGTTCTTTATAAATTAACTTAGTTTGTTCTTTATGATTTTGTACATAATTAGATATAAGTAGTTTTTGGCAATTTAAATCGAATGGGTCCTCTAAATCCAAATGTCCTGAAATCACGTCTATTGGTTTTTTGTTTGTTGTAGAATGTATAGTATTATTATAAGCTAATATTGCGTACATTAATTTAGTTTTAAGATTTTCTAATGGAAATTGTTCATTTAATAATCTTACATGTTCTAATAATGTACTATGTAATTTTTCTACTATTCCGTTTGATTGGGGATTTTCTGGTGTAATAAAATGTATTTGGATTTTATGTAATTCGAGGAGTTCTTTAATATAATTGTTTTTGGGATTCCTAAATAAGAAAAGAATTGTAACAAATTTTCTATTATACTAATAGAATTTGCACTGCAGAGTTCATAGATTTGGGCATATTTGGAAAAAGCATCTATTATTGTTAAAAATTTCCGATTTTGTATCTTAATTGTATCTATGTGAATTATTTCGAACGGTTTAGAAGCTGTTGGTGTAAGACTGATTCCTATTTTAACAGGATTTCTTTCGTATTTAGCTCGTTGGCAAATATCGCAAGTATTAATTTATGTTTGTATTGAATTTCTCATGTTTGGCCAATAATAACGTGCTTTTATTCTTGTCTCTGTTTCGTTGATACCTCGATGATTTGACTTGCCCTCGTGATAGTTTTTTATCACAACTGGTATTTCATCTGAGGCTACATCAATCAATTTAGTTTTTGTACAAGTAAATTTGTAATGCGGCCATTTGAAAGTCTTCCTCACGACTTCACAAAATTTATAATAGGCGTCTTGTAGATCAAAATACAAGTAATAACTGACTTGTGGAACTACGTATTCTTTTATAATATTGATTATTTCGTTTTCGAAATTGTTTTTACTAATTTGAATAATTAATCGTTGTTTATTAGGAAAGGGATGTATTAATTTGGGTTTAGAAGGAGAATGATTTACAATTTGAAATTCTATTTGATTTTGGCCATTATTGAAGGGTTGTTCTGAAATTGGGATTTCTATTACAGGGTGTTCTTGTTGGTTAGAATGTTGGGTTTGTTGATCATCATTTTCGTTATTATCAGGTTGTAAGGTTTCAAGTTCTACAAGATCATCGGCATTTACAACCATAGATTCATTTTCTAGTACATTGTTGGACATATCTTGATTAAACTGTTCCATATATTCAAATATATTACTAGCTTTTTCAGTGGTATTAACATTAATTTCGATACGAGAAAGGGCATCCGCATTAATGTTTTGTTTTCCCTTTTTATAAAAGATATTATAGTCATACTCTTCAAGTTTCAACCGCCATCTAACAAGTTTAGAATTTGGTTCTTTTAAGGAAAATAACCATTGCAGTGGCTTATGATCTGTAATTATATTGAATTTTCTCCCGTAAAGGTAAGGTCTAAAGTACTTTACAGCGTATACGATGGCCAACAACTTCTTTTCAATGGTTGAATAATTTTGCTCAGAATCATTGAGAATTCGTGATGCATAAGCTATTGGAAGATCTTTTCCAATAGTTCCTTGTGACAACACAGCACCTATGGCTACATTACTTGCATCCGTCGTAAGGTTGAAAGGTTTTGAAAAATCTTTATACTGTAAAATTGGTTCGTTCATTAAGATATTTTTACAAGTTTCAAAACATCAAACGAACTCTTCATTATGTATTATGGACGCATTCTTTTTCAGGCATTTAGTTAGTGGTTTAGTTAATTTTGAAAAATCTTTTATGAATTTACGGTAATATCCCAGAAGTCCTAAAAATCCTTTTAATTGTTTTTGTGTTTTTGGAATGGGATAATTTCGGATGACTTTTATTTTTTCTGGATTTGGTTTGATTCCTTCAGGGGTGATGACATGCCCTAAATAATTTACCTCTTGTCGAAGAAATTCGGATTTGTCTAGCTGGATTTTGAAATTTGAATCACGAAGTCTCTCAAAAACTTGTTTTAAATTGTTAATATGTTCTTGTAAAAATACACTAAATATTATGATGTCATCTAGATATACTAAACAGAATTCGTTTTGAATTCCCCTCAGAATATTATCCATCACTCTCTGAAATGTTGCCGGCGCGTTTTTTAAACCAAAAGGCATTCGTAAATACTTGTAATGGCCATTTTCAACACTGAACGCGGTTTTCGGAATGTCCGACGGACTCATTTCTATTTGATGGAATCCCGACGTTAAATCGAGGGTAGTGAAATATTGGCATCTACCTAGTTTGTCTAAAATGTCACTAATATTCGGCAAGGGGTACTTATCGTCGATGGTTTTTTGATTTAATTTCCGATAATCGACTACGACTCTCCATTTTTGTTTCCCACTCGCATCAATTTTCTTAGGAACAATCCAAATTGGAGAATTCCACGGAGAACTACTTGGTCTAATAATTTTTTGTTTTAACATTTTCTGAATTTGTGACTGAATTTCTTGTTTATGAATAAAAGGGTATCTATAAGTTTTTGAATAAATCGGTATTTCGTCGGATGTTTTAATTTTATGTTTAACTGTATTACTGAAAGTTAAAGGTTGATTTTCTCTATGAAAAATATCGGAAAATTCTTTTATTAACTTTAAAATCATGGTTTTTTCTTCGTTATTCATGTGATCTGTGCGTATATGAATAGGGTTTTGATTATCACATTCAAAATTGTTAAAATTAGAGCTAATTTTTTGATCTTGGAATTCTTGCGGGGATAATAATTTGTCTTGTAATGGCTCGACAGCCAAATTTTCAGAAAAGTTTAAATGTGCGGTATGCTCATTTTTATTAATTATGGCAACATAAGCTTCATAATTTTCACACGTTGTCAAACATTCAGGAATTTCACATCCGTGTGAAACCGTATATGGTACGATTACATCGCCCTTCTCGATATTGGTTTTAATTTTTACGATTTGCTCTGATCGAGGTTTTATAGAGTACGTGTGGGTTTGTTTCTGCGGTATGTTTTGAAAATGAATTTTGATTTTTGCGTTAGGCGTTATTAATTGTTTATTTTTAAAATCTAATGTGGTATTTAAAAATTCCAGGTTATCTAATCCGATTAATCCTTTGAAAATATTGTGAAATTTGAATAAATGAAATTTCATATATTCGTCCGGTCGTTTGAATACGTCCGGTATTTTCATCCATCCGGTATAGCGATGTGCTGATGTTGAAAATGTATTAGAAACAATAAACGGATCGTATCGAATGGTTTCCGGGAATAATTTTTCTGCGATATCAGGGTCGATAAATGATTTTGTGGCTCCTGTATCAATTAATAATTTTAAATTATCGAAATTTGGAAAAATTATGTATGGTAATTTACTGGTGTAATGTTCGTTATGGTTAAGTGGAATTATTGGGTTGTTGACTTTTCCGAGGCGATTATTTGAAAATTTTCGTATTCATCATCATTTGGCTGTTCACAAATTTCCTCCTCATCGGAAGTGTTTTCGTCGAGATCAATTGTCTCTTGATTAAATAATTCTTCCGATGTAAAGTTTCTTTGTGAAAAATTTGCTGGGTTCGTGAATGTTTGTCTGGTAGTTACACTCATGGGTGTTGTCGAGGGTGGTTTGTAATTTGGGTTTGGTTTGAAAACGTTTCTATTTTGGGTAAAAAAATTATCTTGTCGATGATTTTGTTGGGGCTTGATATTAGGTTTCTTGAAGGCTTGTATATTTGCTGGGAATTTGGTGGTAACTGGTTTTTGCTGAAGATGTATTGGTTGTGATGGAAATTGTGGATTATTTTGTGTCACATGAACTGGTTTTTGATAATAACGAATGTTATTTTCTTCATTGATATAATTTAACGCGGTTTGAAGGTTTTCTGGACGCATTGCCCTAATTGAACTACCCATTGGTTATTTTAGTCCAGCTAAAAATGTTTTCAAAGCTAGTTTATTGTATAAATCTCTTTTAATATTACTACCGACTTCCGTTTGTTCGTGTGTATTTACATAGGAACATAATAGGTTCAAGAAGCCAATAACCTTATCATAAAATTGCAGAGCACTTTCTTTAGTTTGTTTTAATAGGACCAAATCACGAATTAGACAAATTTCGTCTCTTTGATCGCTAAAATTTCTAGTTAAAGTTTCTCTTAATTCTTTCCAAGTGGTTACGCTTTGGATGTTAATAGCAATTTTGGCATTTCCAATTAATTTATTTGTTATTGATTTGAGTATAAACGTATTCAAAAAATTCGCCGGATTATTGTTATCTATGAATGCGTTAATAATGCTCTCAGCGCTGTTAATGAATTCGTTTAATTCATTGGGGTTTCCATCGTATTGTGGAATACATGATAAATATTCTGGTTTAAAAGTTAATGTGGTCATTCTTGAGTCTGATTGAATATTATTGTGAATACTTGTATTTATCTCAGCGGTTGAGATTGAAAGTGATTGAATGGATTCGGTTAATTGATCGACGACAGACAAATTATTACCAAAAATCACTTACCCCAGTAAGATAATTTTTGAGGGTTTCATCAATTTCAGTAGTATAAATATGTATGTTCTGGACCAGGAAGTCGAAGCCAATTTTCAAATTCTCCCGCCAATTGACATCGGGAAGTGACGTCACGGCGCGGGAGATTTGAAATTTCAAATCAACCAACTTAAAATCTAGAAAAGTAAATTCCCCCAGACTTTCTGCCAACCTAAAATCTATGCAAGTAAATTCCCCAGATATCATGTCAACCTGTGATGTCACGGCGCGGGAGATTTGAAATTTCAAATCGACCAACTTAAAATCTAGAAAAGTAAATTCCCCCAGACTTTCTGCCAACTTAAAATCTATGCAAGTAAATTCCCCCAGATTTCATGCCAACCTAAAATCTATACAACTAAATTCCCCCAGATTTCATGCCAACCTAAAATTCTAGTAACTAATGTCAATTTGTAGCCCTGTAAACAGCGGAAACGGCGGCAAATTTGAAAAAAGTTGTTTTTATTGTTGTCAACAAACAAAATTTACGTTGACAAATTAGCCCAGCCTAGCCTGACTTTTAAATGGGAAATTTGAATGAGAACGCAAAAAGTAAATTGTATACTTTTTATTGAAAATATACAATTAATTATAATAATAATAATAATAATAATAATAATAATAATAATAATAATTTTATATAGAAAATCATATTTTATTAATCTTCATCATCCGATGAAGACGTATTAATTTCTATCATATTCATAGACTTTCTATGAATTTGTTTACAACACTGCGTGTAAGACATAATTTGAAAAAGAGGAGTTTTTAAACAAAAATCACACCAAGAATGATCGTGTTTAACGTAATTTTGTATGGAGTCTCTCTTGAGACCTTTATGAAAATTAATTTTTTTGAAAATTTCATTCTTATTTGGTTTATAATTATTATAGCACTTTTCACAAATTCTCAAATTTATATATTTATAAAAAGTGTACGTAATACAAAGATGTTTAGCTCCATAAATTTCTCTATAACTAGGTTACCAAAGAAAGAACTTCAATAAATTCTCACAATTTACTTGGTCACCAAATGGAAAATTATCTAAATCATATAAATCATGGTTTGGTATTACTTCCAAAAACTTTTCATAGCCTTCTGTATCTTCTGTATCTTCAACTTCATTCCAAACTTCTGTCCATTTTTCCGCACTGAATTCGTCTAACAAATCACTAACTATAGTTCTAGGTAATAATTCATATAATTTTGGTAACGAAAAATTGTCAATTGTCAAGTTTTTCGCCACTACTTGTAAGCACATTGAGTAGAGATTAGACATTTTTGAATGAAAGACTATCACTATAATTAAATTAAAACTAGTGCATTAGATAATCACTCTCTTGAAGTTGAACTATTGACTATACCTGTTCTAAATTATTCTTAATTTATATGAAAATTAATGAATGCAACTATTGTTGTGATAAAATGTGATGACAAACGGATAATGTAAATAGAATAATATATTTTTTTAATATAAAAATATAACAAGGTCAACCATTAAGAATATATCATTTCTTCTCAAACTGACTTTAGTTGTTTTTTAAAATTTATGTAAGAAAACTGCGCAGACATTAGTTACAAGATACGATATTGGTATTCGAATACGAATACGTATTCGAATACGAATTTCTGCTTCAACAATTGAACAGGTAAGTAATATTGTTTCTTTCTTATATTGTTATAATAACGTATAAATGATTAGAATGTGGATGGCATACTCTCAACAACATTATCCAAAAATTGTTGATGTTCGTTCATCAATTGATTATTTAAGACACATGTTTAGTGATTTACTCTTCGAGGCTCAACATGAAGGTGTTTATGGTAGAAATTGGTTTTCGTCAGATTACTTGCATCAAATAACAGGAGAATATAAAAAAGCTGAAGAAATCTGTCAGTTATATTTAGATGGTAAAAGAAATTTGGATAATACAATTTTTGATTTGATTGAAAAGTGTGATGCAAAAGTTTGTCTTCGCGATGTAATGCACGAACTTCCTTATGGAATAGTAAAGAAGTACGAAATTGATAAATCTATTTACGACAGCGAAGATAATGATGGAAAAGAAAACAAGAAATAAATTATATAATTTTTATTAAAAATAAATATATTTCTAATAACAAATTCTATTGTTTTAATCTATTATTTAGAATATTATATTAAATATAGTAAAGATTCATATTTTTTATTCCTTTCCGAACAAAACTACTTCAAATTATATTCTTTACAATTCCTGTCAATTGATAATATTCGAATAATTTATCATGAACAATAATACAATATGCTCTAGTTTTATTAGGAAAATTCACACTACTTTCAAATTCTGTCTCTGTTTCACTAACAAAAATTCGTTTTGATAAGGAGACATAGAGTTCCTTATTTAGCGGTATTAAGTTAATATCACCTTCAATTTTTTCCAACGATTTTACAAACAAATGACAATCATAACCAGAAAAGTTATGAAAAAAAATTGGAAAGAATTTAGGTATGCGATATTGCAAATTGCATTGTCGATGTGCTGGTCCTCTATATTTACCAGTAAAGTGACAGTGATCCATCACTTTATCATCATTGACTATTGTTTGATTACAAATATGACAGATGTTCGTTTCAAGATATGATTCAAGTTGTTCATCATTTAAATTCTCCATTGGTTTCGGTTTCATTAGAATTTCATTATAAATTCTTTGTATATCGTACGTTAATGATTTTACAAATTGATCAGCACAATCTTCACCATTGTAAACTTGTAATTTATCGAAATTCTGATCGAACGAACATTTAATGTAATAAGCGAAAGCACACGGTGTGTGTTCTTGTACATTAGTTGTTGACGATGTAGTTGGATTCGGTGTACAAATATCAATGTCTTGTAATAGACACTCAAAATCTGCATAGATTACAAATGGAACTTCAATTTGTCGTTCATAATTTTTAAATTCTACTACAGAATTCTCATGTGTTGGCATGATTGTAACTATACGATTACACTCCTCTTTATGTATTAATAAGTTTTTTTCAGAATCGAAATGTAATAAGCAAAAATTGCAAATGAAAATTTTATTTGTATGTCTTGTAATGCTGCTTCGCAGTAATCTTGAGACATTTTTAATCCACACATAGTGGCTCCGTTCTTCTTTTTCTATCAACAGTAAATTGATATGCTTTACTTTTTCTCTTTTGATACAATACAATGGTCCAACAATTTGATCATCTTCTAAACCAAAAGTATTTACACTAATTTCCGAGTTCAATTCTTCAAATATTTTAATGTCTTTTACTTTCAAAGGAAAGTCTAAATCATCAAATTCTAATACAATATTATTATGTAAAACTATTGTATTGGCAGTGATGTCTTTAACACAATATGAGTTTGGTCTATTTGCATGGAAATCGACTGGACACAAAGCCGAAATTATAGCCCATTTGAAACAATATTCATCGTTATTTTTGACATTGATTCAAGCGTGCTTTTCTTGGATTTTCTTAGGTAATCCTATGTACTGACTACTTCCTCTCAATGGTTGGTATTGATTTATATTAATTTCTAAATGGGTTATTCCGGTCAACGCCCAACCGCGATCCCTTTCTTGGAATTCAGTTGTTTTCGTTTTAATTTTTTCAATCATCAAGTCATAGTTTAATGTAATATCATCGTCATTCTGCACCAACGTCATTTTTGAGTTGAAACTTTTTATCGAACTTTCTTCGTTTTCGTCAACCATTTTCACATACTCAGCAAACAATTCCAAATTGAATTTAATTAATGTATGTTCAATTAACTCTTGTACAAGTTTAGGAACTACAACATCTTTAGAAGATTTTAGAAATACATCAACATCCAAATTAGATAAGTCACTATTTTCATAAAGTAATGTTTTAATTCGTCCTTGGAAAGTACTTTTAACCACCTTCAAATTTGATGTGTATGGTTCTGCTGATTTTAATCGATGACTTAAGGTGCGTAAATGACATAACCATTTATCAACAGGAATATCTGTTCCACATAAACTACACCTTTCTTTAGTAAGTTCAGGTTTTTCGCATCCTAAAATTGGAAGCGGTAAATGAAGAAAAGTAATGAGGTGGTTTAAAAAACATTTACCAGGTAAAGAATGAACACGTTTTATGTGGCGATTTAAGTTGTATTTTTTTGAGAACGGTTTGAAACAAATATTACATAATACTTGTGCTTTAGACATTTTTAACAAGCAGTTTTGTTGTACGCGTGTGACACTTTAAAACACTTTCAACAAAATACTTGAGCTCTGCGTTACAACCTGCTTTTATACCACGCAAAATCCGTTATGAATTAACGTAATAAAAATTTCTAGAAAAACACTCTTATTGACTGACCTTGTTTATTAATATTTTTGCAATGAAGAATTTTCTTTGGATAACAATACATCATTCTTTGTACAAAGGATCTTTTTAATATTTGACCTTGTTTATTAATATTTTGCAGTCTAGAATTTTTATTGGAAAACAATATTCAATTTCCGACACAAAGGATTCGCAGTTACAACCTTTTCTCTAAATTGAAAATTCTGAGAAAAATAAATGTCTTAACAGTCATCTTATAATTTGTGACAATTGATGATCTCTTTAGAATTGACCTTGTTTATTAATATTTTGCAATTCAGTGGAAATGCTATTGGAAAACGTAGTTGTCTTTGTTTAAACTTTTGTATATATATAACCGTGGATATTTAAATTGTTAGTCATTTGATACATCTTTTCTTGTAAAGAGCGTTACTGAAGAGTAAACTTATTTGTTTCCTAAAGTCTTAACGATTCACAAAAAAGAAAATGTCAACAACACCATCAACAATTGTGGTTTTCACAGAAGATAAAGTTAATTTACCAATCAATTTGTTACATGTCATTATAAAACAAATCTTTCAGTAAGTAGAAATATTTTCTATATTTTTATTTTTCCTAAATGAAAATTTTATATATCAGATACGGTGTAAAGGATATTATCTTAAAAGACGATAGTCTCAATTTACTTATCGTACTCGCCGAAAACTACAACACTTCAGAAAAAATTTGGTAATTTACCAGTAAGATATATAAGAATGAAATTAGAATCCGAAGAAGAATTGGACATGCTAGAAAAAGCAATTACTAAATATAAATTTAATATTGAAGAAGATGAAGACATAAAAGCCATTGAAGCACAAAGAACATCAAAAAGAGCAAGAATTGATGAAGATCAATAAATCAAGTAAATTTTTAATTTAGAATAAGGTTAGTTATTACAAAATATAATTAAACATATATTAAAGAAGAAATACTAGTTTTCTTTAAGATGAAGAAGAAGAAGAAAAGGAAGACGGAAATCTAGCTATGAAATAGAAAAATTAACATACCAAAATAAATGGCATAAAATGTGTAAAATTATTGTATAATAAAAGTTAACAATTGACTAGGTTTTATTATAGAATAAAAATATGATTATTAATCAGAATTGTCTTCTTTTAATTTCATTTCCTGTATATATTGTTATTGCAGTTTCAAATCCAGTTTTTATAAATAAAACAGTAAATATAAAAGGACATTAAAACACATACTTTAAAATAATTTTTCTTTATTTAATTTATAATTCATTGAAAACAGATGAAAAGTTATACAAATCATTGTTTAAAAGGCAAGCGGTACAATACACTTTAAATGGGTGATTATGTTGATTGTCTTCACGATTAACTTCATGTTGTCCACAAATGATTAAGTTTCTTAAATCTTCATCGTTTTGATAAAATGCTGGTAACTTCAACCAAATATTACTTAAATGTAAAGGATCCATTTTCAATAAATTTATTTTAACTAAATTTCTAATGCATGATACAGCATTTTCTGTATCAAGAGCATTCTGTAGAATCACTGCACTCTGTGACATAGTAATCAAAATCACTATCACTACTATCGCTGCACCACGAGTTTTTTATTTTATTTACTAAACTTTTCAAAGAGTTCAATCTGTTGCGTGTATAAAAACAATTACATGTGTCTGGCCCGGTAGTCACACCACTATTCGACCAAACACAATCTATAAAATGTTTACCATATTCATTTAAAACCTCTTGCATATCTGCATAAGTTGAAAGTTTTTCTAGTAACCTTCTTATAAAGAATTTATCCCTACTATGAACTTTATCATCCGAAAGTAACAGTTTAGCTTCATTAATATAATATTTCAATCCATACATACTGCACTCACAATTTAATCTCAAAAAATGTTTCTTTTCTTTCTTCTAAACGTTGCACAAAAAACTGAGTACTTTTGAAAAATTTAGGTTTTATATACCATTATTCCCACTACCATAAATTTATCCCCTCTTTTCAATTTTGATTAAATAAAAGTACAAGTGAGAGTAAATGAAATTTTCAATAAAATTGAATAGAAAAACTATTTTTAGACGAACTTTTTACAATTACATTTATATAGAAATAAATGAATATATCATTTTTATGTAATGTCTTTCATATCAATCCAGCTATTATATACACTATCAAATCCTAACCATTTAACAAATAATTTACGACCTTTACGACGTAGCACCTTTTCAATTAAATAGATACTTGGATAGTGGGTCTTTTGTAATTCTTCTTCATAGAAACATCCACTGATTGGTTGACCACGTAAATCTTCCAGTAAATACGTCACAGGATTGCTATTATTTACTTTTATAATTTTAAATAATTCTGTTGTCCAATTGGGTGTATAACCTTTGTCGAATAAATGTTTCATCTTACTGATACGAACAAGATCGTCTTTCTTGAATTTTCCAGCAGTGAATTTTTTCAAATAATTATAGGATGCCTGTAGAATTTCTTGCTCGTTATCTTTATTTACTTCATTAGGTTTCATCTTTATCGTTCTGTGTAGTGTATTATTGTAATCTTTAGTGACGTCATCAAGAATTTTTATCCAATTATATGACGCATTCATTGTAAATAATTTATATAATTTACTTTTTAAAGTTCTAATTACACGTTCAGCAATAGAAGCTTTTTTTACACTATATGTATGATAATGACTAATTCCATATTTCTTCATTAAAGCACTAAATTGTTTATTAAAAAACTCCTTTCCTTGATCTGACTGAATCTTCTTTGGATGACGACCTTGTTGTTGTAATATTGTTTTCATTGCTGACGTTACATCGTTGCCTGATTTAGATTTTAATGGTTGAGTCCAGAGATATTTTGAAAAACAATCAATTACCACCAATATATACTTGTATCCATTGTTTTTTTTTGAATGTTTACTAAGATCGGCGAAATCCATTTGCCAAAGTTCATCTAGACCTTTTATAATTGTACGACGTCGAAGGAAATTTTTTCGAGCTGGTTTATATATTTCATTAACAACATGTTCTTTCAATGACATTATTTCTTTTCGATATTTTATTCACTTCACTAGCTGTGTATAATGGATTTGAAAAATGATATCGATGAAGAGGTATTGCCACGATGACCTTCTGATGAGAACTGTTCAATTTTCACAATTGTTTTCATTAATAAATCTTCTAAATCTATCTATTAAATTGTTTTAATTTTTCTGTAGTTGTATTATCTTATTAATATCAATAAATTTCTGGTTATATGTCTTAATTAACCTTTCAATGTTTTCCAATTGATTCCTTGTACTCCTTATTGTATTATTCAGCTCATTCAATTTCTTATCAAATGCGGTGAATTTATCGTTAATTGATTTGTCTCGTTTTGTAAAACTATCATTAAGCTTCTTTATGTGATCTTTAATTGTTGGTATATCTGATTGATAAAGTCTTTCAATTTTTCAACTATTTTCATTAACATTATGTTGAAGTTTTCCATTTGAATCTGTTTGAATGTGTTTATGTGTTTGAGTTTCGTTCTCCTCTATTAATCGTTCTAAATTTTTAATCTTTTCCTCAATTATACTATTTTTTTTTTAATTTGATTTTCTATCTCTTTTCTTAGTTCATCAACGTACCCTTTAGTGGTTGAGTCCTTTACATCTTCACCGTCATGTAGATTACAGATTCGATGATTCTTTAAGTCAAGATTGCCATCAGTAGTATAACTATATAGATTGTGCCAAACACGACTTCCACTCGCTTTATTATCATTTTCACTGAATTTTCTCTTCCAAGCACGTCCGAATTTGTCAATGCTCATAATGATACTAAATAAGGTTTAAGGAAAAACAGCATATTTATACATCATTTTTTTATTGATTACTTTCATGAAAATTTTCATATAATATTATAACATTGGTTAAGGCACACATACAATTCAATATCGAATGAAATACACAAGTGGATTTAGATTTATATAAACGTGGCTGGTCTGGTAGTTCATGAACTATTGATGTATTATAGATAAAGTTCACAATGAATTTCTTCTTTTCCAAGCCCTTAACATAAATATCACTGTATCCAGATGTTACTCTATTAATAATTCCATTAAATTCCTTAGGATCTATAAAACCGTCCTCCCATTTCAATCCATGATGATTTTTCGTCAACCGGTATACTTGTTTCTTATATTCCAGTGGTAATGCTTTAAAACAATAGGGAGACTTGAAGATGAAATGACTTATCTTATATCCATCATAGGTTGCTAGCTCTTTTGGTAGGAATTTATTGTTGTTTGGTATTCGGCAACCTTGTACATCTACATACAACGATAGCGATGACGATGACGATGATGAGGTCATTATACTAATAAATCACTCCTGCTTCACGTAGTTCTTTTTCAATAGCAATAATCTCGTTTTGATGAGAATTATTTCCCGCACCAGTTGATCCACACAACAAAGCCAAACGAGCAACTAACTCATTCGGATCATCCCAATAAATATATTCAACTGGTTTTCTATTGTATCGTAAATATTGAACACCCCGCCCCGAAGGAGAAGGGGAACTCTGTGATCTTAATAATGGTTTAATAACCTTTTGATATTTATATGATGTATCTCCTTGTATTTTCTTCTGTGGATCATAGTTCTGTCGATAGGCATTTGTAAGACTGATAATTCTCTTATAAGCGTCTTGATCCTTAATTGAAAACTTACTATGGGAGACATTTTTCAAAAACAACAAATCATAGAGTCCTTCTGTTCCCTTGAAAACTTCATTCAATACTTTTATATCACCATCAGGCTCAATATACAAAACTGTATTGCCCAGAGTTAGCTTCTCCGTCGCCTCATGATAATTGATTTTTGAAGTGATTGTTTGATGTTTTTGAATCAATTTTTCAATATAGGGTTGTGCAATTGCTGGATATTGATTGATGTAATCAGCATAAGCCTTGTCAGATAATTTTGATTGATCCATAAATAATTCTTCCATATCGTCATCGTCGTCATCGTCTTCATCTTCGCCGTCGTCGGCGGCGAATTTACTTGCAATGGAGTGTCTTCTCGGCACATACGGAAATCGCGGTACACTTTCTTCTTCTTCTTTTTCCTCAACTTTAATTTTTGGTGGAGGTAGTGCTTGTTGTTGTTGTTCGTCTTCTGCTATTTGTTCTCTTTTAATAGTTTTCTTTTTCTTCTTCTTCTTTTCCAACACCAGTTCATCTAATGGCTTTTTAATCGGTTCCAAAAGTCTATCGATTGTCTCCGTCTGATCTATTTGTTTATTCTTTAATTGTTTAAATTTTTTTCTAACATTATCAGCGGCTTCTATTAATTTCTTCTTAATTTGTTTCTGTTGTTGACTTAACATTGTCACAGTTGAACAATGAATGTTTGATGATGTAGATTTATCAGTCTATTTATAGTTTGCTGAAGCAATCAAATTGTTTTCTATAGCGTCCATTCCGTAGATTTTCATCTTTTAATATTACCAAAAATCCATACTGATATTTCCAACATTCATTACAGATACGTTTGAATACATCGAAACTCATATCACTTCCTACATTCTCACTATAAATCATCTTCAAATTATGTTCATCTTGTTTAAAAATCACAACTACATTTGCATTGTCACGTATTAATTGTTTTGGAATGCGTGTATCTGTTTGACACAAGTAGAAACAATCAATACACTTATGTCGACCCATACTGAAGTATTCTCGGATTCTTTTCTGTTCACCAGGTACAGCTATATCGTCAAAGATGAATACAGAATTACTTCTTGCATCACGTGTGGGTATGATTTCATCATTATTTGTAAATGGATAGTATCCAACTTCTTTGACTTTAGAAAGGACACTCCTAAGGAACTCATATTTCGGTTGAAAGAGTGATTTTGAAAATATGTAGACATTTTCGAAACGCAACCCATTCGGTTCCAGTAAAAGACTAATTATCACATTTGTTTTACCACATCCACTAGGTCCACAAATTATTGTTCTCATCGTATCGGGAAGTAGTGGACTGTGTCGATGATGATTTTTCACAACTGACACGTCATGATTATTTATTTTAAGAGATAGTTTATGTTTGACAACGTTCATCATAACTACTGAAGGCATGTCTGTCAGTCTGCGGGTATTTATATAAGAAGGCAGACGTCATCTTGTCAGTTTAATGTTGACGTTCAAAGGTGACGGACTTGTTAATTCCTTAATTAACAAATTACCAATTGAATTACATATCCCCGGATATCAATACTGTGGACCTGGTACGAAACTAGCTAAACGATTGAAGCGGGGCGATCCGGGAATTAACGAATTAGATCGTGCATGTAAACAACACGATATAGCGTATTCGCAGAGTAAAAATCTTGAAGATCGACATAGAGCCGATAAAATTTTAGAGAATAGAGCTTGGGAAAGAGTTACGTCACGTGACGCTTCACTAGGAGAAAAAGCAGCCGCCTATTTGGTAACGAATATAATGAAAGCCAAACAAAAATTGGGAATGGGACATAGACGACGACGACGACGAAAACAATTGAAGAAATGTGCATTTAAAAAGGGTATTATCGATCTACTGAAGAAGACCACCAATGGATCTGATAGTATTGGAACAATAGTTAAAGCGGCTCGTGTTGCTGTTAAAAAAGCTGGTGGTCGTAAACGTATTCGTTTACCTCGAATTATACCCATACCAAAAAAATCTGGTGGATGGTTACCCTTATTATTCGGTGGTTTGTCTGCATTAGGAGCATTAACAGGCGGTGCAGCAGCTGTAACAAAAGCTGTGAACGATGCTAAAGCAGCAAGAAAAAAATTGGAAGAGGCCGAACGTCATAATCGCACAATGGAAGCCATTGCCTTAGGTAGAAAAGGTAATGGATTGTACTTGAAAAAACACAAAACAGGATTGGGATTGTATTTGACAAAAAACTACCACTGAAACTACCTTCTCATCCTCTAACTGATCATCAACTACGAACATATGCTGAAAGGCTTAAGATTCCTAATTTTCGAGGTGTTTTCATGAGAGATGATTTACCTCAAAAAATTAGAAAATACGAAACAGGTATTGTTAATTTAGATTCTCTACCCAGTGTGTACCATATTATAAACAAAATAATAAAGTGCTTTATTTTGATAGTTATGGAAATCTAAAGCCTCCAAAAGAACTAATCAAGTATTGGAAATGTAAAAATATTTTATATAATTTTAATAATCTACAAAAATATAATACATATAATTGTGGACATTTATGTCTAAAATTCTTATATAATAAAGGTGCTTGAACATTCATTGCTCAGTCATGTCTTTATCTTTCACATTAAAAGGTCGTAGCAGTGTGCTATCTGCAGACTTTTATCCTCCAATCAATTTGAATCCAAACTGTAGTTATTCATTGGCCCTTATTGGCTTTCATACATACAATACAATACCAAACATTGAAGAGGGACAGAATAAGTTCTACTATAAAGATAATGGTATAGAAAAAGAAATAACCATTCCAACTGGTGCATATGAGATAACACACATTGAAGACTACCTACAAGAACAACTTAGTCCACCTAATGATATTAATAAAGCAGAATTTCTTTCACTGAAGCCGAACAATAATACGTTAAAGTGTGAATTGAAGAGTAAATATGAAATTGACTTCACTAAAGGCGATGGTATTGGAACGTTATTAGGATTTTCAAAACAAGTTCTACCACCTAATCAACTTCATTCATCTGATCAACTAGTGGAGATAATCAAAGTTTTATCAATTCGTATTGAATGTAATATAACAACAGGATCATACTATAATAATCGACCATCACACACAATTTATGAATTTGCGCCAGCTGTAAATCCAGGTTATGCTATAAATATTGAGTCAAGAAATCATATATATTTGCCAATTTTGAATAAACATTTCATTGACAATTTAACCATCAGAGTGTTAGATCAAAACGGTGATTTGGTTAATTTCCAAGGAGAAGAACTTGTTATCAGATTAGAATTGAAAAGCAATGGGCCTAGTTTTCCATAGTGGTGGGGATAGAGGTGCTTACTATAAAATACCTCAAATTCAATCATTTCCGATTACTCAGACGTCGTTATCATCCGTATCAACAACAACAACAACATTGACACAAGCAAGCATTCAAATATTAAAAGATCTTGGTTACAATGTCCGAAAAACTACAAATATACAAAAAAGTAAGATTCGACGATAGTATTGAAAAAGAAGAATATCATACGTATCATCCGACAATTTCATCATTTCAAAATAACGATGAAATTGAAACCAACATTAATCAACAGGATGTTTTTATTTCGTTTTATGAATCATTTTTGTATTTAATTTGTAAATATGAAGAAATTGCTAATGCAACGGCAACTGGTGATTGTAAATTATCTAATAATTTTGGTACATATCTATTCGACTCAATTGCATACGAATTGAATGGTAAAGAAATTGAAAAAGTACGAGACGTTGGAACAACAACAACCATTAAAGGCTTATTGTGTTACAATCATGATGAAAGTAGAGCTTTAGAAACAGCTGGTTGGTGTCCCGATAGTGGTACAATAGTATCTCTAGCAGCTGATAACGAGTGTGTTAGTCTACGTATTCCATTATCATTTTTATTTGTCTGCTTTCACGATTACAAGACAATTATCAATGGAAAACACAAAATTCGATTAGTACGCAGTCGGTCTGATGACAACTGTTATTTTACTAATGGAACAAAGACAGCAACAATTAAAATTCAAGATTTATGCTTAAAATTAAAACACGTATATCCGAGTGATCAATCGAAATTATATCTTCTAAATCAAATGAATAAAAATATCCCTATACAGATTGGATTTAGAAATTGGGAGCTTCTTGAATTACCCTCACTAAGACAATCTAAGAAGGATATATGGAGCGTTAAGACAACTACCAATCTAGAACGACCAAGATATGTAATTGTTGCCTTCCAAACGGATCGCAAAGACAATCCGAAGAAGGAAATCAGCAAATTCGATCATGTTAAATTAACGAATCTTCGTGTATGGTTGAATTCCCAGTGCTATCCATATGAAAATCAAAATTTTGATTTTGAAAAAAATCAATATACTGAAGCTTATCAAGCTTTTATCGATTTTCATCGTGATTTTCATAACAATCACTCATCAACACCAACGACGACCTATACAAACTTTGCACTTCGATCGATCTTCGTCATTGATTGTTCAAAACAAAACGAAGCCATCCAATCATCAACAGTTGACGTAAAGTTAGAATTTGAAAGTAGTGTGAATTTTCCTAATAAAACTAGAGCATATTGTATTATTGTTCATGATAAATTATTCGAATATTATCAATTGACAGGAATTGTAAAGAATATAATTTGAAGTAGTTTTGTATGGAAAGGAATAAAAAATATGAATTTTTACTATATTTAATATAATATTCTAAATAATAGATTAAAACAATAGAATTTGTGATTAGAAATATATTTATTTTTAATAAAAATTATATAATTTATTTCTTGTTTTCTTTTCCATCATTATCGTCGCTGTCGTAAATAGATTTATCAATTTCATACTTCTTTACTATTCCATAAGGAAGTTCGTGCATTACATCGCGAAGACAAACTTTTGCATCACACTTTTCAAACAAATCAAAAATTGTATTATCCAAATTTCTTTTACCATCTAAATATAACTGACAGATTTCTTCAGCTTTTTTATATTCTCCTGATATTTGATGCAAGTAATTTGACGAAAACCAATTTCTACCATAAACACCTTCATGTTGAGCCTCGAAGAGTAAATCACTAAACATGTGTCTTAAATAATCAATTGATGAACGAACATCAACAATTTTTGGATAATGTTGTTGAGAGTATGCCATCCACATTCTAATAATTTATACGTTATTATAACAATATAAGAAAGAAAAAATATTACTTACCTGTTCAATTGTTGAAGCAGAAATTCGTATTCGAATACGTATTCGTATTTAAATACTAATATCGTATCTTGTAACTAATGCCTCAGCAATTTTCTTACATAAATTTCAAAAACAACTAAAGTCAGCTTGAGAAGAAATGATATATTCTTAATGGTTGACCTTGTTATATTTTTATATTAAAAAATATATTATTCTATTTACATTATCCGTCTGTCATCACATTTTATCACAACAATAGTTGCATTCATTAATTTTTATATAAATTAAGAATAATTTAGAGCAGGTGTAGTCAATAGTTCAACTTCAAGAGAGTGATTATCTAATGCACTAGTTTTAATTTAATTATAGCGACAGTTTTTCATTCAAAAATGTCTAATCTCTACTCAATGTGCTTACAAGTAGTGGCGAAAAACTTGACAATTGACAATTTTTCGTTACCAAAATTATATGAATTATTACCTAGATCTATAGTTAGTGATTTGTTAGACGAATTCAGTGAGGAAAAATGGACAAAGTTTGGAATGAAGTTGAAGATACAGAAGATACAGAAGGCTATGAAAAATTTTTGGAAGTAATACCAAACCATGATTTATATGATTTAGATAATTTTCCATTTGGTGACCAAGTAAGTTGTGAGAATTTATTGAAGTTCTTACTTTGGTTACCTAGTTATAGAGAAATTTATGGAGCTAAACATCTTTGAATTGCGTACACTTTTTATAAATATAAAAATGTGAGAATTTGTGAAAAGTGCTATAATAATTATAAACCAAATGAGACTGAAGTTTTCAAAAAAATTCATTTTCATAAAGGTCTCAAGAGAGACTCCATATAAAATTACATTAAACATGATAATTCTTGGTGTTATTTTTGTATAAAAACTCCTCTTTTTCAAATTATGTCTTACACGCAGTATTATAAACAAATTCATAGAAAGTGTATGAATATGATAGAATTTAATACGTCTTCATCGGATGATGAAGATTAATAAAATATGATTTTCTATATAAAATTATTAAAGAGTATTTTTCAATAATTGATTAGTTTACCGTTTATAGTTATAAATTATTATTATTATTATTATTATTATTATTATTATTATTATTATTATTTTGTTGTCAACCATAAAAACAATTTTTTTCAAAATTGCCGCCGCTTCCGCTGTTTACAAGGCTACAAGTTGACATTAGTTACTAGAATTTTAGGTTGGCATGAAATCTGGGGGAATCTAGTTGTATAGATTTTAGGTTGGCATGAAATCTGGGGGAATTTACTTTTCTAGATTTTAAGTTGGTCGATTTGAAATTTCAAATCTACCGCGCCGTGACGTCACTTCCCGATGTCAATTGGCGGGAGAATTTGAAAATTGGTTCCGACTTCCTGGTCCAGAACATACATATTTATGCTACTACGATACCGTGAAAAGTTAATAAAATCATCTATAAACTGCAATATACTTTATGAAAAAATAATCCATTTTTATAAACAAAAATAAAAGGTGAAAATTGCCCACCATACTATTTCCATTAAATTTTCCCAATTTCAATATCCTCCTAACCTTAAATTAATTTCGTATTCATTAGTTTTCCAATGAGTTTTCGCCCAATTGTCTAAGTTTAAAAATGCACCTAAAAATCAGAGTTTCTAAGCTTTTCATCCATTTTCCGGGAAACTAACAATGCGATAAAAAAATTTCTTGCAGTTTCGGAATGCATCTTGAATTTGCCATATGTTTTAAGAAATTCGTCAACCAACTATCAATATTGCTAAAGTTATAAGGGAAAAATTGTAAAAATGTACAAAAATGTATGTAAAAAAGCTACCAACATCAACATTCACTTGATAATGACTTGGAGTTCTACTTTCGGTACAAATCTAAAATGAAGGAAAAACATCATAAAAATCTAAATATGTTAGACTGAATGTGTTTGTGAAACCTTATCAGTATCGACCGATAAATTTCTCTAAGCATCGGCGGCTTAGTGACATATTTTCACCAGATACGCTGCAAGGTGATACTATATGTTTCATCATCCTTGAGGCAATGTTTATTGATTTGATGCTAGTTGTTGCTGTAAGTCAGTAATGAATAAAACGAGAAAAAAATCAATGTTGAACAATTTAATAGATTAGACCTATGTTCTAAATGATCAGAATGTTTCTCGGCCGACTTCCAAATGAGCTCCGAGACTCAAATTTTGCTAAAGTGATCTGCAGGAACTTTCCTGTGAATCCTCGAAATATTTTTAATTTGTTCGTCAAATAATGGCAGTTTCCATTATTAGTTTCCAAGATTAGAAAAATAAAGTATGTAAAATCAGAATTCAACCCCCAATCTTCTTAACTAAAAGGGCGAATCTTTCGTTTGCAGTCATCAGTAGACTTGTAATCTGTTCGTAATCTACACAACTGGAGAACAACAATCCTAATTAAGAATTACAACCTACAGAATAACAGCTTACATAATTAATATGTTTCAAAACTCTATCTTTCTCTATGAAGGGGAATTCAGAAAAAGATAATAGTCAGAGCTGTAACTAGGAATTTAGCACCTATGACCAAAAATTAAAATATAGTTAGCAATATAATAAAATATGCATCAAGAATCTGTTGGAATAAATTCAATATATCCAAATGACAGGATTTTAACAAAAAAGCAATTCAACAACTTTGGTATTTTTGTAATAATTGAAGCGAGGCGTTTTTTAATAATCGCGTCACCGCATCGTATATTCGGCAACGCAGATTGTACGTCATAGTTGTTTACCAAATGAGCGACATAACCTCGTAAGGATACAATAGAAACTCAGGCAGTTAATTGTAGTACAATTTCTATACTGTAGCATTAGAAATTGATTAATGTGTGAGATAAATCAAAGTACACACTCACGAATGCATTAAAAATCGGAAAATTGTCGTTTAAATAGGGAAACTTGATAAACAAAGTTAGCGCGCTTGAGATTTCGAGCGAATGTCCACATTGTCACATGACAAACGCATATTCGACGGTGTCCATAGGCGTAGTTAATTTTTTCTACCTTAATTCTTATGAATTTTACTAATACTCTCTCATTTATTTTAAAAACAGACAGAAAAGATCGTAAATGCTAATTTTTATTAAGTTTTCTTATTTAAACAACAATTTTTCAATTTTTTAATGGAACTTAATACAATTTTGAATGTATGCTTCGATCTATACGCTACGCCAATGAATTTCTGAGAGTGGGGGATAAAAGATGGATATGGGATAGAGATGCACAATTTTATATGTTGCCAAATAGTGCGAGACGATGACGTCATCACTCCCTGTAGGGAGTGAAACGCCTTGCTTTAGTAATAACTAAGCTTAGGATTTTATAACTACCTTTAGTTCACGCCATGGACGTTCGTGACTCCCGAATCTTACTGTAATCGCAATGATAACTATATATATGGAATATAGTTACTTCAGTATGGCCATACTTTATGTTTTTCAATATTCAAAAATTCAATTCAAAAGAAGAAAAATGTAATCCCAACTAAGAAATATCAAATATTGCACATTAATTGAATTAAAGTCAAATATTACTTGAGTTCATACACGTTGGAGTTTTATCATAATCAGGGATGAAATTTACCTTGTATAATGGACACAAACTATTTTAACAATAAAATATTAATTGTTTAGATAGACACTTCGACGATAAAAGTAACACAAAAAATTAATACGAGTAATTTTTTTTAATCATTTGTATCTGACCAGAAATTGAGATTTTCTTCTTCTAATTTAGAGAAATATTCAGTCATCAATACTGACATTTCTAATGCATGAGACTGTTTTTGTTTATTGTTTCATTCGAATGGAATAACTCGACTAACCATTTTGTAGTTGCTTATGTTCTAAAATGTACCCCATTAATTTTTACCTACCCTAGTGAGGGTATGTCTACCTCTCCGTGGTCTCACTAGATATTTTTGTATATATAAACATACATATGTGAAGAAATAACCATGGTCTTTACTTTTAATCTTTTACAAATTAAATAACAACAATTATAATTTTATTTTCAAATATTCAAATATTTTTTTAAATATAGCTCATATTTCGATAATTTTATAATTTTTTTATAATCTGTATTATTATTTGGATGTTATAACAAATCTTTAAAAACATTGATTTGATTTTGTCCATTCACATACATATCGCATTTAAACCTACTTGCTGCGCTTATGGAACGATAGTGTAAAACAAGTAAATATTGACCACAATGGACCACTTGTTTATTGCACGTGGCCTCGCTTTTTTACTTGATTAACTAAGTTGAATGCTTGGAGTACTACAAGCTCAAAGAATAAACGTATGATTCAACAGAAAGATCGGATTCCAACTGCAGATCGCACACACGCGGTGACGTCAGAGCTACCGTACGGTATAAAAAATCCTAAGCTAAGTAATAACATTAACGGAAAAAAAACAAATCAAGTAAAAGGAACCTATCGGGTCTTCTGATTTGCAAATTGATCAATTACATCTTTAAAGTCAGTTTCGATAAATATACCTTTTTCTGCAGATAAGAAACTCAAATTACTCACAATCAGTCTATTTTGAGGCATTGTAGAACGTAAATAATTTTTAATCAGATTCAGTTTACTGAAACTTCTTTCACCTGATGCGATGGTGACCGGTAAGGTAAACATTATTCTTAGCGCAATCCTTATATTAGGAAAAGACTCACACGGATCCCACTTAGCCATTCCTTCTAGAAGTACTAACTGATGGAGGAATTCTAAATTATTAAATATAGTTTTAGCCTGATTTTGAAAGCATTCTAATTCATTTGATAATTGATCAATATGTAAATCGTTGTATACAATACAAAAATCAACTGCAGCTTTTTTTGAGTTGGATAAAGATATAGTAGCTAATTTTTCACCATCCAAAAAGTAAAGTTAAAAATCGATGATAATCAACGCATATGTTCAAAGTGATCATTTAACTACAATATGATAATATCTACGATTTCATAATATATATATTTCAATTAGTTTAGAACACGAAGTTCCATCATATGCTTGTCTTGATAATAATGTGATTTTTCACTTTTGTTTAATTTTAGATACTAGATCAATGCTAAATTGGTCGCATTTCTCTCTACATTCTTACATGGTATTATCATATTGGTGATTCCTAAAATTCTAAAAAATCTTATTCTGTAATTGACTGTTTACGTTATTTAATTTTGTTAATTTTTTTTCTCAGATAAAGATGAAATTAAATGATCTAATATGTCAGAATCTCAAGACTTTCTACAACTTTGTTAATCTGCGATTTCAAAACACTTAGTGGGTTTGATTTAGTGCACCATCTTGTATCGCTGTACCCTTTGAATGCTGTCTCAAGCAAACTGGCTATTTTTTCCCACCTTCGTGTAGAAGAAACAAAAAACGTGAACAGCTTTTGAATCATTTTATAAAAAGAAATCATTTCCACATTATTACTTGCTGCACGAACTCCTAACAAATTAAGTGATTGTGCCTTATAAGGGACAAATTTGGCTAGACTGTCTGTTAGTGCCATGTGAGCTGCCATACCATTATATATTTCGGCTATATTGGCTCCATTATGATAGCCTTGCCCTCGAATGTTTTTTGAAATCTAAGCCATCGTTCTCTAACTTATTTAAAATTTGAGTTACATATCCTTCTACTGTTTTACATTTTGTTTCTATAAAATCAAAGAATATCTCTTTAACAGAAATGTGATCATTTTTAATTTTCACATATCTAATAATTTGGCACAACTAGTCTTTATAGGATATATCGGGAGTACTGTCTACGATTATGTTAACATATTTTGAAGTCTTTATATCTTCGATTTTCTTTCCTACATTAGATGCCAGTAAATTTGTAAATTCGTTTTGCATTCTTGAACTGAAATAAGATACTTATCCGTTTGTATATTCATTTATTAGCGTTTTTAGCGTCGTGTCGTACTTGCTGACGAGTTCAAATACCTTTGTTTAGATTATTACCATGGTAGTTTTCAACCGTTCTTCTAAAAGCTGAATTATTTTGGGCACAGAAGATTATATTATTTAAAATAATTCTAAGTATGTGACATAATTTAGTTATTTCATCTGAAATTTGTTCTTGTGTAAACTTATCTATAAAATTTTCCGACTTGTATAACTATTTATGTGTTCTATTAATTGTTCACGATTCGAGATTCTCGGACTGAGTTGTTTCCATTTAGAATAATCAATTTTTCTATTAACAAATAAAGATTTAGAATTTTTGAAAAGTAGTATACATTGAAAACAATATAAACAATTTTTAATTTCGGAATAAAATAACTATTTCCTATATTGTTTTTAGCTGTTAGGTAAGGGTTTGTACATCCAGTTTTTATTAAAACTGCGACTGTCACTTGTATTTGGACACACTTCCATGTCTTCCTGTTCAGGATCGTGTAATATAAATAAAATTCGGAACTTATCTGAAGATAAATCCCAAACAGATGGATCAATTTTCCTATTTTCTAACCAATCTGTCAATTTTTGCATAAAGAATTATTGCTTAAAAGTTGCTTAAAAATTATAATTTTTAAACTTAACTGCTTTACATTCTTCCTGCACTTTCTTATTTTTCAAATGTTCTGAATTCTGATTTATATTATCTACTATTATCCTAATTTTTATTTATTCGTTCTCAATCGTGTGTTCTTTATTGACATTATAATTTTCTTGAATTTTTTTTACACCATCTGCCTCTTTTTTTCTTGTTCAATCATTATTTTTTCCTTCTTTTGATTTTCCCAACCTGATTTTTAATTGTGGACATTTTATTTTACACTATTTTAATTAATTTTCAAATTTTGTCTTTTATTTTTAAAACAACTGAAATAGTTAAAATAGATAAGAATTTGAAATTATCTAAGGTCTTGTTCGGGCTAGGCTAGTAATTTAGTCGAGCAACACGTAATTTAGTAACTAAACGTGCACGAACAACAGAAATTTAGTTGACTATAGTCTGTTTTTAATTTATATACATCTGAAGTTACATACGATGCAATATACGACGTGACCCTCCGTCTGAATTTAACATTTGACAATCGCCAACTTGAAATTTATGTTTGCAGCTCCGCAGAGTGACATTTTTGCATTGCGCATGTCGTTGTTTTGGCGTCGTTTCAAGTTTTTCTCATAATTTCAATCTTTTTGTGGTTTTTCTCGTGTTTGTCTGTGTTTTTTCCTTTGCTCCTAACTAATCAAGTGTCAACCGCCAATGACGTTGCCGGTTCGGTAATATCGAATGTCTGTGCTACATGCTATCTCAAACTTACGTATAATACTATTCTCTCACTCTAATCGTGTGTATTAGTGTGAAATAGAAGATACACAAATATTAATCTAATACGTAAGAGAACGTCGAGTCATCGTTCAGCATATAATGAAAAGAGATATAGACATATACGGATGCCATGACTTAATTCAGTACAGATGTATATAAATTAAAAACAGACTATAGTTTAGCAAATGTTTTAGTCGAGTCGATGGATTTGACTCGATTTTTTTGGGGCGAGTAGTACCGTCACCTGGCTTCAAGTATCACTAAATAATTCACTAAACAAGTGCGAACTTGCAATTTTAGTTGAGTTCATTAGTAATACGCCACTTACTAATATATAGTACTGGGCTGTAGTGGGAACACTTTTTGTTCAGTCCATTTACGTTTAGTTACTAACTTACTTGTTACTCGACTAAATTACTAGCCTGGTCCGAATAAGTCTTAAATGTTGTCAAACCATCTAATTGATTAAACAAAATATACATATCGATATTGAATACAACAGTAGAAAATAAATTAGTCGTCAATATGGATATATTTGAAAACCAAGAATCCATTTTTTCTCAAAATATGGGATTTAATTAATAAAATAATACAAAACTCAAAATCAACTCCCATATACTAATAAATACAAAATTGTGATTACATATGTTTCGGGAATATTCCCATCATCAGATCTTTAAATTGTAACAATTAATTATTTGGTTTTTATATAATTCAATTCTTACCAAAAAGTTAATATTAATTAATTTGTGAAATTAAATAAAAATTGTAAAATATTTAAAAAATAAAAGATAAATTGAGAGAAATTCTATAAGTCAAATTTTAAATTTTTGAAAAATTTAAAATTGAAATCTGTCATTTCGTTTATTAAGTTGTAATTTGATTTTTTAAATGATGTGATATAAAATTGTTCTATTAAGTCTAAATTTATGTTTCTGTTTTGAATATATAAAATTGAAAATTTATCAAAATTATGATTATAGGTGATGATACTATGTTTAGCAAAATTTGATTTATTTAAATTTAAACTTGAGATACATTTTAGATGTTCTTTTTTGCGAATATTGAAATTTCTAATAGTTTTGCCAACATAAAACAGTCCACAAGTACAAGATAATTTATATATACCACTTTTTTTTTCTAAATTTGAAATTAAATCTTTATTTGATGTTAAAATTTTAATATTTAATGATGGATTAAAAACTATATTTATGTTATAAGGTTTAAGAATTTTCTTAACAAATAATGAAATTTGTCCTAAATATGGTATGGAATGAAAATTATTTTTTAAATTTGAAATTTGTTCTAATTTTGTAATTGAACGTAAAAGAAATTTATATTTAAATTTATTCAAAAGTTTATCAATTAAAATTTTTGGATATTTATTAATATGAGCAATAAATTTAATAGTGTTTAATTCAAAATTAAAATTATTCTTGTTCATTGGAATAGAAAAAAGTCGATGGAAAAAGGAATTAAATGCAGCTAATTTATAATTAAATGGATGAAATGAGTCAAAAGGTATTACTGTTGAAGTTGTTGTAGGTTTTCTATAAATTGAAAAATCAACTGTAAGGTTATTAATTTTAATGTTAATATCAAGAAAAGAAATATTATTATTGCCAATTTCTAAAGTAAATTTTATATTTTTGTGTAAAGAATTAATAAAATTTAGAAAAACGTCAATTTCTTTAGTTGAACCATTAAAAGTACAAAATATATCATCAACATATCTTTTCCAAAAACGTATATGTTTAATAAATAAATTTTCTTTTGATAAATTTGTTCAAATGAATCCATAAATAATTCAGCTAAAATTGGTGATAAGGGAGAACCCATTGCAAGTCCTGATTTTTGTATATAAATTTTATTATTAAATTGAAAGAAATTTTGTGATAAAGTATGTTTTAAAAAAATTATTATCTGTTTTTGAATATTTGATGGTAAAATTGAATTATTTAATTTATTACTAATAATTTTGACACATTCTAATGGTGGTATAGATGGAAAAAGATTTTTAACATCAAATGAAATTAATTTATCGTTATGTAGTAATTGAAATTTATTTAAAGAATTAATTAATTCAATTGAATTTTTAATTGAAAATTTAGGAGTAAAATTTAAATTATTTTTTAAAATATTATTTAATTTATGGGCTAAAATACAACAAGGGGTATTTATAAAAGTGACTATTGGTCTAATTGGTATATTATTTTGATAATAATTTTAATTCTAAAAATACATTTAAATTCCATGATAATTTTTTAAATTTATCTTCAATTAATATTCCTAATAAAATTCATAATTTATTAAATAAAGGTATTGGTTTTGCCCCACCTTCTTCATTTACAAATAGTAAAAAACTTGAATTTATTTCTTCAGTTGAAAATATTTTAAACTTATTACCATCTAATGATTTTCCTTTAATTTCAACTAAAATTGCTGATTTCTACAATAAAATATTAATAAAAATATATTATCAAATAAATTATATCCTTCTTTTCCAACAGTTAAACAATTTCTTTATAATAATGATTTAATTTTAACAAAAGCAGATAAAGGTAACTGTTTAGTTACTATGAATAAAAAATCATATATTGATAAAACCAATGATTTTTTAAATTCACCTGATTTCAAATTATTATCATATTCACCATTTTCATCTTTTATTCAAAAAACCAAAAAAGTTATAAAAAATAATTCATTATTTTTTAATTTCTTTAAATTAAATTCTAAATTTATTATTCCTTCTAATCCAATTATTCCTCGATTATATTCACTACCAAAAATTCATAAGAATAATATACCAATTAGACCAATAGTCACTTTTATAAATACCCCTTGTTGTATTTTAGCCCATAAATTAAATAATATTTTAAAAAATAATTTAAATATTACTCCCAAATTTTCAATTAAAAATTCAATTGAATTAATTAATTCTTTAAATAAATTTCAATTACTACCTAACGATAAATTAATTTCATTTGATGTTAAAAATCTTTTTCCATCTATACCACCATTAGAATGTGTCAAAATTATTAGTAATAAATTAAATAATTCAATTTTACCATCAAATATTCAAAAACAGATAATAATTTTTTTAAAACATACTTTATCACAAAATTTCTTTCAATTTAATAATAAAATTTATATACAAAAATCAGGACTTGCAATGGGTTCTCCCTTATCACCAATTTTAGCTGAATCACTTATGGATTCATTTGAACAAAATTTATCAAAGGAAAATTTATTTATTAAACATATACGTTTTTGGAAAAGATATGTTGATGATATATTTTGTATTTTTAATGGTTCAACTAAAAAAATTGACGTTTTTCTAAATTTTATTAATTCTTTACACAAAAATATAAAATTTGACTTTAGAAATTGGTAATAATAATATTTCTTTTCTTGATATTAACATTAAAATTAATAACCTTACATTTGATTTTTCAATTTATAGAAAGCCTACAACAACTTCAACAGTAATACCTTTTGACTCATTTCATCTATTTAATTATAAATTAGCTGCATTTAATTCCTTTTTCCATCGACTTTTTTCTATTCCAATGAACAAGAATAATTTTAATTTTGAATTAAACACTATTAAATTTATTGCTCATATTAATAAATATACAAAAATTTTAATTGATAAACTTTTGAATAAATTTAAATATAAATTTCTTTTACGTTCAATTACAAAATTAGAACAAATTTCAAATTTAAAAAATAATTTTCATTCCATACCATATTTAGGACAAATTTCATTATTTGTTAAGAAAATTCTTAAACCTTATAACATAAATATAGTTTTTAATCCATCATTAAATATTAAAATTTTAACATCAAATAAAGATTTAATTTCAAATTTAGAAAAAAAAAGTGGTATATATAAATTATCTTGTACTTGTGGAATGTTGTATGTTGGCAAAACTATTAGAAATTTCAATATTCGCAAAAAAGAACATCTAAAATGTATCTCAAGTTTAAATTTAAATAAATCAAATTTTGCTAAACATAGTATCATCACCTATAATCATAATTTTGATAAATTTTCAATTTTATATATTCAAAACAGAAACATAAATTTAGACTTAATAGAACAATTTTATATCACATCATTTAAAAAATCAAATTACAACTTAATAAACGAAATGACAGATTTCAATTTTAAATTTTTCAAAAATTTAAAATTTGACTTATAGAATTTCTCTCAATTTATCTTTTATTTTTTAAATATTTTACAATTTTTATTTAATTTCACAAATTAATTAATATTAACTTTTTGGTAAGAATTGAATTATATAAAAACCAAATAATTAATTGTTACAATTTAAAGATCTGATGATGGGAATATTCCCGAAACATATGTAATCACAATTTTGTATTTATTAGTATATGGGAGTTGATTTTGAGTTTTGTATTATTTTATTAATATGGATATACCTTGATTATATTCATTCACATTTACCTTTCTTTGCCGTAACTCCTTTACTTTAACTTTAATTCCACGTTATCGGTAAATGAGTGTTTATGCATTAGAGATTTATTTCAATTGTATAAGTTTTCCTTTGTAGAGTTTTGAAATTTAATCTCTAAAATAAGTAGATATATGTTTTTATCATTCTTAAAAATTAAACACGTAGATATATGTTTTTATCATTCTTAAAAATTAATATGGCGGAGGCCACATAAGTCATATCCTAGTTACGGCTTTGACAATAGTTACCGCTAGTAGTCCTCAGAATCAATCAGATTATAATTAGCTGTGAATACTAAAGAAGGAGTATAAGCATGTAATACTAACAATAATTCCATTATACTCTGTCCCACTAACGCTTTAATTCTTTCAACCGTTCTCTAACACATGGAATGAAATGATTTTAAGAGGAAGAGAGCTACATTCTCTAATATTTGTATCTAATCTCTCGGCTATATAACCGGGGATATTATCCATGTTACGAATACTTTGTAATTGAATGTGTTGATTCTCTGATATTCGTATTTCAACAATATTGTTTAAAACAAAACTTGGTACACTCTCTGAAAGAGTTTTTATTAATATATCTACCAAAGACTTTCTCTAGAGTTAAATAAAGTTTGGCACACTTTATATATAACGATAAATCATATATTAAAAAGACTTTGATTGAAAAATACGACATTCTTAAAAACCAGGGAATTTATTACTATTATTACGCACAAACTAGTTTTGGTGCTTATCCGCCATCATTAGTGTGTCTAAATCTATAACAGAAAGATGGAAATATAATTTTTACAGAAATGACAATTCGGAATACTCACATGAAACAATAAAAATTCTTATAATCAAGTGATACAATGATTTGCAATGTCACAATATAAAATTATATGATAGTCAGAAAATCGATAAAAATTACAAGATCACAATTTAAGATGATCTTTAAAATCACAATTATTGTATTTTTATTACACAATATATAATTCAATTATTTATTATTAAAAGATGGTGTTTAATGTTCTAGAACTGGTTGTTAAATAAAAATTTTATTTAGATCTAAAAAAGATAGAACGATAAACGGACCTGTAATTTATCAAATATATAGAATCGAACATATTTGGATGAAAGAAGATAGAAGATCGAATGAGAAATTTTTGGAAAATTACAGACGATAGAATAAGAAAAAAGTCATAGTTAGGTTTTTAAATATTTAAACAATGATTCGAAACTTAGATCGATTTTATCATTAATGAGTTTTTCATTTTTAAATGTATGTTTGTATATTTCATATGCTTCAAGTAGTTTTAATTTATAAGATTTATTAATATTATGATTGTTCTTTTAAATGTTGATAGGCTAACGATGTTTTTGAAGTTCAGTGTTCTTTAAACCTTATTTTTAATGATCTACCACTTTCACCTGCATATATATATATATTATCGCAATCGTTACATGTACTTTTATATACACCATTTTTATTCAGGTTATCGATGTTATGTTTAAATGATAGTATTGATGATATTTTATTACTTGAAGCATATGTAGGTGTTATATTATAATTTTTTAGATGTTTTATTATTTTATTAATTCGATAACTGTATGTGAACGATCTAAACTTTGTATCTTTATTATTATTAGTGTATAGTGGATCTAGTTTTATTTTTTATTTATTAATCATCTTTAAAATAGTATTAGTTTTATATTACATTTAGCCAGATATAAAATATTGTTAAACTTCGATTTATAATTATCATTATTTTGTTTAAAATGTAACATGCGATATATCCAATGAAGTATTAGAGTACCTCATTGGATATATCAACGAATTGAAGGCTGCCATTTTATGTGACATATGGTGATAAGAATCCGATAGTATAAGAGCAGAACAAGTGAGTTTTCGATATACTGAATATTCCATTCTATCACCAGCTTTTGTGATGTTAATGCCTAAAAAATGTAATGAAGAGTTCTGTTCGATATCAATAAAAAATTTTATGTCATTATCTATGTTGTTAATAAAATTGTAAAAATGGTATAAGTATTTAATGGGTCCATTCCAGATCATTAGAATATCATCTACATATCTTTTCCGTGTTACTATATGTTTATTATAATGGTTGTTTTTATTTAATATGTATTTATTTTAAAGAAAATCAATGTATTGTCAGAGGCCCTTCATCCCTTATTATTATTATAATTATTACTAATTTAATAATCATTGCTATTATTATCATAATCATTATTAGTTATAATTTAGATTATAGTTAATTTTCTATTTGCACAAATATTCTTGACATTTGCATTTGCTATCAGTATCATTAAATTCAAATTAAACCGAAATTCAATGTTTTAGGACTAGTTCTAAATAATATTGACTTAATCTTATTATAAAAGAGCTGTCCAAGAACCAGTAGAAGAAGCAGTAGTAAAGAGTCAAGACGCTAGTAATAGAATATATCTATGCAAATTTTACTTTATATTAATAAAAGTGGCAGTAAAAGAAGAAATTTTTGGTTATTGGAAAAGAATCACAACACAATTTATTGGCGCAGTCGGTAGGATTCAAAAGAAAATCAGTGTTGTTGGAAAACCTTGAAAAAAAACCCAAAATGACGGTTTCAATCAACTCCAATACTCAACAAGAAGTCTATCACTGTAAGTAACGCTTTTATTAATCAACTCAATCCGAATTCAAAATGCCAAATAATAAGACAAATCAAGATACCAGTATACCTTCAACCTCCAACCCATCCGCCGAAACTTCTTTTTCAATTGAATTCCTTTGTAAATTAATTCCTCATGAATTTAATGGTAACCGGTTTGAACTAGGACAATTTATCGCAAATTGCAATAATACAAACGAACTAGCAACCGAGTCTCAAAAAATTCCTCTTCTGTATTATATTCTTTCAAAAATATCAGGTCGAACCAAAGAACAATTAACGACTCAAACTTTCGACAATTGGGAATCTCTTCGCGAAAAATTAAAAACATTATATTAAGATAAAAAATATTACGTCCAACTCATGGAAGAATTGAATAACATGAGACAATATAATAATGAATCAATATCTGAATTTTATCTAAGATTAGAAATTTTAAATTCTCAAGAAACTTCCGCAGCTCAACAACATTGTAAGGACAATTCAGAATTACTTGGCCGAATAAAAACAATAAATGAAATAACATTAATCAGATTTATATATTATAGTAAATGAGCAAAATCGCAGATGTTACGATGGAAAGATTTCGATAGCTAAAATTCCGCGTTTACTACCGCCGTTATCGAAGAAAGAGTTTTGAACGTTCATTTTCGAAAATTCAAACAAAATTCTAATAATAATAATCGTAGTAACAACAACTATCATAATCAAAATCCAAACAAAAATAACCAAAACATACAAAATCAATCTCCTACTAGACAACCACCACTCAGGTCAAATTTCAACGTCACTACACAATCGCAAAACAAACAATACAATTGAGTTTTTGAAAAAAAAAATTATCAACTTTTTTATGTATTTAAAAACTTCATCATAAATTATAATGATAATCAAAGCAAAAAATTCTTAAAATTTTTTTTTGCTTTATTATAAACAATTAAAAATTGATACAAATTTTGAAAAATCACGTGACTACAAACGCACCATCATTGGTCACCATGTTTGTGACGTCATAATGTTCAAAAAATTCCTTGATAGCGTAGTATCAACGATTTTTACATGTAAATTGACTAAAAATATTCGTAATTTAGCGCAAAAAAATGTATATTGGCTAATTTGATTTAACTATGTGGGATAAAGGATTTATAAAAGCTAATTCCGATAATATCCCTGATGCGGATATATTTACGATAACAGATTCTCTTAAAATGATATTCGGTTTAATTCAGCTGAAGTTCGAGGTGCTAAAGCATCTCGGTAAGTTTATGAAAAAATAATATTGTAAATTCAAACATTAAATGATGCATTCTTCATTAAATATAGTTAATTGTTTTTTTGTTGAAAGTTACGGTGATAAGGCGATAGGCTATGTCCAACTGAACCGTAAGAATGGTATTTGTATAATAAAAGGACGTGTATGTCCAGAGTATCGAGTTAAGTCTAAAGCTTACGCTGTTATTTTAACAATTAACGAAAAGCTGAAAAAAATTCAAGACATTCAATGTGATGACTGTGCAGCATCTGCAGGTAACAAATACTTTAATAATTATATAAGTTATTCAGTATTATTAATATTTGAAAACTTGATAGTTTTTAATTTAACTGGAAGTAGTTTCAGTTCATTAGTTTTGTTACAGCGTTCGTCTGTCATATCGAAAGATGGCATGAAGGTAAATGTTGAATTTTGATTCATGTTTAATTAACTGATTTATTATAATGGCTTTTTAATTAAACTTTCTTACAACGACTGACTATCAACTATATAATAATGCCAGACCAATGGTCAGCACAGGGTGTCTTTTGCTGATGAATTTCCTTTAATCTACAAGACATAATAAAGACAGCTGCATCCTTTCGTAGCAGGAATTATGATAAGCAGGTAAAGGGAGTAGTTTATATAGATCATATCTAACATCATCGACAATTGGAATTTTAATTGAGAATATGATTAATCCGTTTATAATTACAATATTTAAGATATTTAATTCAAAATATTTATGTATTGTTGATGGCAACAAGGGAATAGCAAACTCTTGTCCATTTTTAACTTCCCCGACCAGAGGGTAGGGAAGTTATTAGTTTCGGACCAAAATTTCGAATTCGAGATTTTACCAGATCTTTACGTTTTGAGGTCCCCTGAACACGTTTTTGAAGTTTTTAGCATGATGTCCGTGTGTGTGTGTGTGTGTGTGTGTGTGTGTGTGTGTGTATGTATGTGCGTCTGTCGGTTCTCCAACGATTACTCAAAAACGGTTTCACCGATTGAGTTCAAATTTGGTCAGCACAAACTATTTGGTGGCCGTTCGAGCTGATTAGTTTTTGGTGCCAATCGGACCACGGGGTGGAAGGGGGAGGGGGTTGATTGAAAAAAATTCAAGATAACATATTAATTTGATATCACCAATCGAAAGGGCATGTGCTTTTATGTCCGAAACGATACCCACCATGTGCGATGTTCTTTTCTTTTTTTAAATAAGGGCACAAAATTGGCAAAATATTCTAGTCAACCAATTCAAATTTGCCGCCTTCTATCAGGGATCGGTTGCCATAGAAAAGAGTTGTTGTTCACGATTCAATTGCGAAATTTTGAAATGACAGTTTAGAAGGTTATCCAACATAATTTTTAAAGCGTAAAATAATTTATAACGGTAGTTTATAAAGACAGAATGATATCTACTGTTGGTATCACTGGAGGCATAAAATCCTATGCGTTTGTTTACATTCTTCTGTCATTTTTGAAACATAACCTCAGAATATTTGTTTTCAAGCAGTTTTTTGAGCGGGTTTTGTGTTTCGGTTAGCGCTTTTTTAATAAATAAATGTTTTAAAATAATATAAATTTTGATTTCTCCTAAAAAAAGAAATGTATATTCCCTCGACAATTCAATCTATATGATTTGAATTTTTCCATGTTTTTGTTGGGACTACCGTACTACTTTTTATTCCGCGCTCAAATGACAGTTCTGTCGTTCTGTCAAAATTTCGCAATTGAATTGTGTATCGAGTTTATAAGAAAGTCGAACTGAAAAGGCTGTGTGTGGAATCACCGATTAGTGAACAGAGTTTTTGTTGACGAGATGCTGGTTCCTCATTGAATTTTTCGGTGGTTGTGAGATAGCCACGGTTCTCGATTCCCGATTTTGATTTTTATAGTAAGTTAGTTTTTTTTTTTTAATAAAGTATCTCCAATAGAAAAAATAGTATACAAAACTCGTGCTACGGTACTCGTTTTTTTAAAAACTCGGACTCGTGTTGGGGAAGTTATTAGGCCGGTTCATAGATTCGGCCCCTTTCAAATTTTTAACTTCTCCGACCAGAGGGAAGCTATTAGTTTCGGACCAAAATTTCGAATTCGGGATTTCACCAGATCTTTACGTTTTGAGGTCCCCTGAACACGTTTTTGAAGTTTTTAGCATGATGTGTGTGTGTGCGTGTGTGTGTGTGTGTGGGAGTCTGTCGGTTCTCCAACGATTACTCAAAAACGGTTCGACCGATTAAGTTCAAATTTGGCCAGCACAAAGTATTTGGTGGCCGCTTGAGTTGATTAGTTTTTGGTGCCAATCGGATTACGAAAATGGAAGAGGGGGGGGTTGATTGAAAAAAATTTTAAAATAACATATTAATTTGATATCCCCAATCGAAAGGGGATGTACTTTTATATCCGAAACAATACCCATCATGTGCGATGTTCCTTTCTTTTTTAAATAAGGGCACAAAATTGGCAAAATAGTGTAATCAACCAATTCAAATTTGCCGCCTTCTATAAGGGATCGGTTGCCATAGAAATGAGTTGCTGTTATATAGAGAGATTCAACTGCGAAATTTTGAAATGACAGTTTAGAAGGTTATCCAACATAATTTTTAAAGCGTCGCAAAATTTATAACGGTAGTTTATAAAGGCAGAATGATATCTACTGTTGATATCACTGAAAGCATGAAATCCTATGCGTTTGTTTACATTCTTCTGTCATTTTTGAAACATAACGTCAGAATATTTGTTTTCAAGCGGTTTTTTGAGCGGGTTTTGTGTTTCCGTTAGTGCTTTTTAAATATATAAATGTTATACAATAATATAAATTTTGATTTTTCCACAAAAAAGAAATGTATATTCCCTCGACAATTGAATTCTTATGATTTGAATTTTTACATGTTTTTGTTGGGACTATCGTACTACTTTTTACTCCACGCTCAAATGACAGTTCTGTCGTTCTGTCAAAATTTCGCAATTGAATCGTGAATCGAGTTTATAAGAAAGTTGAACTGAGAAGGCTGTGTGTGGAATCATCGATTAGTGAACAGAGTTTTAGTTGACGAGGTGCTGGTTCCTCATTGAATTTTTCGGTATTTGTGAGATAGCCACAGTTCTCGATTCCCGATTTTGATTTTTATAGTGAGTTAGTTTTTTTTTTTAAAGTATCTCCAATAGAAAAAATAGTATACAGAACTCGTGCTACGGTACTCGTTTTCTTAAAAACTCGGACTCGTGTCGGGGAAGTTATTAGGCCGATTCTTAGATTCGGCCCCTTTCAAATTTTTTAATTTAACTTTATTTAATTTTTCAAGCAATTTTTGAGGTGTAATTATGTGAGGGTGTAAGATATTGTGTTTTCCTAAAGTAATTGCGGAAATTAGCAGATCAATTTCTTCGAGTAGATTATTGATCATTTCTGATAGTAATGAAACGTGTTCGTTGACTTTCTGTTGAAGATTTAAATTATTAATATTGTTAGCAATTTTTGTACAGAATTTGTTAAAATATTTTATATTCAAATTTAATGTTTTCTCGTTTGTTTAGAAATTACTGACTGTCGCGTTAAAATTTTCTATGATACTTGTAATTACACTGATTTGTTGTTTCATTAGCAGTTCAATATTTGGATTATCCTTTAATAAACTTTGTTAGATGTATCACCAATAGTGGGAGGAAAAACACCCCCACTCTGAATTACCCTTGTTACGGTCACCCTTGTGACAACCACTAAGTCGAGACACAGTCGAGGTAAGAGACTCTAGCTCAAGACAACGAGCAAAGGTGCCTTAAGTTTCAAGTCAAGAAATAATAACAATAAACAACAAAAAAAGTCGTTATCAATCAAAACCTCTCAGTCGTACGCAAAGTTGCGGACGTGAACCTCTTCACGGCGCAAACAAACTTTTTATTGACTCGTCATAGAACTTTGCTTCGTTTGCATCAGGGATACCGAATAACCAGTGAAAAGCATAAGAAGCACCGTCGAAGATACCTCTTTTTTGTTTGCAAGTATGGCTTAGACCTATCATTTGTTCAATAGTCTCTGATTTGATTGTGAGGTCTCGGATTTTATTGTTTAATATTTTTAAAGTGTCTTTGCAATAGAAATTGTGAATTTTGGAAATTGTTTTAAAACAAACATTGTTAGAATCAGCGTACAAATTTTGAACAGTTTTTAATTTTTCAAAGACATTTGTTTTATTTATGTATGATAATTATGTGAAAAATAATTGATCTCGTAATTTTCAGAAGCTTGGAAGAATGAGAAGAGTAATAGGGCGAATAGTAAGACTAAAATATTATACGATGACATCTGAAACAACAGGTTTAATTAAATTAGTGTGATATGTCTTAATTTGGTTACCAATTTTAATTTTGACATTGTTATTGCCTAAAACTTCGACTATTTTATATGGACGCTTATAATTAGGAGATAGTTTATTGGCTAATCCGGGAGTGATGTTTTTATTGGAAATATAAACAAGATTATCTGTTTTATAATTGTGTATGACTAATTTGGTAGCATAGTATTTCTTCGACTTCTTTTTACTTTCGATTATGTGCTCCCTGGTGATTTGTTGGGTTTTATTTAATTTTAATTCCAAATTACTAATATACTCATCATAACTGTATCTAAATTCAGGTGGATTCGTGACATTGTTCGGCAAGTATGGTTTAAATCCAAATAATAATTCATATGGAGAATAACCAGTGGAATTATGAAAGTGTGAATTGTAAGCATGCATTGCGAATGAAATGTATCCGTCCCAATCTGATTGAATATTATTGATATAGAGTTTGAAATAATCCTTGAGAGTCAGATACGATCTCTCCAATGCTCCGTTAGTTTGTGGATGATATGGACTAGATAAAATATGCTTTGTTTTAAAAAGTTTCGTTAGTTGAATAAAGGGGACATAAACTTGGTTCCTTGATCGGATAAGATGCTTTTTGGAATTCCGAACATCGTGATAAAATTTACTAGTTCTGAAGCAACGGTTGAAGCTTCATGATTTTTTAGTGGTTTGACGTATGAAAATTTAGTAAAATCGTCTTGCATCGTGATTATGAAATGGTTACCATGTTCTGTGTTAAGTAAAAGACCTACAATATCAATAGCTAATTTTTCGAAGGGATATTCACTAGTGGATGTGATCTTCATTGGAGCTTTGCTTGGTCTGAAATTTGTTTTATTTAGTTGACATGAAGTGCATCGCTTTATATATTATTTAATTTTTTTTTTTGCACGATCAAGCGTTTTTGTTTATTTACTACAGCTGATTTGACAACGGTATGTTGTTTTTACTGTTGTTTACTGGTTGCTAGGACGGTAAGTTGTACTTACCGTTCTAGAACGGTAAATAGAACTTACCGATCATGTTTGGAAAAATGCCATGGTAACGCATGTATGAAAACAGCCTACTTATCTAATTATGAGACTACAACATACTCAAAATTTTCGTTCTGATTGTATTGTTTAAAATAAACTTGGTGGTACCAAAAAATTGATTGTGCAAAAAATATCATAAGCATCACGAACGGTAAGAGATTTTACCGTTCTTGATACTTAGTATACTATTTCATATTGTGTCATTTATAATTTTCTTTAATTCTTTTATATGTTCGAGGAAACCCAGAGTGTCCAGCTTATTTGGAGCCATGATTGTCTTTTGAAATTTGTTCGATTTCTTGTTTCGTGGTTGGCTTCAATTTTTCTTTGTTAATTATTATAACTTGAATATTTGTTTGTGGGAAGAGAAAATGTAAAATTTCGAGAAACATTGATTTCTTTATGTTTGGATTATCTAAAGTTATATCAGGTATATGGATTGTTTTAATCTTATCATTGATTAACTCGGTTTTTTTTAATTTTAGCGATTGGAATATATCCTTATAAATTATTTTGTCAAAATGAAATCATTTTATGAATAACAGGTATGTTATTTTATTGTTGGTTTGAAATTTAAGAACTGAATTCAGAAATATTTTGTTTGTGTCAATTTCTGGTAAATTATAATTGTCCTTAAGGGCTTGTGAATGATTATTATTTTCATCCATGTCTAAGGAGAAGGAAACTACATTTGAAAAATATTTGAATAACTGATCGTTTTTGGTTTCGAATTGAGAAGTGATTTCTAAATTTTTGTAATGAAATTAAATGAAATTTTCGAAAGTTTCCTTACTTGCGACATTTAATTATATTGATCTTGATAGTGCGTCTGCATTTGAGTTCATTCTTCCGGCCTTATAAATTATTTCGTAATCATATTCGTTTAAGGTTAATCTCCATCTAATTAGTCTACTACCAGGATCCTTACAATTAAAGAGGTACGTTAATGATTTGTGATCAGTAACGATCTTGAATTTTCTACCGAATAAGTATGGTCGAAAATGCTTTACACTCCAAACTATAGCAAGTAATTCCTTTTCTGTGGTGCTATAATTTTGTTTGGCAGAGATAAGCGTTCTGCTTGCATACGCGATTGGTAAATCTTTACCGATTTCCCCTTGACTAAGTACCGAACCGATAGCGACATTAGATGTATCCGTTGTTAGGATGAATTCCGAGGAAAAGTCAAGATATTGAAGTATAGGGAATTCTGTGATCATTTCTTTAAATGTTTTAAATGCACTTTGACATTTTTCTGTCCAAGTGAAGGCAATGTCTTTTTTTAGCAACTTGGTTAAGGGTTTAGCAATATTTGCGAATTTTTTTATGAGTTTCTGGTAGTACCCTACAAGTTCTAGAAATATTTTGATGTGTTTTTGATATTTTGGAATTGGAAAATTTACAACTGCTTTTACTTTTTCTGGATTCGGATTAACGTCTTTACATTATTTAACTTTCTGTAATCTATGACAATTTGCCATTTTTTTATACCCGAGGAATCGGTTTTCTTTGGCACCACCCATAGAGGTTAGTTCCAAGGTGATATTGTAGGTTGAATTATGCCTTGTTTTAACATTTTGTTAATTTGTTTGTTTACTTCTGCCTTATGGGTTTCAGGATATCTATAAGTTTTCGTAAATATGGGTTTGTTATCGGAAAGTCTGATTTCGTGTTTTGTTGCATCGGTACAAGTTAAATGATGACCAGGTAAATAGAAAATATCTTGATATTCTTCGCATAAATTTTTAATTGATTCTATTTCTCCAAAATTTAGAGTATCAAATTTTCGTTTAGTAATTTTAGTCGATTAAAACTGTGGGTTTTAAATATCTTGTATTCTGAAGGTAATTTTTTTAATTGGATACTAATTGATGACAATCGAAATTCTGTAAGATTTGTATTTAAAGCTGTGGTGAATGCTTTATCATTATCATTTACCGAGACTATTGCTTTAGAAAGAAAGATTCCTTTAGAAGTTTCAGTGACGGGAATTATACCTTCCTTGATTTCTGGATTGGTAATATTTATTTCGATAAGTGTTTCAGTTCGTGGTTTTAAAATGAATGTATGTTTTTGTATTTTGTTCTCACCAATTAGTTGAATTGGATTTGGTAATGATTCTAAAAAGAGAAGTTACGTTTTGGAACGAATGAAATCAAGATCGATTAGACCATCGACTGGTACATTCGTTTTTGTATTCAAGGTTTGGGATTAAATTGATAACACTTGATCTTGTACATGAAAGGGAACTATTGTGGTACCTGCGGTTTCAACTGGAGCTTCAGTGGTCAGTACATGCAAAATTAATTTATTACGTGGGTTAAATTTGGTTAATTTGGGAATTAGACAATAAGATTTGATTAGACAAACATTAGCACCGGTATCTAGAAGAAATCTAAGCTTCCCAGTTTTTGCTAGTGGTGAATGAAATTCGATAAATAATGATTCGTTGCCTGTCGAGAGTATATTTAATCTTTGAACATCGTTAGTATGGTTAGAGATTCTTCCAGTGCGATGTTCTCCACTGGAGGAGTTCGGGAGTTTAAATGAACGTCTTACAATTAGTTGTTCGATCTTGTGACGTTTGCTGTTGTTGATTGTGTTTTCTTTCGTTATTATATTTTCTTTTATGACACTCATTAAGGGCCCTCTGCACATAAATAGACAACTGGAAAATAGGATTCCTATTTTGTTTTCCAACGGATTTCAATGTTCTAAACGGTATTTAAAAGGGCATTTCAAGAGGGAGGGAAGTACATATTTGATTTCTTGAAATTTGCATGCAATTTGGAGTTACAGAAAGAAATATAGAAGCATGTTTTTTAGCATTTTTTACAGCTTTTTTTTATATTTTCCCTCATAACGTGACAAATATTGCTTATTTTCTAATAAATTTCACACAACATGTGGCCAATTAAAAGCGCTTTCCAAATCTGTCAGAAATTTTCCGATCGCATTGTTAGTTTTCCGGGAAATTGATGAAAGGTTTCGACATACTAATTTTGTTTTTTTTACGGACAGTTTTAAACTTAGACAACTGAACCAGAGCTTGTTTGAAAGATAATGAATAGCAGATTATTTTGAAAATAGTTTGAGATTGAAATTCGGAAAATTTACTGGAAATTTATGGTGGTGAAATTTTATCTATTATTTTTATCTGTTAAAATTTATTATTTTTGTATAAAGTATATTGCAATTAATAGATTATTTCATTAACTTTCCAACGGTACCATTGTTGCTGCAAAAAAGTGAAAATCTTCTGGAAAATTAGTGATAAACAAAACTATGTTTATTATGTGGAAAGCCGATAGTGATAGTTCGATAACAACTCGCCAGAGTATAATATTAGACACAAAAATGTGTTTCTTCCAGCGGCTCACAGATGTCAGCAGGTCTCTTTCTGCAATGTTGTCAAATTATTTTTTCTGCCTGAGGCCTGACCTTTGTCGTCTTATTACTGCATAGATAATGGGAGAAACAAAAAACAATAAACTGGTTGTATATAATTAACTTTAACAATTAACAAAAAAAAATAGTTGCTATTTTAATTGAAATGTTGAAAAAAGAAAATTGTAATTTTTTTTACAAAAAAATAAACGTTTTTATGGGTCTCACACATTATTCAACAAGGAGGTTGACTTGGTTGATAAACATGTTTTGTTGTTTGCCACACACTTATTCGACAAGTTGATCAACTTCATTTTACGCGATCTGTGACACGGTGCAGTTGTAAATATGGATAAAGTCCTCGCATTGATAGTTATAGCTGAAGCAACTGTAGAGAAAGAAGGGAACCGTAATCGGAGAAAGAGAAAATGGAGAAAAGAATGGTTAGCAGAAAAAGATAAGTACTCAAATCAAAAATTATTAAAAAGAATTAGTGAAACTGAGCCACGAGACTATAAAAATTATATGCGAATGAGCGAGGAAACATTTAATGAGCTGTTGGTTAAAATAGCACCTTTGATAAAAAAATCCGACACTTTTATGCGAGAGGCTATTCCTGCGGAGATACGTCTAGCAATTACTTTACTATTTTTGGCCACAGGAAATTCCTTTGAAGATTTAAAATTTTCTAGTATAGTATCACCACAAGCAATTGGCAAGATTGTCGTTGAAACATGTGAAGCAATTAATTTCGTTTTGGAGCAATATTTCAGAGTAACTTTTAACGCACTTAGAGGTATTTAAGATTATAGAATCGTATTTGTTGTAGCTCTGTAAATCTCCTGAAGAGTGGAAAGCCAAATCAGAAAAAAATTATGCAAAAACAGGATTTCCACATTGCTTAGAAGCCATAGATGGGAAGCACGTAGAAATAAAAAAGCCATCAAAATCAGGATCTTTGTATTTTAATTATAAAAAAACATTTAGTATAGTACTGATGGCAGTAGTAAACACTGAGTGTGAATTTCTTATGGTCGATATTGGCACAAATGGACGTATCTCAGACGGAGGAGTATTTGCAAAAACAAAGTTTTCCGATAAATTAAAGAATAAGCGAGTCGGAGTGGCAGGTCCATCTGCTGTTGTAGCTGGCGGGAACACTTTGCCATATGTTTTTGTGGCTGACGGTGCATTTCCGCTACGAGAAGATGTGATGAAACCCTATGCTCACGAGAATTTAACAAACGACGAGATATATTTCAACAGAAAACTTAGCTCAGCTCGAGTAAAAGTAGAGAACACATTCGGCATATTGGCAATGCGTTTTCGAATACTTCTGACAACTATAAATTTATGCCCAGAAAAAGTGACTACAATAATATTATCATGTTGTTATTTACATAATTATTTAAAGAAAAAAAATAGATTTCTCTTCAATCAAGAGATGAATGTTTCAGAATCAGTTTCCACCTCGCAACAACAAAGTTTAACCGTTCTTGAACCGTCAACTTCACGAACGTCAAACTCTATTTCAACTAAATAATAATAGTAATAACAATATGTAATAATAATGATAATGAAATAAATTACTAGTACTAGTTTTTATACATATATTTTTTTTGATTTACTCAATAAAAAATTATGAATATTGTTCATCATTGAAAAGTTGTTGGAGATATTGGTATGATCCATTTTCAGGCTGTGGTGTAGTGAAAATGGTACCCTGCAGAACAGGTGTTGGTGTTCTAGTTAACACATATGGCGTTTCACTTCCAGATGATGGTGGTGTTACAGTGCAGTTCATCGATAGTTTATTTAATTGACCTAATAGGAGAGTTTCGTCTATTAGTTTTTTTGCATAGAGTTGTTGTTCTGTATTAAGTTTTCTAAAACTACACGCCCAACCTGCTGCATATACCTCTGCATCATCCTTTTGATTATTATTCTGACTGGCAGTTGTATTATCGAGATAATCAACAGCTTTTTGGCTTTTTTTTGGCTTCTAAACGGGAGTTTCAGCTTTTGTCGTTCTTCTGGTGCATTCTAGAATATAAAATAAATTCTATTCACTTTGGATTCACATATGAACACAAATTACAAACTTACCGGTGTACAATTATCATCAGAATCACTTATTACAGTGGACGTTCCTTCAATGGTGAGTTCCTGCTCTCTTAAAAAGTTAAGAGATTCAAAATACCATAATGATGGAATGTATATCTCATCAGTGCCTGCTCCAGAATGTTCAGAACTTAATACCTTTTTCAATTTTCTACGATAGCAGGATCTGATCCTTACGAATCTTTTTTTCAAGTTATCAACAGTTGCATTTGGTTCTATTGTTCTATATATTTCTAGTAACTCGTTCCAAGCTCTATTACGTAGAAATTTATTTTTGTAATGTTCACTATTGCATTTCCATAAAAATGTATGCTCCTTGTATTTTTCTAACAGAATTCTCCATTTTTCCGTATTTGCCACAGTCATATTTTATGTTAAAATTAATACAATCTAAAAATATACATGATTTACATTCTTTTTGAAATTATAAGTTGACAAAATATCTTACCTCGATGTTGTAAATATTAAACAATGTTTTTATTTTTATAATTTTGATATTGATATCGATAATATATTACTATTTTATTGATTATAATTATTTTTAATTATACACGAACGTCATAGACTCAAACGTAGTGAATCGTATTTGAATACTTAACCTTTATAATTTGAATTGACGGTTAAATGAGCGCACTCTATCTTTAATTTCTTTGTTTTTTGTCGTTCAACTTCAGCACATACGGTTCAACATGTTTATCAACCACAAGCTCCATCCACATGAAATTAAAACGTTTTGATTTTACATCAACCAAGTCTGCAACCATCAAATTGGTTGAATAACAGTACTACACACAGTTCAACAGGATACAACTTTTCATTCAACTCAACCAAGTTGGTCAACATGTTAAATAATATGTGGGACCGATTACTTTGCTTTTCATCTCCATTGCTGACAGTCATCAACATTTCTCATTTTCTTATTGACACTAAAATCAGTCATGTTTGTCAGTAATAATCTCAAATTTTCAACCTGTGCCTACTTGCTCCTTTAGTAAATCAATGCTTGTTGTGCTTATTCAGTGGAATTGTGTTTTGTGTATGCCATGCTAATGTAAGGATATTGCGATGACTGAAAATCTTGCAAATTTCAAAAAAATTTTTCTTGAAAATTTTCTTACATTACTTCTTAAGATGTTTACATGCTTGAACACAGAAAAACATGAGCTACCAGAAGAGAAAATCAAAAATAGGGGGTTCTAATTGAAAAATAATAATCAAAAATAAAGTCACCTGTCTTGGCGTTTTTTGAAATTTTAATAAATTAAAAAAGTTATTTGCATTATGCCAAGCTTTTAACTTACACTGTGTAACAGATGCGATTTGACAACATTGGATAATGTGGCAATGTTGCACACCTTCTAGAACGATATAGATAAATAAGCTTAGGATTCTGTAACTACCTTTAGTTCACGCCATGGACGTTCGTGACTCTCGAATATTACTGTAATCGCAATGATAACTATATGTATGGAATATAGTTACTGCAGTATGGCCATACTTGATGTTTTTCAATATTCAAACATTTAATTCAAAAGAAGAAAATTGTAATCCCAACTAAGTTAAATATTAATTGAGTTCATACACGTTGGAGTTTTATCATAATCAGGGATAAAATTGACCTTGTATAATGGAAACAAACTATTTTATCAATAACATATTAATTGTTTAGATAGACACTTCAACGATAAAAGTAACACAAAAAAATAACACGAGTAATTTTTTTTAATCATTCGCATCTGACCAGACATTGACATTTTCTTCTTCTAATTTAGAGAAATATTTGATCATCAATACTAACATTTCTAATGCACGAGACTGTTTTTGTTTATTGTTTCATTTGGATCGAATAACTCGACTAACCATTTTGTAGTTGCTTATGTTCTAAAATGTACCCCATTAATTTTTACCTACCCTGGTGAGGATATGTCCACCTCTCCGTGGTCTCACTTGATATTTTTGCACATATAAACACATACATATGTAAAGAAATAACCATGGTCTTTACTTTTAATCTTTTACAAATTAAACAATAACAGTTATAATTTTATTTTCAAATATTCAAATTTTTTTTAAATGTAGCTAATATTTCGATAATTTTATAAATTTTTTATAATCTGTATTATTATTTTGATGTCTTAAAAAAATTAAAAAAACATTGATTTGAATTTGTCCATTCACATACATATCGTATTTAAACCTACTTGCTGCGCTTATGGAACGATAGTATAAAACGAGTAAATATCGACCACAATGGACCCCTTGTTTATTGTACGTGACATCGCTTTCTTACTTTATTAACTACGTTAAATGATTGGAGTACGACAAGCACAACAAATAAACATATAATTCTACAGAAAGATCGGGTTCCAACTGCAGATCGCACACATATATTCGAGTTCGGAGCGATGACGTCAGAGCTACCGTACGGTATAAAGAATCCTAAGCTAATAGATAAATAATCATTGTCGATGTTAGAACGTGTAAGATCTGTGTTAATAAAGTTAATAATTGAAAGGTAATAATTACGAATTTAATACTAAACCAACAACCTAAAGTTTTTACACACTGTATGCATATGTAAGCAAGAAAACTTTATTGTTACAGTTGATAGTGCAACTGAAATAATTATGTTTGCATGTTAAACTAATAAATATTCTCTATGTTCGGTCGATATTATCTGTACGGACAGTACAATTCAATTCAGCTATTATCATTTTAGAAAAATGTTTACTTTATACGAATTGAAAAGTGGATACTATATTATAATGGTTTTTGAGTTGCTACCTAACAAAAAAAAGCTAGACTTATATTCATTTTCCAATCTTTTGCTTAAAAAATGTTCTGAATCTAATTTAAAGTTTCTGAATAAAGGAATTGTAATAGGTTTTGAAAAAGCAATTTGGATGAGTATTCTATAACTTGACCAAACGTAGTTCTTAAAAGATGTAGTTCTTCATCAAAATTGATTAAAAAAATTCAACAACTTGGATTGGTTGCTGAATTTAAAAATTACCAATCACTAATTGACTGATATTTACAAATATATTTTGGTATTCAATTTTTAGACCTTAACGAGGCTTTCGATTTCTTTGGCAATTTGATGCCTCAAGATAGAAGAATGATGAAGCTCAAGAAATATCTATACGAAACTTATTTTGCAGACGACAATCTATTACCCCCTACCTCGTGGGGCAATAACGTTGATCCTCTTCATAGGACTACCAACTACTGTGAATCTTTCCATGTGCGATTTAATTCTGGTTTTTATTACACTCACACAGATTTTTATCATGATAAAAACATTTCCATAATTTGAAGGTCTTTTCTATATTGAGCAGGTGTTTCAAAAACAGGTCAAAATTGTTAAATCACTCCAGCTTATTTTTCGTAGTCGAGCTGAGATTTTCCGATTATTTATTAGTTTTAATATAAATACCCTTAGATTTGATGACAAATAGGTGTGAAATAATGCCACAAATTTTATATTGATGATATAAACCACGATGAGAAATCGGGGGTTGTTTATGCTGTTCCATGTGGGAATTGTGACAAAGTTTACGTTGGGCAGACAGGGCAATATTTAAAGAACAGAATTAAAGCAACGTTTACAATGGTAGAGTTAGTGAGCTAGTAGAGGGGATAGTGGCTACCATCCCGTTACTCTATCAATGTAGACATGTCGGGATAGTTGCGGTAGAGTACTAAAGATAGTTTTGCGGATAGTAGAGTAGGTATCACATGTGGAATAGTAGACTCTACTAGCTCTTCCCTTTCCACACTACAACGCTTGCAGTTTGGTTAATTTACGTTTGGTAAGTTGGCGATTTTTAGTGACTGTTCTCGTACTGCGGACAGTATAATTTTCTCGACTATAGTACTAGCTGTGTGTAGACATTCACTATCCCGACTTCAGTAGAGTAGAGCGGTGGGGAGCGAAATAGTAGGCTAGTACACTATTTACCAAAACGCGATATAGTGGCGGACCGCGGCGGAGAAAATTGCAATCAGCGAGTGGTGGATTATAACATAACCTATAACTAGAAAATATTCAAAACTGGTCAAAAATTAAGTTATCATTCAATTCCATTGTGGTTCTCACTAGATTCACTATTAATTTAGTATTTTCCATAAAGTTTAAATAATATTTTTTGAGAAATTATTCGTTATATTTTATCATTTGATTTTTGAAAATTGTGTAAAATTATATATCGTTTTTATCAGAGAACTTATCTTTTCAATATAAAAACATCATATACATCTAGTTTGAGTAAGTAAAAAACAACTAAATAATGTATTACATTTATTTATATACATTCTTATTCAAGCAATGGTACTGATGATGATCAATTGATCGAAACTAGTTTACCAGATAATTAATAAATGAATTTCATGATATTTGAACTGTTTAATTTGAAACAACACATCAATACCCATCAACGTAAATCATGAATGGCCAACAATACTTAATTGATAACCTATAACTGTAGTTTTCATAGTAGGTGTTAGATTATCGTTTTATTAATAAAAAAAGGATCTTAATAACTATTAACGATATAAGCTCATATGCAAAAGATGAAATAATTAAAGCAGGGAACACAACAAAGTCATTAGAACAATACGCATTAGTGTTAACAATATTAATGTTTTATAATCGAATTTATGTTTTGATTTATCCAATTTTGATAAAACTTGAGTCAAAACATTTATTAAAGCAAGGTTTTGAATTCCTGTTAAATTTTGAACTTTATTATCGGTGTTTATAATATCAGATACATCAAATTGATTAAATTCTTCATACGTATTAACTTGTATTCTGATATCTACAAACTCGTTTTTTTTTTCATTTAAAATTTGTTCTTCTTGGGAGAAGAACAACAAATTCTGGGCCGCTTCTGTCGTTAAATCATCATAAGCAGTCTCTCTGAAATTCAATCTAGTAAAATTAAGAAAATCTATAGTACATATTAAGTTTCCTACCTTTTACCTGTCGCTTCATGAATTTTCATTTGACTCTGAGAAGCATCAATTTTCCTAAAATGATAAGAAGAAATAGTAATGTAATTTAATTTTTTATTTTTTGTTACCTTACAATCTTTCCGTTTTCTTTTCTTATTTTTCTTTGCCAAATGAGTGTCTCATTTTGGAATAGTTCATGTATGCCTTTGGGTAAATTTTGAGTCGGAATCGCATTCTTCTTTAATCTATATACTTTGCAGGAATTATCTACAGATTGAATTCAAAATTAATTTATTGTTGAACTTAGTTTATGCTTGTTTCTAACTTCAAAGCATTTACTTATATTTACCTCTATTAAAAAAAAAATCATCTCTTCGAAAGTGTTTACTTCATATTCTCATAAATAGAGTTACAGCTTTACCGATTTTCAATACATGTATCCCACTTCTTTGTTAGTATTTTTACAGACTTAGGAAATGTGTGGAATGCCACATTTTTGAAATAATATGATTTACACTGCGGTACAAACCAATACATATTAAGTTTACAACGCCTTTTATCACTCATATTTTGTTTAATAGAAATAGAAGTCGCAACCTAAAGAAACATCGAATTCAATATTCATAATCAATTTATAGGGAACTTTCAACTACTTACAATATACACACCTATTTATAATAGACACTGTTAATCATAAACAAGTCTATGGACACGTGCCACTGTATCCATCACTCGTCTACCATATTGACTGCTAGCAGCGCCACCTGTAGCTTTGCAATCCAAATTCTACTATTCTACCAATGTAAACTAGGCTTAAAGGGGTCTATACACCAAGCAACCGTGCAACCTGGAACACCCACACTTTAGGGCCGTGCTGGTAATTTTGGACTAATCAGTGAGCGTAAAATAGATGATAAATCTTCTAATCGTACTTGGAAGACCAACCCATGAATAAAAAAACTGATAATATTTGGAATCGAGGTATTATTTCTGCCATCGTTGTAGTTGTAGATGTTTTTCTAAAGGGGCCTACACACCAAGCAACCATGCAACCGTGCAACCTGGAACACCCACACATTAGGGCCGTGCTAGTAATTTTGGACCAATCAGTGTTCTTAAAGTAGTAGATAAATCTTCTAATCGTACTTGGAAGGCCAACCCATGAATAAAAAAATTGAAAATATTTGGAATCAGAGTACTATTTCTGTCATCGTTGTGATTGTGGATGTTTTTCAAAGCCGAAATCTAGGGATTTCAAGTGTTGCAGCAACTGATAACGGGTCTACCATCGCGGGCAGTCGACTAGAAAAGTGGTACTGCGACCACTTGATTGCGGCTTAGAAAAACATCTACAACTACAACGATGACAGAAATAATACCCTGATTCCAAATATTTTCAATTTTTTTATTCATGGGTTGGCCTTCCAAGTACGATTAGAAGATTTATCATCTATTTTACACACACTGATTAGTCCAAAATTACTAGCACGGCCCTAATGTGTGGATGTTCCAGGTTGCACGGTTGCACGGTTGCTTGGTGTGTAGACCCCTTAAGCCACAATCAAGTGGTCGCAGTACCACTTTTCTAGTCGACCGCCCGCGATGGTAGACCCGTTAACAGTTGCTGCAACACTTGAAATCCCTAGATTTCGGCTTTGAAAAACATCCACAATCACAACGATGACAGAAATAATACCTCGATTCCAAATATTATCGGTTTTTTTTATTCATGGGCTGGCCTTCCAAGTACGAGTAGATGTATTTTACGAACCCTCATTGGTCCAAAATTACCAGCACGGCCTTAATGTGTGGGTGTTCCAGGTTGCACGGTTGCACGGTTGCTTGGTGTGTAGACACCTTAAACAACACAAGTCGGATTGTAAAAACGTTTTTAGAAATGATTATACATCCCTGTCTACTCACCATTTTGATCAAGGTCACAACTTTGATTTTGCAAATGTTAAAATTGTTAATTATGAAAAGAACTGAAAAAAAAGATTGATATCCGAGGCCCTGTTCATTAGATCACTAAATTGTGTTAACAAAAAAGAAGAGGGGGCCTTAGTATCTGGTGCATTCATGCCCTTAGTAAAGAATAATTAACACGCATAAATTGAATCTGTTTCACTGTCATATGTCAAATAACATTGATAATATTGTCAAATTTGTATTGTAATTGATGCACGTGCAAAGTGATTGTATAGTTTCTTTTGTTTTTTCGATTTCTTGTTGTTTCAGGAAATCATCCAATTAGTGGTTGAAAGAAAATTTGGGTATTCTTTGTAATTAATTTTGTTTTAATGAAGATTTTAATAATAAAAACGAAAAAATAACATTAAAATCGGTATATTTTGTAATAAGCATATTTGAATTGATGGTAAATAGCTTATAATTAGTGCTGGGATCTACAGTTTTGCCATAAGTATTTCAACGCGGTGAACTTACCATTGGCGTAGCTGTTCTATAATTCTGATTAAATAACTTCTTGTATGTTGTAAACTATCGGAGACGAAAAAATCATTATTATTTACAAATTATAGTCTGAAATAATAATTAAAATATTAAAATAAATTAAAAATATTTTAAATTTCTTTACGTACAAATCATATGTTTATTAACCCAAACGAGTTACTATAAGAGTATTCAGGAGGGGGAACCCATTCCGTTGAAATTTTTAGTACAATCAAACGCTTGCATTTTACGAATGACGTCTATCGGTCATGCGGATATTTTAAGTGGTCTACTGTTTTTCAACATTCTGCTGCTATCGTTATAGAGCAATTTGTTTTGTTGGCGACGAAAACACTCGATTAAAACAGAAAATAACACTCCGCTCTACTCAAATTTGTCAGGAGAGTTGATTTTAGCCGGCACGTTCTACGGTGCCAAATCCTATCTCTACTTATAATATTCTAATATTATTTAAGTAAATAAATTGTTGTTTTCCAACCCTGAAGAAGCTGTCAAAAAACAGCGAAATGTTGGCCAAAAATACATGAATTGGGTTTTCTTTCGGTCCTTTAACCCATTATCGTTCACTTACAATTACTTAGCGAGAACATTAATAATACTGCTATTAAATTTTATATTGTTTTTGATTTTTCTCGTTTTTGATTTTTCTCATGTTCCAAAGAGCGACATATGCAAACATCAATTTCATAAATTTGTAAGCTTTTTCTTCGTACTTATTAAGTGCAAAGCATTGATAAAAATTGTTCAGGTAAAAAAAAAATGTTAAAAAATTATTAATACAACCACTATTTTAGAATAATAATCTTATTTATTGTTTTGATCAACGATTTCCATAAAATATACATTTTGGATGAATATAGTGTATAGCTAGTGAAGTTGTTAGTAATCACAAGAGAATTTTGTTCTCGTCTCTATTTTACATATGCTTGAAATGGCAATGCTGAACTTGATGTGATTTTAATTATTGATTTAATTTTTTTTTCAATAGCCTCAAAGTCTTGTCTTAATTTTAGGTATAAATAATTTCCTCTTAGTCTGAACTGTTTGTAAGAAGAAATCCGCAAGACATTTGTACGAGTACATGAGATACCAGTCACGATAATGATTTTAATTACACAAATATGCATTGTAAAGAATATATTTTATTTTATTCAAATAGCTGCTTTGGTGTCTAAGGAACCGGCTTACAAGACAGTCAAATATAAAGAAGAAGCAAACAATTGTTTCTCCATAAGAGTTTCAAAATAAGTGCTGTTTATTACACTTACTTATAGTTCATTAGTCGCATAATTTGTAACATGAATTCAAAAGGTCATCCTACGAGTATGAAGATGCCACATTTTACACAAACTTGTTCAAATATTTACAACGGTAACTTGGAACCTTGTTCTAATATAATCAATTATTGAAACTTGTACTTATCCATACTATATGAGCACAATATGGATGTTTTCTTTGAACCCCTTCAGTAATCGTGGATCCATTATCCAGACAATTATTGATGTATAATAGGCCCGTGGGAATAGTGAAAATTAACTTATAAGTCAAATTATTCCCGATACTGCTCAACAAAGAACTTTGTCTACTGTAAATACTAACAAAAGTAGTACGATAATTGATAATTTATTGCTAGATGTGAAGAAAAATCTACTTTTTCTAACGCAGGTAGTTGGGGTGGGTAGAAGGCTGAATGAACTTGATGCACAATTATGGCATAATTGTATAAAACACGTAATAAACATTGAAAATATTTTTTTAGGAATGACGGATTATCCAGAAATTCTTATTCACATTAATGATGACAGTGAGAGTGATAGTGATGATGAAAACGATATTGAGTTCTAAATAACATTATATTTTTAACGATGTGGCTATTTATACATACAGTATGTATACGCAATTGGCTATTTATACATACAGTATGTATACGCAATTGGCTATTTATACATACTGTATGTATACGCAATTGGCTATTTATACATACTGTATGTATACGCAATTGGCTATTTATACTTACTGTATGTATACGCAATTGGCTATTTATACATACAATATGTATAAGAAATTGGCTATTTATAGTTACGTATAACGCAGATAGAAAAGTAGAATAATAATACACCGGTACTAATAATTGAAACCATTCAAGTGATTCAAGTCAAGATAATTACCATTTTATACATATGGACATTGAATAGATAATCGAAGTGCTAAATTGTGAATGACTTATTCTATAAAAGTGTTGCAAGGTATTAGCTGATTTTTTTAAATTAATTATATTTTTAATATTCTAACCTCACTTTTAGATGACAGAACAAATGTCCGTTAATGACAACAATGTTAGTGAACATACTTTAAATGTTGGTCAGCATTTTAATGATTATGAACAGTTATCAAAGACTGTTAATGTATTTTGTAAAGAGCATTATCATCCATTTGTTATTAGAACACGGTCTCAGAAACAAGTGCTGTACAAATGTTGTCATGGTATTAAGCAAAATTCAAAATGCCTGGGAAAACGTCCGAATCAACATTACTACTACAAGAATTGTAAAGCTCAAATTAATTTTTATAAAAGCAAAAATGAAAAAATGGAAATTAACAAAACTATTACTAAATCACAATCATACCGTTGGCAAAGAAGAATATAGTAATTACGGCAAAGCCAAAATTATGAATGAAAATGATTACGAAACAGCAACAGATTTAATCTTGTCTAGCGCCAAAGATGGAATGGTTGCTGCAGTTTTAAGTAAAAAAAGTGGGAAACAGTTTATAAGAAAGGATATACAAAATTTTCGAAACAAACTTTTTCCTTCATGTACCGAAGTGGACCAAAATCATTTAATGGAATTCTTAGCGGAAATCGAAGAAAATGGTGGTATATACGCTATACAAAAAGATGCAGAAGAAGAAGTAGAATCATTATTTGTAGCCTCTTCGGCGATGGTTCTAAATTATAATAAATCTCAGTGTCCAGTGATACAAATAGATGTTTCCTTTGGATTTAATGTCGAAAATTATAAAGTTTTGGGATTTTGCTACTATTCTAGCATAACCGACAAATCAGAATTTGCAGCTATAGGATTTATTGCTAAAGAAACATATTCCGCATTCATACATTGTATGAATGAATTTAAAAAAATTTGTAAGACCCACCCATCCGTTTTTTTAATTGACAAAGATTTCATCGAAATAAAAGCTATCAGAGACATTTTTTCTAGTGCAACCGTTTTACTTTGTAAATTTCATGTCATTAAATACATTAAAAGGCTAGTTTCTACTGCCTACAATAAACAAATTGATGAAAAAAACAAAATATTGGATGCGTTCAAGAAATGTTTATATGCTCAATCATATAAAGAATACGAAGAGCAGAAAAAGAAATTCCTGGACATTTGCAAGTCTGTAAAAGTTTTTGCAGGAACAAAAGATAAATACGTGACTCTTGAAGAGCAATTTCTTAAAAATTGGGACAGCTGTAAAGAAATGTGGGTACATTATTTTAGAAAACATTTGCCACTAATGGGAGATACGACAACAAACAGAATTGAACGATCATTTTGGACTCTTAAGCAATACATACAAACTAAATATCATAGTTTGCCGACAATTTATTTATGTATTGAAGAGCTTATAGACTTTATTGATTCAAGAATAAAGAATAAATTAGCCAAAAATAAACAAAAAGTTTTTAAAATTATGGATAACGATAATGAAATAAGAAAATTGCTGGAAGTATGTTCCGAAGTTCTCACAGAGACTGGAATGAAATTATTTCATAAACAATTAAAATTGTTTAAAACTTTAGAATCTAAAATAAAAGTAATGGCTAATGGCATTGAGGAAAATCTTGAGACTGGAATATCGAAGATTTATAATACGTCGCTGGAAGCATGTTCATGTACATTTTGGAACTCTTTCAGTGCACCATGTAGGCATATTTTTATGTTAAGAAAATACAATAACTTAGATATTTTTTCAAAAACATGTTTCCATCCAAGATACATTACTTCAGTTGGAAATACAGAAAGTATTATGAATATGGATATCGATGATGAAGACACGAATGACGTAGACATTGATGATATAGACAATGATGAATTCGATGGTTGTCAAAAAGTATTATCGGATCGAGAAAAATTCAATACAGCACTGACAGTAACAAAAAATATCGCAGATATTTTATCAAATTATGGAACTACAACCTTTAACAAATATATGAACGAACTAAAATTAATTGAAAAAAAATGCTAGAAATGGGGTTTCTCTGTTTGAGAATGAGTATAGTAAACCTACAATTAGTTCAATAGAATTTGAGACAAGTAACTTAGTTGAAGCTGGAAGTTGCCAGGATAGCTTAGTTGGTACTGAAAGTCAGAACGAATCCGATACAAATCATCAATCAAATGAAAACCTAAAATTTAAAACAAAAATTAAGTCTAAAGGACGTCCGAAGAGAAAAACTAAACAGATTCAGTTTTACAAGAAGCAAATTAAAACACGAAATAAAAAATAAAATAAATACCCAAGTATATTGTAACAATAAACAATAAATAAAACAATATTTTTCTATAATTATGTAGTTTTTATTAAAATATTAATATCAATAAACTTTTTGGTTAGTTAGTACGTTATACGTAACTATAAATAGCCAATTTCTTATACATATTGTATGTATAAATAGCCAATTGCGTATACATACAGTATGTATAAATAGCCAATTGCGTATACATACTGTATGTATAAATAGCCAATTGCGTATACATACTGTATGTATAAATAGCCACATCGTACTATGTAAGCACGACGCAAATCAACCTAAAAGTGAGAATGAACTAGAGTCATTTGAAAACTTCAATTACCTGAAAAACTACTTGAAATAGGTATAGGGATAGTTCGATATGGATTAGTTTTCTCTATCTAATTGTTTAGAGAAAATATGGTTTCATTCAAAATAAGAAAAATATGACTGTATGAAAATGGTCTGAAAGGAAAATTGATTTGAGCAAAGCGCTGCAGATAATTTAAATCTATAAAATTTAGTAGAAAGTAGAATACTAATATTATGAAATAGTTTTACAATAGTTTTTGAAAAATGAAATTTTTAAGCAATTATGGACATAATTGTGGACAGAATTATGTGTGGGACGATGCACACACCATTGTCATTCAAGGTTATTTTTATGGGCAGAAAAATAGAACTTGTTCTAATTTTGTGTACATAAAGTGCGCACAAGTGATGCGCAATACATTTTTCTTTGTGACAGATTTGTTGGATTGTCAACATGTCAACTAAATAAATGTAAATGGTATTAATAATTATTAAGCGAAAATCTCAGTTTATTTGATGCAAATGAATAATAAAGTAGCAATATTGTGCGCATAGATAAAATAGATGCACAAGTCCCGTGTTGATTTTTGTGGTCAGTTTATCCCCACCCTAAATAACTATAAGTAACATGATATTCAGATGGCTCTGATGGCAGCCTCTAAGCCGACAGATCTCTGTAATTGACGACACCACACTACATTTATCCAATAATTTGCAAGAAATTCAAAAAGGCTTATTTAATATACTAGGCACTTCTAGGAATTCGATTCACTAAAAAATAATTCTATATGTGTTACAATTTATTTATTAAAAAAATATGTATATATGTACAAGTAAAATATAAAAATTAAGTAAATAAAGCTGATGAGTATAAAAAAATATTAATAAAAAATGTGAACACATTTTCCATACATTTGGTGTCTTTATCATAGAATTTAAAATAATTACATTTATAAATATATTGATTTAAAAAATCCAAATTACAAAATATTTGACTTTTCTCTAATTTTGTTTACTTTCCAAGAAAATGTACGATATAGATAAGGATAGATATAAACAATAACAAACAAATACATACAATTTAAATGAATTAATTTAAATTAATACTACAAATCTATATTATACCTAAATGGTTAATTATCTTACAGATCTGACTGAAAATTGTATGCGGAGACTGTTGAAATCCCATGAAATTTCATTTGTGTTCTCTAATTTCCCACAGAAAAACACCTCTTCACGTGAAAAATAAATTAAACGTTTTACAATAATATTTTGATAATAAATTGATAAAATAAAATATTGTCATATGCCTACCTTTTAAATTAACTATTTTTCAATTTTTTCAAACAATAATATAAAAAACACGATTTCTTTGTTCAATGGTTACACTTGTGGGTCTATTTCAATAATAATAATAATAACAAAAAGGTTTGGGGGTGAGGGGTGGGCGAAATTCTTTTGAACTTGAACATACAAAATAATAACGCGACATCAGTTATCATCTTAACTATTTATTTTAACTTATGGAAGATAGATGTCACTTTCTATGTCGTTTTCGATGCCAGCGCTACCTGAACTTCATACTCTCAACTAATTTCAATGTACACAGATCGCCCATAAGAGTTGGTTGGGGCTGATTGTGCGTACCTAAACAAAACCATAGGGTGTTGCAACTGTCGGTTGGCAACAATTACCAACTGACAACTACTGCCAACTGACAGTCTGCGTTTTAAGCCGCAGGCGCACACCCATAATTATGTACACAATTTTGAACGTCGTTGCAAACAGAACTGTACTATTTTAGATACACAATTATGAGTCTATTTATGAGCCTAATCCATAATTCTGGATCGTGTCAAACTAGCTTTAGTACGGAACACAGTCAGACAATCGGCAATAAAACAGCGGTCCATTGTAGCACAAAATCAGTCTCCCATCATGCGCTGTCCATAAACGTCCTGTGTAGAACAGAAACAAAACTGTAGGACATCATAAGTTAAATGATAACTAAAGAATTATTAACTTGAGTAATGTCAAACCTAATGTCTTAACCTCTAAGCTGGTTTTATTAATGATAATAAGAAAGTACTTTCGAATTTTTGCTTTTAATCTTTTGATATTTTACCGACAAAAGGTTCCAAAAGATATTAATTTTCAATCAGAATAGCACTATTATTTGCCTTCATTTCTGTTTTTGTACCTATTTTTTAACATGAATGGCGAAAATAATGCAATCTAATCGATTATTCAATTATTGTACATTTTAAATCTAGAAGAAATAACTGCACCAATGGTGTGCACCAAGATCCTATCTTAAAGAATGATATATAATTATTGTTGAGATCCTTTAAGAAGATCTTTTTTGGTGTTGTATTGTAGTATGTTTAAAGTACGTTTGGAACATTTCGCCTATTTACAGTGCGAGTCAAAAATTCCGCATAATACAAATAACTATTTTATTTATCAAAATTTCGAAAAAACACTGAGGCAGATAAGTTTTTATTTTTTAATTATTTCTTTGTGAATGGTTCAAAACGACTCTAGCAGCTGCCATCACGAAGAAATATCGTCATCATCATTTTTTTCAAATTAGAACCTCTATTTTTGATTTCATTATTTAGTAAAGCATATATTTCTGCATTCAGACATGTAAAAATTGCAGCGTTTACATTAAAAAATTTAAGAGAAAAAATGTAAAAGATTTTCAATCATCAGAATTGCCATGCATCAGCGTAGTAAATAGAAAACACAATACCTCTTAAGAAGCATGACAAGCATTGACCCGAGTGGTTAAATACAAGTTAAATTGACATATCAATATATTATTGCAAAAATGGCGGTGTATAACTTAATTAATCGTTAATTAATATTTTAATTAAAGGCAAAGAAGATGGCCTATACACTTGTTATAGTTAATATTTCATTTGAATATAGCCAGAAATTCTGCAGTCTCTATTATAAAATTATCTTATTAGTTATAAGATACTAACCTGAAATCCGTTATAAGTTATAACGGATTCCAGGCTATAATTAAATGCACTTGTTCCATTTTTAACTTCCCCGACCAGAGGGTAGGGAAGTTATTAGTTTCGGACCAAAATTTCGAATTCGAGATTTCACCAGATCTTTACGTTTTGAAGTCCCCTGAACACGTTTTTGAAGTTTTTAGCTTGATGTCCGTCCGTGTGTGTGTGTGTGTGTGTGTGTGTGTGTGTGTGTGTGTGTGTGTACACGTGCGTCTATCGTTTCTCCAACGATTACTCAAAAATGGTTTAACCGATTGAGTTCAAATTTGGCCAGCACAAACTATTTGGTGGCCGCTCGAGTTGATTAGTTTTTGGTGCCAATCGGACCTCGGGGGTGGAAGTGGGAGGGGGTTGATTGAAAAATATTTAAGATAACATATTAACTTGATATCACCAATCGAAAGGTCATGTGCTTTTATGTCCGAAACGATACCCACCATGTGCGATGTTCTTTTCTTAATTAAATAAGGGCACAAAATTGGCAAAATAGTGTAATCAACCAATTCAAATTTGCCGCCTTCTATAAGGGATCGGTTGCCATAGAAAAGAATTGTTGTTATATAGAGATTCAATTGCGAAATTTTGAAATGACAGTTTAGAAGGTTATCCAACATAATTTTTAAAGCGTCGCAAAATTTATAACGGTAGTTTATAAAGACAGAATGATATCTACTGTTGGTATCACTGGAGGCATAAAATCCTATGCGTTTGTTTACATTCTTCTGTCATTTTTGAAACATAACCTCAGAATATTTGTTTTCAAGCGGTTTTTTTGAGCGGGTTTTGTGTTTCGGTTAGCGCTTTTTTAATAAATAAATGTTTTAAAATAATATAAATTTTGATTTCTCCTGAAAAAGAAATGTATATTCCCTCGACAATTCAATCTATATGATTTGAATTTTTCCATGTTTTTGTTGGGACTACCGTACTACTTATTATTCCGCGCTCAAATGACAGTTCTGTCGTTCTGTCAAAATTTCGCAATTGAATTGTGAATCGAATTGTAAGAAAGTCGAACTGAAAAGGCAGTGTGTGGAATCACCGATAAGTGAACAGAGTTTTTGTTGACGAGATGCTGGTTCCTCATTGAATTTTTCGGTGGTTGTGAGATAGCCACGGTTCTCGATTCCCGATTTTGATTTTTATAGTAAGTTAGTTTTTTTTTTTAATAAAGTATCTCCAATAGAAAAAATAGTATACAAAACTCGTGCTACGGTACTCGTTTTTTTTAAAAACTCGGATTCGTGTCGGGGAAGTTATTAGGCCGGTTCATAGATTCGGCCCCTTTCAAATTTTTATATCTCATTTCATTTGGTTAATATTGACAAAAATTCCAAAAGTTATTAAAGAAACCTGCAGCTTCGCCCCTGGTCAAATGGTGAAAATTTCTGTAATCACATTTGACATACTTTTAGGTGGGCTATCGATTAATGACATTTATTTGAGAATCGTATATAGAGACAGACGGACGGATAGACAAAAAAATATACCATTCCATTTAAAAAAAGAAACTAGGGTTCATTTTTCCATATACATATTAGGGGTTGACAGAACAACGAAAACATTTTCTAGTGATAGTTCAGCTGGGAATATAAGTATATTGCAATTTACAGAAATTTCTATCAGTTAGAACTCTTTATCGAGAGATAAGAAGGGCTTCTAGAGAAAACAGCCCATCGTTGTGAGCCATTCTGTATATACAATAGCAATCCTTAAAACAAACCACTTGTCCACAAGACGAATATTATATTATTTTGATGACGTTATTTAATTTCAGAAGAATTACAGTGTTTTCTGAAAAATTGGAAAACAAATAAGGTAAAATCGCGCAAATCCTCCGATTTGTATATGTAAAAGTACTCCTACTTTTCTGTATGCATGTAGAATAAAACATTTGTATTAAATAAAAAATCAATAAATCAATAGTATATGAGACATTTAATCTTCAATGTTGTATTACTAACATTAGATTAATTACTCAGAAACCATTTTGTTTTAGGAAAATTTGGCAGAAATTAAGTTGCTAGAAGTTTCACATATGTATATATTGTAGTTCATTTGGGCCTACAAACAATTACCTAAATATATTCAGCGTAAAATAAATTGGCATCTCTGCAGTATAATTGATGATAATTATTATTGGTCAGACCTAAAATTGTAACGCTTTTCGTCGTTTATGTTTGTTCGTTGGATGGCGACTTGGTTAGGTATTGATTATTTTCAAGCAACATAATCGACCACTACTACTTTTAACTTGATTGCGTGACTCGAAAATAGCTCAATTAAAGTGAATTTTGCATGTTTTCCCTCTAAAACATTCTTATCATGATGAATTGGTAAATTAAAAAAAGTGAGAAATTTATATTTGTTATATTTAACAGACGACTTCACATAGAGTAGTTCCTTTTTTTTATTTAATCAAAATAATGTAGTAGCTGGAAATTAATAGGGACTGTCATAAGAACTAGGAACGTTTGCTTGAAAGACCCCATGTATACAGCTGAGCCAAAAGATTAGCCTATTAGAAATATAAGGTGTATAAAAAGTATAATTGATGGAAGTTTCTGAAACTTAGTATATGCTTGTATTTACACCTAAACTACTTCAAAAAAATATTTTCGTTGTTCCATCTATGGGGTAGAGCACGCTACTTTCTCATTTTAAATGAAATGGTATATTTTTTTATTGCATTTTATGTTTCTATGCCGAAATTAAAAGGGACCTTGATAGCGCGATCTATGGCCTAGCGTTAATAGTTCTCAGGAATTTTGACTTATTATGAAAATTTGGATTTTGTAGTGTTTTATTGAAAATTCAAATCTCGGAAAATATTGTTTCTAGTCAATCTAAATTTGGAATTCAAATTGTTTTAAACTATTTATTTTATGCTAAATTTCTTAGAATTGAATTATATTTCAGCGTTGAGTTGAAATCAATTTTTTTTCAGTCAATTTTCTAAGTACAAAATATTTCTTATTTTAAATGGAATAGTATATTTTTCTTTACATGGTGGGATAAAGAAAAAATTTCTGCATCTAACCATATTAACCTTTTTTATACCTGATAATTTTTCAGTTATTCAAGATCTTCGATTTCAACTAAAAATACTAAAACACAGTTAGCTTAACGAAACAACTTTCTGTCGCGATTAACACCTAAACAATTATTTACTTTTAGATTTTTTAAATGCAAAATTATAGAAGAAATTGGTAAATAAATTAATTAAAATTATTTGGATTTTCTTTTCATGTAAAATTAACTGAAATCGCTGAAAAAACATACAGTGTAGACGAAAGATAATGAATAATGCAAATAACTTTTTTATTTATCACAATTTCGAAATACGCCGAGACAGGTGATTTATTATTTTATATTTGAAAACCAAGAATCCATTTTTTCTCAAAATATGGGATTTAATTAATAAAATAATACAAAACTCAAAATCAACTCCATATACTAATAAATACAAAATTGTGATTACATATGTTTCGGGAATATTCCCATCATCAGATCTTTAAATTGTAACAATTAATTTTTTGGTTTTTATATAATTCAATTCTTACCAAAAAGTTAATATTAATTAATTTGTGAAATAAAATAAAAATTGTGAAATATTTAAAAAATAAAAGATAAATTGAGAGAAATTCTATAAGTCAAATTTTAAATTTTTGAAAAATTTAAAATTGAAATCTATCATTTCGTTTATTAAGTTGTAATTTGATTTTTTAAAAGATGTGATATAAAATTGTTCTATTAAGTCTAAATTTATGTTTCTGTTTTGAATATATAAAATTGAAAATTTATGAAAATTATGATTATAGGTGATGATATGTTTAGCAAAATTTGATTTATTTAAATTTAAACTTGAGGTACATTTTAGATGTTCTTTTTTGCGAATATTGAAATTTCTAATAGTTTTGCCAACATAAAACATTCCACAAGTACAAGATAATTTATATATACCACTTTTTTTTTCTAAATTTGAAATTAAATCTTTATTTGATGTTAAAATTTTAATATTTAATGATGGATTAAAAACTATATTTATGTTATAAGGTTTAAGAATTTTCTTAACAAATAATGAAATTTGTCCTAAATATGGTATGGAATGAAAATTATTTTTTAAATTTGAAATTTGTTCTAATTTTGTAATTGAACGTAAACGAAATTTATATTTAAATTTATTCAAAAGTTTATCAATTAAAATTTTTGGATATTTATTAATATGAGCAATAAATTTAATAGTGTTTAATTCAAAATTAAAATTATTCTTGTTCATTGGAATAGAAAAAAGTCGATGGAAAAAGGATTTAAATGCAGCTAATTTATAATTAAATGGATGAAATGAGTCAAAAGGTATTACTATTGAAGTTGTTGTAGGTTTTCTATAAATTGAAAAATCAAATTTAAGGTTATTAATTTTAATGTTAATATCAAGAAAAGAAATATTATTATTGCCAATTTCTAAAGTAAATTTTATATTTTTGTGTAAAGAATTAATAAAATTTAGAAAAACGTCAATTTTTTTAGTTGAACCATTAAAAATACAAAATATATCATCAACATATCTTTTCCAAAAACGTATATGTTTAATAAATAAATTTTCTTTAGATAAATTTTGTTCAAATGAATCCATAAATAATTCAGCTAAAATTGGTGATAAGGGAGAACCCATTGCAAGTCCTGATTTTTGTATATATATATTCCTCGATTATATTCACTACCAAAAATTCATAAAAATAGTATACCAATTAGACCAATAGTCACTTTTATAAATACCCCTTGTTGTATTTTAGCCCATAAATTAAATAATATTTTAAAAAATAATTTAAATTTTACTCCCAAATTTTCAATTAAAAATTCAATTGAATTAATTAATTCTTTTAATAAATTTCAATTACTACCTAACGATAAATTAATTTCATTTGATGTTAAAAATCTTTTGCCATCTATACCACCATTAGAATGTGTCAAAATTATTAGTAATAAATTAAATAATTCAATTTTACCATCAAATATTCAAAAACAAATAATAATTATCTAACAGCAGGATATTGCACCAAGTTTGGGGCAAACACGTGACTTCTCCAAACTCTATTGCAAGTTAGCGATCGACAATAACAACTCGATATCGTATTCGAATAACCCCTCTACTCGTTACTGTTGGATCGCTATAATCATTCAGCTTAGTTGATGAAATGAGCGGGCGACGTCACAAACAATAAACAAGTGGTTCAGTGTAGCTGGTTTTTGCCCCTCTCTTACTGGATTTTCATAAGCGGAGCGAGTGGGTTCAAGTACTTGCACGAACACAACAATGTTCGAAAATCGGTCTATCGTTTTACTAATTGAAATTACAGTAAGAATCGAAAGTCACGTACGTCTATGATGTACGTAGACGATTGTCGCGCGGCATCTAAAGGCGGGAACACGATCCCTAAGCTTAATAATTATATACAAAAATCAGGACTTGCAATGGGTTCTCCCTTATCACCAATTTTAGCTGAATTATTTATGGATTCATTTGAACAAAATTTATCAAAAGAAAATTTATTTATTAAACATATACGTTTTTGGAAAAAATATGTTGATGATATATTTTGTATTTTTAATGGTTCAACTAAAGAAATTGACGTTTTTCTAAATTTTATTAATTCTTTACACAAAAATATAAAATTTACTTTAGAAATTGGCAATAATAATATTTCTTTTCTTGATATTAACATTAAAATTAATAACCTTAAATTAGATTTTTCAATTTATAGAAAACCTACAACAACTTCAACAGTAATACCTTTTGACTCATTTCATCCATTTAATTATAAATTAGCTGCATTTAATTCCTTTTCCATCGACTTTTTTCTATTCCAATGAACAAGAATAATTTTAATTTTGAATTAAACACTTAAATTTATTGCTCATATTAATAAATATCCAAAAATTTTAATTGATAAACTTTTTAATAAATTTAAATATAAATTTCATTTGCGTTCAATTACAAAATTAGAACAAATTTCAAATTTAAAAAATAATTTTCATTCCATACCATATTTAGGACAAATTTCATTGTTAAGAAAATTTTTAAACCTTATAATATAAATATAGTTTTTAATCCATCATTAAATATTAAAATTTTAACATCAAATAAAGAGTTAATTTCAAATTTCGAAAAAAGTGGTATATATAAATTATCTTGTACTTGTGGAATGTTTTATGTTGGCAAATCTATTAGAAATTTCAATATTCGCAAAAAAGAACATCTAAAATGTATCTCAAGTTTAAATTTAAATAAATCAAATTTTGCTAAACATATCATCACCTATAATCATAATTTTGATAAATTTTCAATTTTATATATTCAAAACAAAAACCGAGGGGCAATTCGCCGAGGTATTATGGTTTACAGATATAGAGAATTACTAGGTATTGTGAAGTAGTACTGAAGAATATATAAAGTATTAGTAGGAAATATTGGGTATTACAAAGAATTACTACGGTATTATGAAGTATTTGTTGGGTATTACAAAGCAAATTCAAGGTATTACAGGCAATACTTGAGGTATTAGTACTTATTGCGCATGAGTGATCATAACCACATTTTCATAATTAAATGACAACTTTAAATTTTTTTCTGCCTGTTGAACGCAAATACAGGAAATATTCATTAAACTCAGTGTAAGATTATGTTTTTACCATACAGTACTGCATTACACATTTGTAATTTAAAATATTTGATAAATATTAGAGCTGACTTTCGCGTATGTATAAAATAATCAGGAAAGTATGAAAGTAATCAACTTAAAGTAAGACAAATAGTCGTAGTATTAGGTAGTACCTTATTATTAGTAAAGTAATTGCTATGTTAAACATTTTTCGTGCATCATTAAGTGCATTATTTCTACAAAATTGGAATTTTTCGGTTCTTACCTAATCTAGAATATACACGCATAAAGTTTAGGTAATACATGTCAAACAGATGTTTGTCACGTTCGGATGTAATATCTTTTAATGAGATTGCACAAATTATAAAAATTTAAAAAGTGACGGTTTCAGTAGCTCGATTTATCATTATTTTTATAAATTACGATTTAGAAACAAATAATCCAAGAAAGCTTATTATACAATTATGGTTTGTTTCGTTAAACTAAAAAAGAGGCTATTTGACATTCGTTATTCTTTCAGATGTCCCAAAATGAGTTGGAAATTGCATTTGAAAATTATAATTCTAGTGAAAATTCAGATTTAAAATTAGCATTTTTTAACGAGGTTGAAAATAATTTAGGTGTGAGCATGCCGGCTTCGTTAAAAACATTCTAATCATTAATGGTCATGATAATGAAGTATTTCTCTCTAATATCACAGTCAGATATCCAGGAAATTGAGTTATTTTGTAGAAATGAATTATCTTACATAATAGATAACAAGGTTTTACATACCGATCTTGGGCCATTTACAGAAAAACCAGAAAGATTTAAAATTCTTGGCGGTCTTAAAAAATTAATTATTCTCATTGCCAACTATTTTAAAGAAAAAAGAGCGAAAATATCCAAAAGAATAAGTACATCTAAAATTACAGGTAATTCTTCAAATAAAATTTCAGATAGAAGCAAATTGAACACACAAAGCGAAACTCAAACAACAAAAATGAATATAAATCCTTAAGACGAAAACTTACATATTTTTGAAATACTTAAATCATGGACAAAACGACAGATGTCGGCTGAAAATTAGGAAATATTTGAGACAGATTTTAATAAAATCACAATATCTTCGAATTTTGATAAAATAGATTATGTATACTGTAGCATCAAATGCTTTTGCAATAGTACTTGCAATATTCCAAAATTATCAAAATCGCCAAAAGATCAGAAACGTTGGACTTACTCCAATTTTCAGACTCATTTTCAGCATATAACAGAGAGTCGAAAGCGGGCGAGTTTATTTCGACTAATTTAAACACTAACAATATGCTTTTATCAAAACCAAATATTTTACCTGAAATTGATAAATTTTACATTGTGCAATTTAAATTTAAGAATAAAACCTCTTATTATATAGGAAACATAACTTCACTTGTAAATGAACAGAATATTCTTGTTAATTTTTTGAGACGTTGTACAAAAAAAACAAAAAATAAATTTGTATGGCCTAATGCAAAGGTTGAAGCGTATGTGTCTTCATATGATATAATTTCAAAATTGTCTAATCCTGTCGTTGATCGAAGACAAGGATTATTATTCTGTCTTGAAGAAATTCAATCTTTTGATAATAATCTTAAATAGAATAATTTCAGTTTAAATAATTAACTAAGAATGTATGCTTTTTCGTTTGGTTTCGTTTGTCATATGTTTTAAATAAAACGTATTTCAGTCCTCCTTGTAAGTTTTCTTCATTTAATCTCCACAAGATAAGTATAGAGACGTATCAAACTAAATTTCTTTAAAAAACAAATCAAAGTATTTTTAGTCACCGCAAGCCATCTTGAAAGTGTTTTTAAATATCGAAAAAATGTTATACTTTTCAAAGAAACTCGTATTTTGAATGTGAAATCTCGTGTGAAATATTATTCCTTCAGAGAATTTTAATTACTAGAATGATATTATTAGATCATTAAATTCTACATATCAATAATTATAAAAATGCTATGAGTTGATCTTGTAGGTATTAGTAAAAATTATGCAAGGTATTATTAATTTTCAAGGAATTTATAACATATTTATTAAAGTAGAAGGTAATACTATGCGTATTGCAAGGTATTAAAGGAAATATAAGTAATACATTAAGGTATTCTTTTATATTACCGGTATTACAGGAAATAGTGTACAAATTTAGGTCATCGAATTACCGCTCGACAGAAACATAAATTTAGACTTAAGGGGAAGAAGCAGCAATCGGAAAGCAAGATTCCTGTTTTGTTTTCCAACGGATTTCAATGTTCTAAACGGAATTTGAAAGAGAATTTCAAGACGGAGGGAAATATATATATCAGATTATTGAAAATTCGGATGTAAATTGGAGTTACAGAAGAAAATATAGAAGCATGTTTTTTAGCATTTTTTACAGTTTTTTTTTTATATTTTCCCTCATAACTTGGCAAATATTGCTTATTTTCTAATGAATTTCACACAACATGTGGCCAGTTAAAAGCGCTTTCCAAATCTGTTAGAAATTTTCCGATCGCATTGTTAATTTTCCGGAAAACTGATGAAAAATTTCGACATACTAATTTTGTTTTTTTACGGGCAGTTTTAAACTTAGACGACTGAACCAAGGCTTGTTTGAAAGCTAGTGAATAGCAGATTATTTTGAAAATAGTTTGAGATTGAAATTTGGAAAATTACTGGAAATTTATGGTGGTGAATCTATTATCTATTATTTTTATCTGTTAAAAATTAATTATTTTTGTATAAAGTGTATTGCAATTTATAGATTATTTCATTACCTTTCCAACGGTACCATTGTTGCTGCAAAAAAGTGAAAATCTTCTGGAAAATTAGTGATTAACAAAACTATGTTTTTTATGTGGAAAACCGACAGTGATAGTTCGATAACAACTCGCCAGAGTATAATATTAGCCACAAAATTGGGTTTCTTCCAGCGGCTCACAGATGTCAGCAGGTCTCTTTCTGCAATGTTGTCAAATTATTTTTTCTGTCTGAGGCCTTACCTTTGCCATCTTATTATTGCATAGATAATTGGAGAAAAAAAAACAATAAACTGGTTGTATATAACTAACTTTAACAATTAACAAAAAAAAATAGTCGCTATTTTAATTGGAATGTTAAAAAAAGAAAATTGTGATTTTTTTTTTACAAAAAAATAAACGTTTTTAGCAAATAGGCGACTAGTTTTTTTGCTAATTGTTAAAGTTAATTATATACAACCAGTTTATTGGTTTTCTTTCTCCAATTATCTATGCAATAATAAGACGCCAAAGGTGTGGCCTCAGGAACAAAAACAAATTTGGCAACATTGCAGAAAGACGAGATGACAGACTTTGGAGCCCCCTTTCAGCCAATAGATGTAACTAATTTTTGTGGTTTGGAGACTTGCTATTCAACTCGTTTTTCACACGATAAACATAGTTTTGTTAAGCACTAATTTTTCAGAAGCTTTTCACTTTTCTGCAGCAACAAATAATCTATAAATTGCAATACACTTTATACAAAAATAATTAATTTTTAACAGATAAAAATAATAGATAATAGATTCACCACCATAAATTTCCAGTAATTTTCCAAATTTCAATCTCAAACTATTTTCAAAATAATCTGCTATTCACTAGCTTTCAAACAAGCCTTGGTTCAGTCGTCTAAGTTTAAAACTGCCCGTAAAAAAACAAAATTAGTATGTCGAAACCGTTCATCAATTTTCCGGAAAACTAACAATGCGATCGGAAAATTTCTAACAGATTTGGAAAGCGCTTTTAATTGGCCACATGTTGTGTGAAATTCATTAGAAAATAAGCAATATTTGCCAAGTTATGAGGGAAAATATAAAAAAAAACTGTAAAAAATGCTAAAAAACATGCTTCTATATTTTCTTCTGTAACTCCAATTTACATCCGAATTTTCAATAATCTGATATATATACTTCCCTCCGTCTTGAAATGCTCTTTCAAATTCCGTTTAGAACATTGAAATCCGTTGGAAAACAAAACAGGAATCTTGCTTTCCGATTGCTGCTTCTTCCCCTTAATAGAACAATTTTATATCACATCTTTTATAAAATCAAATTACAACTTAATAAACGAAATGACAGATTTCAATTTTAAATTTTTCAAAAATTTAAAATTTGACTTATAGAATTTCTCTCAATTTATCTTTTATTTTTTAAATATTTTACAATTTTTATTTTATTTCACAAATTAATTAATATTAACTTTTTGGTAAGAATTGAATTATATAAAAACCAAATAATTAATTGTTACAATTTAAAGATCTGATGATGGGAATATTCCCGAAACATATGTAATCACAATTTTGTATTTACTAGTATATAGGAGTTGATTTTGAGTTTTGTATTATTTTATTATTTATTATTTTAATAATTTTTTTTGTAGCTGTGTCAAAATGACTCTACCAGTGCAAAGAAGTCTTTATAATCATTTTTTTTTCCAATTAGAACTACAATTTTTGATTATATTTTCTGGTAGAGCATATTTTTCTTGTTTCATTCATGTACAAATTGTAGGGGTTTACATATAAAAGTTTTTGAGAAAAAAAGGTCAAATTTTTAAAAAATTTCTGTCATTACAATATACTTGCATCAGCATGGCATCCACAAAACACAATACTGCTGAATTAGCATTGCAAGCATACATTTACTAAACGATCTAGTAGGTATAGATTGAAAATTTGACATAATTACTGACAAACATGGCGGATTAAATTGTCAAAAATAAAAATGAGAAATTAAGATGAAATTAGTAAATGAATTTAGAATTATAGAAAATTTATGAATTTATGCGTAAAATTTCATTTATTTATGGATATAAATCTTCTGTTTATTAACCTAAACGAACTACAATGAAAGAATAATGACAGGGAATTGAATCTGTCAAGATTTCGCTAAAATCAAACACTTGCGTTTTAGCAATGACGTTGCTAAACGAAACGAATGACCATAACTAGACGACTATTTCTCTAAATTCTGTTGCTATGCATATTGTAGAGCGCCTTGTCTTATTGTTGTTTGCTGACGGATAAAACAACTGATTCAAAATCGAAACTTATGTACATACCGCTTTTGTCAAAATTTTCAAAAATTAGATCCCCTACTGCTTCTTCTACGGAGCGAAATCCTAACTCTACTAATGATTATTCAGAGGTACTTTGTTTTGTGTATGCCATGCTGATGCAAGGATATTGCGATGATAGAAAATCTTGGAAACTTCAACAAATTCTTTCTCGAAAATCTTCTTATGTAACCACCTACAATTTTTATATGTCTAAACGCAGAGAAATATGCTTTTCCAGGCAATATATTCAGTTCTATTTTAAAAAAATTGATGAAGTCATGTCTTCGCGATTGATAGAGTTGTTTTGACCTAACCACAAAAAATAAATAACAAATAAAAATATTAAATGAAATGAAATTATAAATGTTCCTACACGGTTAAATTTTAATATTTATATTAATTAATTAATTAATCATTTTTGACTAATGAAAGTGATAATCCGTGCATACCATATGAAAAGTTTAGTCAACGAGCTGGGATTGAACCAACGAGTTTCGCTGTCTAGGCGACTGCTTTTTCCAACTAATTGTAAGCTATCGTTGACACGACTAATCGTATGGTTAATCACCTATTTGTGAGAGATTATTAAATCAAACTCACAAATTTTGGATTCAATTTTGGTTCAATCCCAGCTCGTTCACTAAACTTTTCATATGGTATGCACGGATTATCACTTTCATTAGTCAAAAATGATTAATTAATTAATTAATATAAATAAACAAATAAAAAGTTACCAATCCCGGTGTTTTCAGAAATTTTAACAGATAAAATAGTTTTTTGCATTATGCTGTACATCGTATCTTTCCAACTTTGTACAAGTACAGTAACAATCTGTATGACAGTGTTTCAGTTATCTCTAGTTATTTTTATCGAATGCTTGGTTCAAGTATAATTCTAAGTACCATTATTACAATATTGACTTTATTAGAATATAATCGACGCTGATATAATATGCCCGACCAATAGATTGGCTTATGTCTATGAGAGGAAATCTCAAACTTTCCTAAATTGAATACTAAGAGACGAAAATTGATTTCATATCGTTTAGACGTATCGTGTAGATGTAAAAGACACAATTACACAATTCAATTATTTAAAAAATATTGCAACAGTTGTATTCACGACGTATTTTATATTCTCTATATTTAAATTTTAATTCCTTCATTGTTAAATTTTGAAAGTTTTGAATAGACAATGTAGATTGTTCAAGCGCTTGGAAAGGATCACTAATGTTAAATACTAACTCACATTTTAAGCTATACAATAGTGCCAAGAAAAATCCCAATAGAGAACTGACGAAGAAAAGCTGAAGCGGTAGATCTAAAGTATTTTGAAGTCATTATAATTGGTCATTATATGAATTCAATTAAAAAAAAAAACTATATATATATATATAGAAAGAGCACTTGTTTCGTGTACTATAATTTACCCATAAACGTGTATGCTTTTCTGGGTTATTATAGAATATACTGAAAATGGAATATGGATTCCATAGACGACAAGGTAACAGAATATTCAATTTCCTGCAATCATCAGCTGAAAATAAATTTATTCATAAATTACGATCAAATGTTCAGATTGTTAGTAATTCAATTACGTTTCGGAATTTACTAGCAGCAGCTTATATCACTCTTACGCTTTACAATAGCATAAAAAAATGCGACAATGTATGATCGATACGAGTTTTAATACAATCTTCAACTTACAGAATTAAACAAAGTATTATTGGAAAACTTATAATTTAAGTGACATTTAGAAAAATTAATAAGCTTTTAAAATTAGAATTTATTGTCGAAAAATTTCCAATATTAAAATTAATTAATTTGCATCAAAGTTTATAGAATTTTATAGAACACTTCTAAATGTGAATGTGAATTATACAGTTTTATAGAACACTTTATAAATGTGAATTATTTGTAAGAAAAACTTGTTCGTACGATCGGAAAAGCAATTAGCAAAACTTTCGTTTACATGTGCTTCTTTCTCCGATTTTAATGAAATTTGGATATCTTGTTCCTCATTAAAATCCTAAGGATGATTTATTTTTGATCGGCAGAAGAGGATATTTAGGGAATGAAATCGTTGGTCAAGCTATAAGCGCACGGTGCTTTTTAAGTTTCACATACTTGCAGTTGAAATAGTCTAATGGGACCTATGACTAACTAATATTCAGGGATAAATTTATAAGTGTAACATTAAAGACAATTAAAAAAAAAAATTGAAGTTTTTTAGAAGAATTTTGGAGCGTGGCAAAATTAGAAAATCCTCGGCTTTTTAAAATACAACCAATTCCTCTGGAGATGTATAGGAAACAAGAATTTGAAAAAAAGTAATTTAATTTTAATTAATTTGTTGAGGGGATGCTAAGTCTCAATGACTTAGTAAAAATAGTCGTTACCAGTCACAAAACAAAGTTTTATAACATTAAGGTTTTATAACATTAAGGTTAAGGTAGTATTGTTATGAAGCGATAATGTAAAAAACACTGAGTTATAAGTAAGGCTGCCCCGAGTCAAAAGTTAACTCCTGTTTTTTTTCTCAAAAATGTATTTTAAATTGATTTTCTTCTCTAATTGTAAAAATGATTTTTCTGCTTAAAGATTTGATTTGCCCTGCACACTTGTTGACAACACATTGTGTAGAAAACAAACTAGTATTTATTGGCTAAGATGGAGGCTTCAACACCAGTAGGATTATACTTATAAAAACCACATTTCAACAGGAAAACAAAATTCAAAATAAGATCAATAGAATTTAGGTATTAACTGTTAAACAATATTATTATATCAAAGCAGATACAGATACAGATAAAAGTACAGTATTCATATTTTACAGTTTTCTGGTGCAAGGACATTTCTCAATTTGCATTCACACAATAGTTATAGATAATCATATATGTATGGTGAAATCCTTTAAAAAGGTCTTTTCCGAAGTGATTACAATTTTAGTTGCTATCCATTAGCTTCTTTTTAAATTTTAGACTATGTAACTTTTATTGTTTTTTTGTTTGTATAATTCTCAAATTGATTACGTAATATTTAAAAAATAAGACAAGATTTTTAAATAAATTTCTACGAAAATGAAATAAAATTTTGTGTGTAATTTTCAATAAACATATGTAAAATTAATGACTCGAATATTCTTTAATTTTAGTTGTTACAGAAGATTATCTACAAATACATAATAGAAATGGATATTACCAACATATGTACGTATGTATGAACATACAATCCTTTAAAAATCAAATTCATATTTATATTAATTATATTATCAAAAACATTTTGTATGAGCAATATAATTTATGATTATAGAATTAGGATCCGGCACGCTAGAGCGTGCTGGTTAAAATATAACCTACTGGAAAATTTGAGTAAAGCGGATTGTCGATTTCTGTTTCAATCAAGTGTTTTCACCACCAACAAAGCAAACTGCTCTACAGGCAAAATAAATGAACTAGACCCATAGGCAATATATCTAGCTATCTCATCGTCATAGTACAGAGAGAGATAGCGTCAAAGTGGGTGGTGCTAAGACTTTTAACACATAAGGAAAGAAATGGGGTTTCGATATTTCATATCTTTGTCTGACGCATGTTGATTTAATTGTAAAATAAGTAGATTCATGGCCATTTGCTAATGTTGAACAAAGATAGAGCGATATACAATAGATAAAAAAAATTCTTTAAATTGTTGTGATACAGACACTTTTCAGTGAATAGATTTAGCGGTGTGGTATGTTCGATCAAGGGTTGAAATTCTCCCTGTATGTAGAACTTCTTTTTAATTTCATACCTGAACTTTCAAACTATTATTTCTTTCATTGCAGTTATTATTATTTTTATTTCATGGCCATGACTCTACTTATTTTACAATTAAATCAAGATGCGTCAGACAAAGATATAAAATATCGACACCCCCATTTCTTTCCTTATGTGTCAAGTCTTAGCACCACCCACTTTGACACTATCTCTCTCTGTACTATGACAGTCTTATTAGACGATGAGATAGCTAGATATATTGCCTATGGGTCTAGTTCATTTATTTTGCCTGTATACTAGTTCTCCCGCCATTCCTTTATCATTGTAATTCGTTAAGGGTTAATAAATAGATGACCTACAAACAAGATTTAAAAATGTAACACAAATTTATAAATTCTTTATTATTCTAAATTAAAGTCCTAATTTAATGCCAATAAATGAAATTATTTATAATTCTAATAGAATAAAAGTAAATGATAACCTCCTTGTATGTTAAATTAATTATACCGATGCAATGTTCAGAACGTTGAAATTATTAAGTGGGGAAATGTATATCCTCTTATGAAATGAACATTTTTTTATTTTTTGACAGGGAATTAGATAAACTAGGACTAAATCTAAGCAAAATGCAAGATGTCGTTTCTTAGTTTTACCTAAATTTATATTCCTATTGTTATTCGTATAGAAGTAGCGAGTGACAACAGTTGTTTTGAGGTTCATTCCATTTTTTTATATTTTCATTATTTCTTATACTAAATGTGTAATATAGTGTAACAATTAAATTGTTACAACTAACAATTATATCTCGATTAACGTTATCGACTGCTTTTGTGTTTTGAATTGGCGTCATTTTATTCAGTTGATTCTTTCTTCATTTGCTAAGGGCTGAAGTAAGAATCCATGGAGTCTTACTTATGCTTGAGCACTATTGTAGTCACATAATATCTGACATGGCTCAAACAACAAATCATCTCATTATGTCATTATTATTATGTTACTATCTTACCTTCTCTTGACTTTTATCTTACCATTTTCGTTAGGCGTTGACCGCGTTCTCGTTTTTTGTCAAAAGACGTAAATTTCGTACATTTTATCATAACTGACTTACGACTGTTTTTTTTTTTTTAACTATACGAATGTATCTTCTTTGTAGTTCTAATTTTGGTTTGGAACTAAATTTTTATAATTTTGCTAATACATATGATCAGTTGCATGAAATACTTTCGGGTTCTCATAGTAGCCAAACGAATTTGACTTCCATTAATGACGATTTCAGCACCTTTGGGGGGGTCTCTGATGCAGTCTATTTTACTTTCCTTTACTTCTTTTTATATGTTTTTTCTTTCCTTTTTTTTCTCAGCAGTCAAGCGTTCCAGATGTAACCTAGCTTAGGCCCGGTATTTCTTCCCACACTTAAGTACCACTAAATCTAAGAACGCATTAAGCTAAGAACAGTTTAAGGCTGGAAATTCCGTTCTTTTTCGAAAAATGTGGGGAAGCTTAAGTTATCTACCCTGTATGATGTTGCCCATATTTACCGCACGCGCTTTTTACAAATAGGTCACATTTAAGACGACGTTGTGGGGTTGTTTACAATCGTAACATTTACTTATAACGTGGAGTACACACAACGTGGCAGCGAAATTAATCGGAATTTAAATTTATTAAAAATTAAATAAGTGACTTTTTAATACTTAAAATAAAGTTCTTCCAATTTCTTTCATTTTTTAAATGCTATTTATTATTATTTCTTATTATATTAATTTATTATTAAATTGAATTAATGTAATAAATAAGTTAATTAAATTAATTTTGCCAAAAACTTTTTAACAATCTTCAGGAACCAATCAATTGACTATTAAGGGGGAGGAGTAGTCGTTATCGTTTTGACCGGCGAAAAGGTGAAGTGATTTCCCGCTCGTCCTTAAGACTGCAGCAACTGCAAATAGATTTTTGAAAAGAGCATTTCTTATAGAGGCCAATGGTACTTTCCATTTTTCAAAATATTGATACAAATTTGAATTACAGACAAAAATCTAACAACATATTTTTTTCGTATTTTTGTACAATTTCTTGTATTTTCTCTTATAACTTGGTCAATTTTGATTATTTTGGAAAAAATCTTGTACTGTTAGATAGCAAATGAAAAGTTCTTTCCAATTATTTAAGAATTTTTTCCGATTTCACCTTTAGTTTCCCGGAAAATTAAGAAAACTTCTGTACGCTACAACAAAGTTTTTTCTACAGTTTTTATCTTACAACATTGATCAACCCTTCATTCGAAAGTTGATAGAAAGGCGGGGTACAAAATAGAAAGCATTTTTTGATATTTTGAAAATCGCCTGAGTTATCGCGGAAAAACCAACTGGTTTTTCTGGCATTCTTTCCACTTAATTATTTTGCTTTGAAATACATACAGTTAGTTAGATAATTTTGTCCTGTTTCCGACTGGCCTATTATTTTTGTAGAAAATGTTGATTTTTCGAAGAAAATTGAGTGGAAATCCAACGTCGTTATTTTACAAAGATTGCCCGCGTTACACGTAAACAGTGCGGGTTTGGTTAATCGAAAGTTTGTGGAACCATCAATACTCAATCGGAGCGAGACATACAATTCGATTTGACAAACGCGCACAGTCTACCAGTATAGCGGGTTATCTTGCTTGATAATACACAAACAAGGAGACTGGCTTTTCATTCCATTTTCTTCGAGAAACCAACACTTTTTACAAAAATAATAGGCAAATTGGAAACGGGATCAAATTATCTACCTAGCCGTATGTATTTCAAAGCAAAATAATTAATTTTAATAAATGAAAACAATGCCAGAAAAACCAGTTGGTTTTTCCGCGATAACTCAGGCAATTTTCCAAATATCAAATAATGCTTTCTATATTGTACCCCGCCATAGTATTAACTTTCGAATGAGGGGTTGATCAATGTTGTAAGATTTTTTCTTTAAATAAATAAACATTGGATCGTTTTAAGAGAGTACACCAGTGGTTTTCAAAAGTTCTGGAAGTGCCGACCGTGTAAATTAGTAATTAAGTCATTAAGGGCTCTTCATTTTTCACCAATGACGCATTTCTTACGTTGTGGATAAGGAGTAATTTACTCTGAGCCTGTTAAATTGATCTGAGGAATAAAAAAAATTACTAGAGCGACAGTTGAGAAACATTGGTTTAAGACTTGATACTAAACAACTGTGGCCTACAAAAGAACCACACACAAAAATCAAAATGTTACGAATGTATTACATTAATTCAACTTTTAATGTGTGAAAAACCCTCTTGCTAATTGTTGCATATTCAGAAATTAAATTTGATATAACTAAATTTTCAATGAGCTACATGGTTCAACTTTTGCTAAAATGGTCATTAAGGGCCACCCTATACTAAATGCTTAAAATATGTTACCAATTAAATAGGAATTCTAAGCAGTGGGACTTTAAAAAAGTCTGGTTGTAGAACTTATCCTATAGTACTCCGTTTTTCCAATACATAACTTTAAAATGACTCAAGTCTCTTATTATTAACTTTATTAAGCCATACCATAGCGCTTTTGAGGATTGACAGTTCATAAGTTATTATTTACATTTCTTTATTCATTTCTGTTGTGTACAAACATTATGCAGAACGCAGTCTGTGCGCGCATCCCTGCCTTAAGGGTAGTTGAGGGGTTGGATTCTATTTTTTCTCTTGTCCCGACATTACTATCCGAACCATTGTATGTATCACTTTTCTGATAACAACCCTGACAAGGGACAATACAGTATTCAAAAAACTAAGTCTAGTTTCATTTCAACAAACCAAAAAATAGTACGTAATCGAAAGGTTCAACAATTTCGTTTCATTTTAACATTTCCTTATTCAGTTGTGTTTTGAATATGTGTAAGCCAAAACTCAATCAAGTTAATAACGTTTCTTGTGCTTGTAAAAAAGTATGTTGTCCTTATGCTAAAGATGCTTAATTAAAATCAGCAATACGCAGATGGTAACTCGTTTCCGTTCCGAAGGGTTCAATGTTAAAAACCTATTGATTGACCAGTTGTTGAAAAAGCCGATGAAACTTTCCAAAAAATTGAAGAAGACCAACTCATAAGACATCACTGTGGTACATTGACAAAACAACAGTTTTGAACCATTTACAATAAAGTAACATGCAAAAAGAAGCTTGATGTTTGGTTACTACATGAATTAACACAAAAAATTTGTAATACCAAATTTACATGTGCGAATCTCTTCTACACAGAAAATAAATTGAGCCAGTAAATTTTATATGGTAATAATGTGTGGAAAAGATCGTAGTCAAAGATGAATGCCTTGCTTTTGATGAGACAGAAAGGGAATTGTTCATCATGAACTGCTCTAATCGAGTCAGACCTGTTTCTGTCTACTGTCAACAAGCAATACGGTTGAAACGCGTAATTGAGGTGAAGTGCTCAAAATTGATTAACAGGGAAGGAGCTGTTTTCCTGTTTTCCATCACGACAATGCCAAACCGCATATATATTTAATGACTCAGTAAAAATTGAGAACGCTTGGCTTGGAAGTTTTGATGCATCCATTGTATAGCTTAGAACTTGCTGCGTCAGGCTACCATTTGTTTCGCTCTCTGCAAAATTCTTTTAATGGAGTAAGCTTGACCTCCAAAAAGGCCTGCGAAAATCACGTGGCTCAGTTTTTCGGCCAGAAATACTAGAAGTTCTACAGTGATGACATAATTATCGATCATAACGGCATATACTACGCTCAATAAAATTTATTTTCAATACGTATAGAAAAAATGTATTTGAATTTTAATATAAAATGCTACGAACTTTTTGCTTGACTTGATATAAATGAAAGATGAATAATGTATAAGCGTCTTTGTCAGCAAAGATCTCATCTACTTTTGGATGATTCTTATTTGATATTGAACTGTTTGTAATGTAATAAATTCAGAAATTTTATTGTAGAAAATTACACTTTGAAATTTTTCCCATCAATGTTTACTAATTCATAATTCATAAGTCGTTATTGTAGTGAATAGAAGTATAAATAAAACATAAATTGAATACGGAATAATTCATTCAGTATCTTGTATTCGTCATAGGTGAGGTCTTTAGAGATTCTACCTATACTTACATTATACGTATTTATCAATTATGAATGTTTTATTAAAAAAAACCGCATTATTTAGTGCAAACTTATTGTTGTTATTCAACGGATTGATAAACTAACTGACATGTATTTAGTACGTTCAATATCATCAAATAATTGTTATCGAATCGACTAGCTGTTGTTAATATTTTAATATTCATATACATATGTGTATATCTTCTTGATAGATAGTCAATCGATTTTTTCAAATTAATAATTTCATATAAAGTCTTTTTTACAAACTCGACAAATTAGTATTGAAATATTGTGTGAAGCACTATAAATAATAAAAGCTGGAATGCTTCTTCATCATTCACACTTAAAGTACTTGATGGATTCTAATGAAATTTCTCATGAGATGGGACATAAGTAACATTCCATATTTATTAAAAGTTGTATTTCTAACAAGAGTGGAAATACCGCTATATGAAACTAGTATGTAAGTTATGGTACAAGAGCTAGTGAAAGCTTCAGTCACAGGAGTTTTACAAAAATCATCTCGACTCCAGTTAGATACATTATTTCTTCTATAATTGAATTTAGACTTGTGGATTTAAACACCCTATAATATTTAAATAATAATTAAATCAAATAATCGCTTGACAGAGTCAAATACCGAAAATATATCTGAAAAATTTGTCTAGTGTAACAAAAATTGTTTTTTACTTCATTCTGAATGATTCACTATAAGCTCGTTGTCATCTTGTTGTTCGGATTGCTTTCAACGTGTTACACAGGATAAAAAATTGCCATTTTTTGTTCAATCCCAGAAATAGTTATTTATATCACAAGAGTAGAAAGCTAGTCCTTACAAAACGAGTGTGAACACGTTCTCACGTGTTTAACAGCGACATTTTCCCATCGTGTATTGTATACAGTTTTTTACGACAGTATGAAATCGCTTATAATAATTTAAAAAATTAAATAACTGTCAATTAATAAAAATTATAATAATTATATTATCATGTGAAAAGGACTACAATTTATAGCTGTAAACAGGAGTCTTTTTGAAAAAAATTATGTTATGACGACAATTTATAGTATATTAAGTATCAATAACGGTAAGGAGATTTTACCGTTCGTGATGCTTATGATATTTTTTGCACGATCAATTTTTTTGTACCACCTAGTTTATTTTAAACAATACAAACAGAACGAAAATTTTGAGTATGTTGTAGTCTCATGATTAGATTTCATACATGCGTTACCATGGCATTTTTCCAAACATGATCGGTAAGTTGTACTTACCGTCGTAGCAACCAGTAAACAACAGTAAAAACAACATACCGTTGTCAAATCAGCTGTAGTAAATAAACAAAAACGCTTGATCGTCCAAAAACCGTAATGTGAATAATACATGGTGTGTCAGCGTTCTGATATTTAATTGTTTCGTGACGTCACGTTGGACAAAATTGACAGTTAGTAGTAAATTCAGACGCTGTTAATGCAGTTTATTTTGAAGATTTTTCCAACAATTTATCAGTAAAATTATTTTTTTGAGTGATTATAAAAATGCCGGGTTGTTGTGTTTGGTTGTGGAAATTATTCCAAGAAAACAAAAGGATCGGACATTAAATATTTTAGTTTTCCCAAAAACGAAGACTTATGTAAAAAATGGATTATAGCTTGTAAACGTCAATATAAATTTAATATTGAACATGGTTCCAGTTGCAATTCCATTTATGTTTATTTTAGCCCGTATATGTTTAATCCATTTCAAGAAGAAAGATTTTGTTATACCACTTCGCCAAAGATTGTTGAAATATACTGCGAAAAATTGTCGAAATCTGTACCTACTCAAAATGTACCGGGAAGTACAGCATTCAAACGAAAATGCGACTCGAGAGAAAACCGATTGTTAAAAAGACATCAGCGTGTTTTAGTACGGAATATATTAAATGAAACATTATCACGATCGATAGAACAACCTGGATCTTCTTTTAGTGATCCCAGAAGTTCAATGGAAACTCATCCGTAAGTTTTCAAAAATTGTATACAATGTAGTAATAAATTAATATATTTTTTTTAAATATGCCACGGATATATGGAAATCACAACAACTCGATTATGGAGATTTTCAACATCTACCCCTGTTATATTTTTTATTAGTTCCTTAATTCTAAAATACCCATCATAGATTGCTTATCACATTACATTTATTTACCTTTGAACTCCAAATTTATCCTATTATCCTATTCTGATCATTTCCTTTATTTATAATTAAAGCTTTTAATGTCAGCACGTGCCTATGTTTTACAGAATTAAAGGAAATGTTCTGAATAAAGAATTATAGAAAATTGACTCTATTTTCATTTTATTAGAAATAACCTTGAGCATCAAAATATCATCCTGAAAGAAAAAATTCTCGCTTTAGAGATAGAAAATATATGGCTAAAAATTGAAAATTCAAGATTAATTAAAGAAAATTTGGAGTTGAAAAATATGTCAAATGAAAAGCTTTCTCGAACTTTAAGCCAGATTTTTACTCCTGGGCAAATTCAGCGAGTGCTCATAAAGGAGCAGAAGTTTATGAAATGGAATGCTGCAGATATTTCAGCTGCTATGTCATTGAGAGCAGTGAGCCCTAAAGCTTATCGATATTTGAGAAATACGGGTTATCCATTACCTGCTTTATCAACTTTACGCCAATGGGTCCAAAAAATGGATATTTACCAGGGAATATTGAAGGACGTTTTGTTAATGAAACAGAAATCGAAAACCTTTGCTGAGAAAGAACGTGTCACTGCATTATGCTTTGATGAAATGTTTATATCTAACAGAATTGGTATAGACCAGAAACACCAACAAGTTTTAGGTCCTCATAAAACTTGTCAAGTTGTTGTTGCGAGGGAATTATTTGCTCACTGGAAACAGCCAGTTTATTATGATTTTGATCAACCGATGATAAAAAGTATTTTGTTGAATATTATATCGGAGTTATATAAAATCGGTTTTATCGTTGTTTCAATTACTAGCGATATGTCGAGCAAGAATCAATCACTGTGGTTGCAATTGAATATTAATGAGGACAGTTATTTTTTCGAACATCCAAAAAATAATGATTGCAAAATTTTCATGTTTGCTGATGCACCTCTTTTATTGAAATTGGCCCGAAATCATTTCATTGATGAAGGTTTTCGATTCGATAATAAGTTGATTAATAACACTTGCATTGAAAAAATTATTAATCGTTCATCAATTGATGACTTAAAAATTGTTCATAAATTGTCGCGTTATCATTTGCAAGTTCGTGGATCTGAACGACAAAAGGTACGTCCAGCTGCTCAAATTGTTTTCAAATACAGCAGCTAAAGCAATCGAATGGTGTGGACAACAAGGTTTCCTTAACGACTTTTATTGGGAGGAAATTAGTAGAATTTTCAAATTGTTGAATAGTTGGTTTGATATTTTTGATGCAAAGGCCAAATATGGCAATCATCCTGGTGTTAATGGTTTTGGTGTTGATTTGTCTTCTCAAATAAATATTTTACATGAGATGACCGATTTTATCAAATCAAGTCGTGTTGGTAAACATATTAAGATGATTCCTTTTCAAAAGGAAATTGTTCTTAATAATAAGTCGTTAATTTATATGTTTGATTATCTTCAATCTAAATATAATATCGATTATGTAATTACATACAAGATAAACCAGGATATAATTGAGAACTTTTTCTCTTATATACGTGGAATTGGTGCTACAAATGATCATCCTTCTGCATGGGACTTCAAATACATATTAAGGTGGTATATATTAGGTAAAAGTTCTTCTGCCGTTTTTACGTCGTATCAAAATACAGAAGAGAACGTAAATGAACAATGTCTAATCCAACCACTGTTACGTAATTCTCCTACTGATACTTGTATGTCGTTTGATTTGTTAAAAACTCTGGTTATGAATAATAATCCAGAAGTTGTTGATACTGAGCAGCATCGACTGCAATCTGATAACTTTATCAATGATAATTTAAATGAATCTGCTACTGAAATTCATTTGCACGACGATATGCAAATTCATCCTCAGTATGAAGATCTGTTGGCAAACTTTGATGAATTTTCGTTTTCGAATACTATTAAAGAGCAAGCGTTAAAATATTTGACTGGCTATATCGCTTATAGATTTGATAATAAATACCCCGATTTACAATTGGGAGAAAAGACCTATTTGATTAATTGTGATAATGCACCTGATTGGATAATGTGCTTATCTAGAGGTTACCTAATGTATCCTTAGTGGAAGTTACTAGAATTTTAGATGAAACGTTTGTTTTAATTAACCAGAATTCCCTATCGAAGGAGAGTAAACTATTTGACAGAATTGTTGATTTAACATTACAAAAATTGCCAAATGAAAATATTATACCGAAAGAGATTCTTTTGTGTCTAGCACGAACCCGGACGTATATTAGATTGCGAAAATTGAACAAAAAAATTAGTTTCGAAAATAATAAAAAGAAGCTATCAAAAAAAAAATGAGTAAGATCGTTCAATAATTCGTTGTTTTTTTTTTTTTTTTTAATTCGAATATAAAATATTGTATCTGTTGTTTTAAATTTATAATCAACGTATTCATCTAATACGTATCAATGTTGTACTATTTCTTTATAGAAAAATTAGAATTCCTATAATTATTAATATAATATATAATTATGATAATCTGTTTTCATCTACTTTTGAGTATAATTGTAAATTTTATTATTAAAAAAAATAATTTAGTGTTTTACGCCATATACTCAATGAGAATTTTTGTCCAACGTGACGTCACGAAACAATTGAACATCAAAACGCTGACACACCATGTATTATTCACATCACGCCAAAGCGACTGGCCATTCTAAACAAACATCAAATAAAATCATAACGGATGACCAGACATAAGTTAAGTTTACTTGCAGACAAGGTGAATAATTGACTTTCAGAGAGGTATCATATGTTATTCATATGTTAGTCCTTTTATGCAGCAACGGCTAACAAAAAAGTATAGTAAAAAAAATTCGAACGAGAAAAGTTCTTTGATAAAAGGTATGTAATATACGTCATCAAGGCAGAAAATGTCTAGTAGATAAAACCAATAAACAACACTAACATTTATAAGTGTATACAGGATGTAACTTAAATATTTAACAATATTTAAAGCATGCGTAGTGATCGAAAGACTCAGCATATGGTCTCGTTTTAGAAGAAGTAAGAACAGGAATTTTTAGCAAGATTCTTAGAGAATTTACTAGAATGCATCATGGCAGATGTAATTATTACAATATATAATCTCCCTTCAGAGTTCACTTGCAAAATTTGGGAACGTTTGTCGATTATTTTTTGTCAATTAAAGTTAACTTACAATCTAACTTTAACTTTTTGTTTTGACTTATTACAATGTTTTTATCTTTTATCGTACTCTAGTGCATATGAGGTTTGCTTATTGTAAACCATTTCAATTACATCCTGTATATGATTATATAATTTCTTATGTTTTCATTTAATTGCTGTTTAACCAGCAGAAATTGTAGACACTTTTTTCAGTTTTATAGGGGAGAAGGTGCAAGATTGTGTGACATTGTATTTTTTGAGGGTTACTAAAAATGTGACGCTGCGTGACAAGAGTGGAGGGGGTAATCCAGAAAAGTACAATTTTGGATGACGTCAACTATCGGAAACACGCTAAATTAAATTTCGCGTCAATCAGTCGTGTAAGACTCGTTTTACTTTTCCGGTCGCCATTGTTAATTTGAATTTCCCCACAAACTTGGGGTCTAAAACAAGCATGACTATTTTTAGCCCTACCCCTAATTCGAATACCTCCCAAATTTCTGAACCTCCAAATAGAGTTTTCAAAAGACTACAGTTTTTATTATTTTTAAATCACTTAAAAAAACTGGCATGTGTGTCGCCACTCTTTTTAAATTTCTCAGGAATATCCATTTCTACAACGCTGAATAAAGCTTCTGAAGAACAATAATCTTTCTAAATGGACAATTTGATTGTCTCTCTAAAAATGTAATGAGAAGAATCATTCTTCGATACGGCAAAGTAGGACCTTCAGAGGACAACAACTTCCTCTCTGTTCTTAGCATCTTTCTAGATAATCAGCGTGAATATCATGACGCAGCAAAGTAACCTTGCATTCTACTTTTGCCCTCAGAAATTATTTGAAAATCAGTGACTGGCATGTTTAGATTAAAGCATCAAATTTAACTCCACTATGTTGGACAACTTGTCTTTCACTCTGATTTTACTGAATGCATCTTAAGATTTCTTCTAATTGTAAGTCATGTAATTTACATTTTTTCATTGGAAAAGTAAAGTGATACATTCAGATATTGTAACGATTCAACAGTTTAGACATTTTGATGGTGATAAGAAGCAGAATATTGAAAACTTGACAACTCTGATATTCTCACAAGAGAGGAGGTAACTGTCAGCACTTCCTGTATGAATTCTATGAAATTTGTAGTTTTGACTATTCCGCATTCCTCATGCACACGTACACGCTTTTGCGTGATTCATTTAGCAAATCAAGCATTTCTTAATCTATTTAAAGCACATCAAAATTTCAAATATGTTATTCAGTTATACGGGTGTATATTGTGTGTAACAATTAAATTGTTACAACTGTGACTTATATTCAGAGTCTTTTTATCGACTGCTATTATGTCTTAAACTAACGCATTTTATTTGACTTGACTCTACCGTACCGTTACCGTACTACACTAATTGCGTATTTTTTCTTTTGTTAAGAGATTGGTAAATTTCGGACATTTTGGCATAATAGATTTACAACGGTTTTTTTAATCCATACGAATGTATAGTAGTTTCTTTGTAACCCTAATTTGGGGTTGGGGCTAAATTTTTATAATTTAGTTAATATTGTTGGTTGCAAGAAAAACCTTGTGTTTTTCATGTCAACCAAACGAACCTTTATTTTGATTAGTGACGATTTAAGCACCATTGGGGATGTGCTTTAATAACCCTCACGCTGTCTCTGCTGCAGTGTATTTCCTGTTGCTTTAATTCTCTTTATATATTTCTTCTTCTGTTTTTCTCATCGTTTGAGATATAACCCCGCCCAATGGAGCATTTTTCCCTAACTTCCCGCTTGGGCTCAAGGTTCTCAAAACTGAGGTCTTCTTATCTTTTCCGTTCCTTTTTGTGTCTGTTTTATGTTGTCGGTACTACAAAGGCTCTCATCTTATCCAGTTCAATCAGGAATTTCAAATGTACTTGTTTCCTTTTTCTAAATTAAATAATTAATAGTTGGGCTTACAGTTTTCTATATTAGACTTTTCCGGTACTCGGTTAGTCAATTCTTTTCATTTAGGGTTGACGCAAATATCGACCTTACAAACAATGAGTTTAAGGATTATCTATCAACACGGAGGTACTTTTTGAAACATGTGCGACAGTTTTAATCTCATACCGGTCTCGTAGCCTTCAGAACAATTTCGTTTTCCAATGGCGATATTACCGTTTATCTAGCTGAAAAATAATTTCAGAATTTTCCGTTTATTCTCAATTTAGAGTGTGTATGTATTGTTATACGCCCTAGAGAAGAGGTAATTTTTTTTTTAGTTATTTTTCGGATTCTAATTGCATTATGTAGAGGAATTTCGAGGAGTTTAGAATCTCTGGAAGGACTAAAGATTTTGAGACCACGAGATCTAGACTGTTTTATTATCAACATCTCTGAATTCTGTTTGGAATTTTGGATTTCCGCAATTGTAGAGAGAACGCTGCGATTACCTTTCAACGCTGTCTAGAACGGTTTACAATCAAGTGACACTCATCAAGTTCGTGTAGGACAGCCACACGATAAGTTTCCTTCCTTTTATTTATCTAACAAATGTTAATTACTTCAAGAGAGTGCATTTAATATCTACTATGGGTACTTCCGCCCCATTTCGTTATATTTTTCTTCATTTTTTATTAAGATAGTCCTAGAAAAATTATTATCTATTATAGGTAGCAATCTCCAATTGCTACAATTGTAAATTGAACGTTCTTTAACGTTATCTTAAGAATGCGGTCTTGTGTTTGCTTATATTGAAAGTGTTCACTTTCATTCGGCACTTTCTCTTTTATTAACATATTATTAGAATATTTATTAAAATCTTACCGTCGTTCTATCGTTATTGTACCGCTTCTACAGATTCTGCTATAGCTATCTTTCACATTTACCGATACCGACACGATATCGGCAGAATATTGACACAATACAAACTACTCGATACGCACAGTCAAGAGTTGTTGTTCGCTATAGCTGAATCAAATAAATTAGATAGGTTATGTTTTTTATATTTAAGGCGAAAACGCAAAATAAGCAGAAACAGTTATAGGTACAACCAATTTTGAAAGTGAGATATTTACAGGGTACTTATAATACTCTACTTGAGAAGTTAATTGGAAATTCGAACAAGTTCTTTAATTACATACAAATACATTCGATTACATATTCTGTAATATCGTTAACATGATCAAGAAACAAGACTCTGGATTTAGGGTGTGTATACCACCTGAAAAAATGCTAGCAGTGACAATAAGGTAAGTCTTCTACCAACATATATTCGAATATATCAATTTATTATAAGTATGTAAGTTCTAATACAACAAATATGAACAAAAAAACAAAATAAATTAATTATTAAGTATCTTTTTTTATCAAATAGCTCCTGATAATTATTTGAGTAAGGTCATTGGTGTACCGACTAACCTGATGGAGGACGTGATTGGTAGTAGTCCGAATGGCTAGCAGACTAAGATGGTGGAATACCAACATAGACCTGCTGCAAGGGTTGTTGGCTTGGAACACGCCGCTGTTTCATATTTCTAATCGTATTCTACGCTTCCATTTGGAAGTCCATTAACTCCATCTCACTCATCTTGGGTATATATGGCAAAAAGTACCAGTAGCTCGCGGTCTGACAGAATCTCTCGTTGTGCTTCTTTATTTTCGTCAGATGTGTTGCAGTTCTGTCTGAACTTGAAGGAACAAACTGCGACGCTACAACTGGCAGCTGCAATTTCACAAACTCCTCTCCGTCAGTACTGCCGTACTCACAAGTAAACCTTACGAAGTCGAAACTCCCGATTTTGGTGATTTTTGGTATATTAGTACTTCATTCTATTCTAAAGGATGCATGTTTTGTTATTTGTGCCCATACGCAAGTTTAAGGGAGAAAATGGGGGTTGAAGTTATCCCTGCAAAATCAGTTTTTGGGCAATATCTCTAGAACGGTTCAATATTTTTTGATGATTCAAAAACTGAAAGATAGACATTTGTAGGGGTTACAACGTGGTAGAAACCAATTGTCAATATCCTGTTGAGGGTGAAAATGACAGGCACTTAAGTGTTGTTTTTTACGGTTTCTTGCAATTTTACACCCCATGGTATAACATACCAATATGAAATTTTTTGTAGTAGTACAAAATTACAAAATAAAAGTTACCTGTTCGAGGGTTTTTCATTATTTTTAATTGTTACCCCATAAATAATTCTTAAGTGTTGTAATTTTAGGGGTGAATTTTGGCTATGTACATTATTTTTTGAAATCGTATTTATGTGGGTTTTGAAGGCATTTGAAAAACCTTTCAAATGATATATGAATGACTACCCCAAACTACCTTTTAATGAATTATGCTAATATAAATTTATGAAAAAACATTTTATTACTATTAGTGATTCTACTCATTGTAATTATTTTATTTTGTTTGTATTATTTATATAATGATCCAATTTTTTATTTTAATTACTATTTTTATCAATTACAACCCCTTCTGAATTATTATAATATAAATTTATCGAAAAATATTCAATTACTCTATTTACAATTATTCTAGAAATTCCTTACATTTTATATATTTGCATATACGTAACAACTTGCTTATGGTCGGTAGTTGTTACAATAATGATAGGTTTGGAAGAAATGTTCAAAGAAAAGATTTTGCTTGCATCATCCGCAAACGTCACATGTACAACTTCTATGATAGGCTTTGAATGAAATATCTGTAGAAAAATCTAGTCTTTCATTCGGAAATCCACTCCGGTACCACGCATATTTGAATAATTCTGTATATATTGGGGAAGAAAACTGATTATGGACCAATAATTGTAGTTTAATTATGTTATCCTTTAAGTGAAGATTGCAATCATATCGTGACAACAACACAATGCCTGAGAACTGTCTATCGAATCTCTTCCACCGGCGAAAGCCATAAGCGTCTAGAAGGTTGAATAAGTCCAGTAGACCCCTTTGGTAAATTCAAAATTTGGACACTCAATGAAATGACCCAAGAAAAGAGGATAGAAGTTGCCAATGAAGTACAACTTAAAGATAATTTCCCAATGTGTTTGGGAGCTATAGATGGGAAACATATTAGAATAGAAAATTTTCCTCATGCAGGGTCGATAAATTTCAATTAGAAAAAGTACTACTCGATAGTTCTTTTGGCGATTGTCGATACAGATTACAATTTTTTTATTCGTGGACATTGAAGCGCGTGGAAAGGATTGTGACTCCTCTATACTATAGTTTTGGAGAGGCTTATTGAATCTTGAATTACATATACCAGAAGAGAGACAGTTAACACAAGAAATGTGTCTAAAAGTTCCTTATGTTTTTGTAGCGGATAATGTGTTTCTCATGAATAAATATATCCGAAAGGATTTTTCAAATTATAATTAGAGTATTAAGCAGCGTGTTTTTAATTATAGTTTACACAGAACTCGTAGATATGTGGAATGCGCATTTGGAATTTTAAGCAATAAGTGCAGAATATTTCACAGGGCAATTAATGTTTCGAAATCTTTTTCCATTGTTAAAGCTTGTATTGTATTAAATAATATGAAACGCAAAAAATAGATATCGCTCAGAAGATTTGATTATTTATTCTGGTTCCAAATTACAATATCTATGCCCAGTTAAAGCAATATCAACCCAGAGAACAGGACAAGGTGTTCGAACGTGCTTCGCAAATTATTTTATTACCGAAGAAAGACAATTACCGCGGCAGTTACCAAAGATTCAAAATTTAAGATTGTTGGATAAAGAAATATTAATAGCATTTACCAGTTTTTTCTTGTCTGCTTGGGATAATTCATCAAATCCTTCCTCCAAATATTGGAATACTTCCTGCTAACTTTTGTCCCTAAGTTATTTTGACTCCAAGTTTTGTCCCAAATGCAGGGCTTTGATTCAATTAATCCGTTTAATGTAACCATGTCATATTTTAAGCCATTTAATTAGCCATTTTCACTGTTTTCAACTGGAAAATAACACAAAGCAACAAATTGCAACTTAACCGCCTCAGAATGTGTTTTCAACTCGACTGATTGTAAACCGTTATTATTAGAAAATATACGAAAATAGAATTCTTATAAAGGATTTTGATAGAGATTGTTTACGACATATTGTCGTCTGTAACGACATAGTACCAATATGTCGGCGAGTGCGAAAGCATCCACACATATTCGTATTCACTTCCATTACATTCATGTGTCCACCGATATTGTTATCGTTGTCTGTTGGTATCGTGTAGTTAAATGTGAAAATGCTCAACGACAACCAAAATTTGCAATCGTTCTGCCGTTCATAACGATTTTACAGTGACTATTGCCGACCATCGTTGTACGGTTTCTACCGATTCTGCTGTGACTATAGGCGACTAGAGTTCCCGTCTTCGCCTTATCAGAATTAGTTGTTTTGTTTAGATTTGTTTATCCAGAATTTATTTTATTTATTATTATACATTGTTTTGTTTCGAGAATAAATATTTTTAATTTAACATATTGTTTCTCTCACCTACTATGGTGAATGGCTCTTGAGCCAATAACCGTTCGACTTACTAACTCTACGACTATTTCTCAGAAGCTACAAATCCACCCTGACCTTGGCCAGCTGCAATCACCCGGGCGAACAGCGTTACATTCTAATGCACTTTCAATATTGAAGAGGATTATGATATGAGCTATGTATCGAAAGAGGTCTACACACCAAGCAATCGTGCAACCTGAAACACTCACACATTAGGGCCGTGCTAGTAATTGTGGACCAATCAGTGTGTGAGCCAGGTTGCACCGTTGCTTGGTGTGTAGACCCCTTTAACAATCGAGCGATACCGGAATAGGCAGTAGTGGATTCTACTGGGCGCTTACTATGTTAGTATGGAACATAGTCAGCCAATAGTAGCGTCAATAATACGTTAGGATGATAATATCTGACAACTACGACGGTCCACTACTGAAGAAAAGGCTCTCCCACCGTGCGCTATCCATAAAAGTTCCTTGTAGAACATAAACTAAACTGTAGGGCATCATAAGTTAAATAATACTTGAAGAATTATTGTTTAAAAATAAATTTTACATAAATATCTCTATTAAAGTTCGTCAATAACAAAAAGAAACAATACATATCAATTAGGATGGTATTAGTTTCAACATCTAAGTTGGTCTTAATTAGGAACACATGCGTATTTTATTCATATTTTTTTGGTTTTTCCGTAGTTCATTCAGTAATAAAGGTATAAACAAGTAAATACATGATTTTGATATTTTACCAACTAAAGGTTCCGAAAGAAGTAATTTTTATAATACCAAGAAACTAACTACTATTCTAGGAAAATAACTGTCTATGATTTTAGTTAAAATATTTACGTATATTTCAACTTATTGCAAAACTCTACATATCAAGATATCAATTTTCAATGGGAATAATACTATTATTTGTCTTTATTATTGTACTTTCTATGCTTTTGTATATATATAATTGAATATTTATGTATCTGTATATTTAAAATCTAAAAGTAACACGACAAGCGCGGCGTATCTTATACCACAGTCACAAGTGCACCAAAACCCTGTCTTAAGATATGACATGGAGATATGGCATAATTGGATCAATAGGGTTCTCCAAGGTCATCTCAATTTTTCGAACGGAGAATAATCGAGTTCTTGTAGGAGACATATTTTCATCATACAGATGTCTGGAAAAGTGAATTTTGCGGGGCTTCATTCCTAGATGTCCTCTGTTTTTAATTAGAATTAATGAGGTTATAAAGAAAATTAACGTCCCTGTAAGTTGTTGCTTGTATGTTGATGATTTGTGTGTCTTTTATTCAGGAAAGACTGTTGGTAGTATTAAAAATAAATTGCAATGTTATTAATTGATATTTATTTCGTGTGTGCAATCAATGAATGAAACGTATCAACAACAAAAACTCAGACTTATTTACTTTTTAATTTAATATTAACAGCCAACGATTTGTAGCGGCATTTATCACTTTATATGCAAAAAATGGATAAAATTACAATATTATAAATCGAAAAATCTGAATCTTATAAATATAAATACATTATCAAGATATCCTGATTCTCACCTCAAATATTGACTAATTTTGAACTATATGATGTTGAAATCAAAAACTAAAAGCACCAACAATGGCAATCATATAAAACCATAAATCTAACGAGTTATTACAAAGAACAATGAACAACTAACAACAAAATAGTGATATGACCAGAAAAAATTGTTCTTAACTCATTTTTTTTACAATATCCAAAAGTCACACAAGCGACCATGACAAAATTTTTCTTAAGAATTCTGCAAATTAGAATAATAAATAAATATCATACTTTATTATTAATCAGCTGACCGATATACCCGATATCTTAGCCAATATTGTGAAGAATAAATTGTTTGATACACTGATAGAAAATCATGATGATGATTCCTTGGTGATTATTGATCGGCAAAAGGTAGAATACGTTTGTGATTCATATAATTCGTTCCACCCTTCAATATAATTTACCAAAAAAAAAGGAAAAAAGATGATAACATTGTTTTTTTAGATATATAGGTTATTAGAGAAGATAATAGAGTTATTATAAATTGGTACAAGAAACCCATAGTTCCTAATAGGATTTTTAATTATCTTTCGTATCACTATATTGGTTATAAAATTAATGCTATTAGCAACTGGTTTCACTAGTATATTACCCTTATGTTAATAATATTCGCTTTTGTAATGATAATATCTTAAAGGTGAAAAATATTTTGATTAAAAACAGTTATCTTGATTAATAAGCCACAAGAAAAGGTCAATGAGTAGAATGAGGGTGAGTCCCAAAACTCAAATGAGAATAATAATAATAATTGTCGGTTTTATAAATTTACATTTATTCAAGATATCTCTTATTATAGTTAAAATTATTTAATTATAAATTTATTTTATTTAAAAAAATTGAATTGTACTTGAATGCATCATAACATGATGACAATAAAGAAAGAGTTCTTTACACCGTTGAAAGATAAAATTCATTTAAGTTGTAACATGTTTACATTGTAATAAAGTTGCTGTAGGGTAAACAAAACAATATATCCAAGATCATATTCCAAATATTTGTTTCTTCTCTCTTTAGAATTTCCTTCAAGAAAGTGTCCAATAATTTATACGATATTTGATCGTTCGTGACCTTCTGTAATGATTGACGAATATCCAATTATCGAATTTCTTCAAACTGATGATCTAAGACCAAAAAAAATGAACTTCTGAGATATATTCTGAACGGACCTTCTACGATTATTCATGCTTATTGTACGATGCAGAAGGAAAACGAAATGGCTTTTTCTCTCTAGATCAATATAGTTATAAGAAAATATAGCTGATAGCTTTGAAATAACAATTTCATTTCTATTCAAATTACACTTAAAATTTTATAAGGTAGTAGAAATAGTTAAGTGTTTATGGTATATAATTGCTGACGTGATATGAGCAACAACACGACATGCTGTTATCTTTTAATACAATTTTGATTAACTTCTGTATAGCAAACATTTCATTTTTGGCTCTATCACTTATCTTCCCGAAAAAATGGCATAATCATCATTTCTTTTTTAAATTAGAACCCCCATTTTTGATTTTATTCGACCCACAAAATTCTGAGTATTCGGCCCAACAGAGGCGGACGTCCTTTAAATAGTGTTACTTTGATATCATCAATTCCATGATTTTAATTATTGATTCAATTCTGGTATTACACACTACCTTAAATGTTAGATAATCAGTTCATAAACCTAAACTTATTCAATAAACATATTCAAGTATATATCTTTTGCACCATTAGTTAAGCTTAAACATCAACTTTTAAAATACATTAGAATGAATAACAGATCAAGTATCCGATATTTGACTTTAAAATAACCAACAGTGTACGATAATATTAAAGAAAAATGAATATTGTAAGAGACAGTTAGAGCATCCTTTTTAGTGAAGTATTTAACGATTGTTGAATAATTTATATCCTATCTTGAATTGTTTGGAATGTATTCAGTTCAGAAGACTCGTTTTAGAATAGAAAATTTCTTTTTTATATCTTCTCCAATAATGCTTAATCGTTATTGTAGTTAAAATAAGTGCAATATAAATCAATCACTGAATATTTCATCCAACCTCTTTGCATTAATCAAACAATAAAGAAGATAAGTTCCAACCAATGTATTTATTAAAAATATTAATTTTCGTGGTACTAGTTTTGGCAATTTGCCATTATCAGCCATTCAGCTACAAAGATTAGCAAAAAAACTATATAAGAATCATACAATTCCGATTTTTAAATAACTTACTCAAAATAGATACAACTAAGTACCACGCTAATTAGAATTTTTAATAAATACATTGGTTTGAACTTATCTTCTTTATTGTTTGATTTGTATTATACCAATGATAGATAATTGTTTGAACTCTTTGCATTAGTTGAAGGTGATTCCTTCTGAGACTCTACTCATAGTTGTCATAAAAGTACTCAAATAATTGTGATTGGAGTAATAGAAGATTTATATTTATTAGTGTTACGTAAATAACGTATACAGCTTGAGAGGTCAGACTAGAATTTATTAAAAAATTCGCAGCCTTGATAAACGACGCCTCGTTTGTTTTTAGCAAGTAAGTGCTATTACTTTTTCTGAAATCGTGGAAGTTAATGTTGACCAAACGAAATAAGATAGAAAAATGAAACCAGTGTATTTAATTAGAAATTAAGACCCTGTATAATTTAATATTATAACAGAACTCCGAAATCTGCAGAATCCTGATTAAATTCAATTGAAACATTACTTATGAAAACTCTACGTAATTGACAAACTGTACACAGTTGACTTTATAATAAGACGGTATTTGCATATTTATTGTACATCAAATCGAAAGAATATTTGAATTCAAATGAGATGATTTCTAAAAAAAAATCTATCACGCGAGTTAACATGAAAATCTTAAATTAGTGAAATAATATTTCACTTGAGTTGACTGTTTCACTTGAGTTGACTGTTTCACTTGAGCTGACTGTTGCGACGTATTCGTATTGCAACTTTGTTGTTTTTTATTAGTTGGAAGATGACTTGAACATGAATGATGATCCCAAATATGATCATGTTATTAAAAAAAAAAACAACAAACTTTGGCTGATTGTCTTGAGAAAACTTTAACTTATGAAGGTACTGTTAATTTTCAATTACTAGGATGCGACTAATAGTTTATCTGTTAATTATCAAAACAATGAAATATCGATTAGTACTCTTAGCTTACAAATTATTTTATTTTGTTTTTAGAAGGAGGAAAAAAAGACAGTCAAACACAAACAGTCAAAGACAAAAAACACAATCAATAATTTACATAATTTGTAAAGACAATTTACCCTTTTCATCCGTGAAAAAAACTGGACTAAAAACATTTGTACATACGATTTGTCCACGTTACAAGCTCCCTTCGAGATTTAAAGTAAGATATTTTATTTAGATTCAAAACATTTTTACAAATGAAATGATTAATTTTTCATTTCTTATTTTTATCAGAAATTATAAAAGTTTCTTTTATTTTATTTATATATTTACTATAAATTACAATTAATGAGTAGAGATACGATTTGGCACCGTAGAGCGTGCCGGCCAAAATCTACTCTCCTGACAAATTCGAGTAGAGCGGAATATTATTTTCTGTTTTAATCGAGTGTTTTCGTCGCCAACAAAACGAGTTGCTCTATAACGATAGCAGCAGAATGTTAAAAAACAGTAGACCATTTAAAATATCTGCATGACCGATCGACGTCATTCGTAAAACGCAGGAGTTTGATTGTACTGTAAATTTCAATGGAATGGGTTCCCCCTCCTGAATACTCTTATAGTAACTCGTTTGGGTTAATAAACATATGATTTATACGTAAAGAAATTTAAAATATTTTAATTTAATTTAATATTTTAATTATTATTTCAGGCTATAATTTGTAAATAATAATGATTTTTCTTCTCCGCTAGTTTACAACAAACAAGAAGTTATTTAATCAGAATTATAGAACAACTACGCCAATGGTAGGTTCAACGCGTTGAAATACTTACGGCGAAACTGTAAATCCTAACTCTATTAATGAGTAACCGACACGTAAGCTGTGCTGTACGCGTCTTTGCTAATGCAGCAAAAATCTGTCTTATAAACGTAATGTTTATAAGGCAGATTTTTATACCAATTCATAACGTAAATAGTTTATTTTAAACAGTTATTTCTTGTTTTAGTAGTTTAAAATTATATGTATCTATGTATGTTTAATTTCTAAAATAAACTTAAAAACATATTCATGCTTCTAAATAAATAAAAAATTTAGACTACCAAAAGTGACCACCCGCATAAGCATTATGTTACATAATTTTCAATATTTGTAGATAACTGAATTAATTGAACAAAAATATAGAATTACAAAAATTTTACTAAAAAAAATTTTATAAGAGATAAGTTATACATATAAGCTTAACACCATAATACTACTTACTATTACTAACCATACTACTACTTACTACTTACTAACCATAATAAATTCCACGAAAAGATTTTTATTAGTGTTGAGGATGAGTCCTCTAAACTTGATAATTTATGTCTTTCTGCGCAAAAAATGAATGATAAACATATAGGCGAATATATTGCCGATTTATTTAATGAAATCACAGAAGATTTTGATATATCAAAATATTAAATTTTGTCTATCACAACTGATAATGGCAGCAACATGACCAGTGCAGTAAAAAAGTTTTTAGGAGATAAGACTGGAATCCCTAGTTTGGCTCATATGCTCAATTTAATTGTAAATGAATGTATAAAAAACAATAGCTTGTTTTTAAAAATTGGGAATCCCGTAAAAAGTATTGTCACCTTTTGTAAACAATCGGTCAACGCAATGGGCGCTTTAAGAGTAGAGCAGCGTCAGGTAAAAAAGAGGGTAAGGTGAAAACTTTGATTCCATCAACCTCTGCAAGATGGAACACTTTCTGGGACATATTGGAAAGATTTATTGAACTTTCAGTTATTGTAGGAAGAGTTTTGGCCGAAATGAGTCAGACTAAGAAAAATGTTCCTGATATGCTTGTTGTATCTCATTTAAACATCATAAGAGATTTAATAAAACTACTTGAGACATTTAAATAAGCTACAGAAGAAATCAGTGGAGAAAATTATGTAACCGCGACTTTGGTTATCCCCCTCACAAATTTATTGCGTCAAGAATTGGAGCAGATAAAATCTGCAACAGATGCTTTAAGCTCTATTTAAGACAGCCTATTAAAAGGGATAAATGATCGATTAGAGTGGTTATAGAGAAATCCATTTCTTGTAAAGGCAGCAATTTTAGACCCCCGATTTTTCAGCATCAACTGTAGTTACCAAGACTGTTACAGAACTTTCCGGCGGCATTCGTTTTGAACATAGACGGAAAGGACATTTGTCTCCAGAACGTAAACCGATTTCTCATGATCCACCGAATGAATCATCCAGTTCAATTTGGTTTAGGCACGAAAAAATTATATCGCAAGCTATATATATAGAAGTCCCAATTTCAGGATCCGTAGTGAGTTGAAACAATATTTGGATCAACCGAATCTTCAGCGAAAGTCAGATCCATTAAGGGGCTTTGGCGAAGCGTGACTCATACCTAATACTTCCATTTGATTTACATTGAAATCAAAAATTTCGGATTTCTCGAAAACGGTAAAAGATATCGAAATGGGTAATAGCTCAATCGATTCGAAATGCTATTCTCAGTGACACTCAGTATATAAAAATTTTTTTGGTCGGATGGATTTTCCGAAAATTCGAAAAAACCATAATTTCACTATAAATGCATGGCTTTCGTTAATTTCTTTTTTCACCTAGTAAAAATTAACAAAACCCAACGATATGGGTATCAAAAGAACCCTAAAAGTCATACGAGTGACAGACAGTATCTGTATTTACAATTGTTTTCCCGTTTTTCTGAAAATCGCGTCTAAAAATACGTAATTTTTCGGATACTATAATACAGAAAGATACTCGTAGATACTCCTCTATGACAAAACGGACCAATCAGAGAATTCGATCCAACCTTGAAAATTGCAAAAGGGGGTAACAGAGAAACAGATATGTGTTCATCACTTTTCTATCCAGTTGACAACTGTAAAATAAACAACTGTGATAAAAAAAAGATAAGAAAACTAACCGACATAAATTTTGTAAAATCGAGAACTACAATGGCTATGGTAGCTATTCACTTGAGTGGTTCGATTCCGCGATATACTACATTTCGCTTTTTTCTTGCTTTTCTGTACTGGGAATTATTCAGTAAAATTGTTTTTTCTGTTTTGCGTCAATAATAGCGATATTATTCAACTCGCTTGTGTATCGAAATGAGTACTTTTCGATTCACTGTGAAATAAAGGAAAATGTAGTAAATTTTTTTTTCTTAAGGTTGGTAACGTTTTCATTGTTATTGACAACTGTCAAAAGTACTAAACAAAATACATATTAATTTTCAAATGTTCAATTGTTATATCAGTAGCAATAACTCCCATCAAATTCCCTAAATTTCATAATTCAAACTTTTTTTGTAATAAAGGGCACAAAATAGGCAAAACAGAAAAAACAGTATAAAAACTCGTGCCATAAGTCATATATTGCACTCGTCCTTTAGAAAACTCATGCTACCGGACTCGTTTTCTAAATTTGGACTCGTGCAATAATTGTCAACTTATGAGACTTGTTTTTTAATATACTATTTTAAAATACGTCAAGAATTCTATTATTTTCCAAATTTGTAGTGCTGTCGTTATTTTTGGAATATTTATGGTGTTTTTTAGCCTTTTGTTCAGCTTTCATCCTGAGTATCATACTTGCTGTATGACCACATACAAAACACTTGTGTGCCAGTAACACCTACAGTACAATTTGTTTTATAAGATTTTCGTCACCATCAGTAAACACAGTATTTTGTGAATATATATTTTTCCACAAACTTTTTTCTTGGCAATATATATTTGCATGCCAATTAAAACGCCAATACAAACTACAAATCCCTTTGGTCTTTTTCTGTTTTTTCTAGATAATTCGATCAGTTACACAATAGTGGCATGAAGAGTAGTCAAAAAGAACAACTTTAGCCAAAAATTACCTTTGCACTGACACTATGTACGGTTTTAATTTAAAAAGTGCTAAAAAGTGGCTCCACATAAGTATAGGTCCACTACCCAAAATCAAGTTTTTTGCACGATCAAGCGTTTTTGTTTATTTACTACAGCTGATTTGACAACGGTATGTTGTTTTTACTGTTGTTTACTGGTTGCTACGACTTACCGTTCTAGAACGGTAAGTACAACTTACCGATCATGTTTGGAAAAATGCCATGGTAACGCATGAATAAAAACAGCCTACTTATCTAATCATGAGACTACAACATACTCAAAATTTTCGTTCTGTTTGCATTGTTTAAAATAAACTTCAAGGTACAAAAAATTGATCGTGCAAAAAATATCATAAGCATCACGAACAGTAAGCAATTTTACCGATCTCAGACAATATTGGAGACTTCGTTGCGCTCAGTCTCTAAGCATTGTCTTCGATTATTAATAAAAAGTGTGTGCGAAATTAGAATATCTATAAAATATTATTCTTAATAGCTAATAACGTCTCCTTTGCGCATTATCAGATCAAAAACTGTATTTTGTATACTCCGGATAAGAGTTTTAATGACAGAGCCATGGATATCTGCCCATGCTCTCATTATAGAAGTTTTTAATTCTTCTACTGTGTTATATTGTGAGTTATTGGTGTAAATTTTTCTTATCAGTATCCTCCAAAGGTTATACATCGGATTACCATCAGGTGAGCGAGCCGGGCCCTACAAATCATTAATTTTATTGTCAATAAAGCACTGCTTAGTGCTGTTGCTGAGGTCAATGGTAGCGTAGTCTTGCTGGAACTGAAGTGAATTCTCCTCCGCCTTCTTAAAAATTGTAACAGCTTTTCTCTCTATTCATCCTGGTACTTAATGCTGTTCATTTTTGATAATCTAAAAGCGAGAGGAAGCTGCCCGTAAACACTAAATGCACCCTATATGGTACAGCTTTCACCTCTGAAGTTTCTATTTGTGAAATATAAAGGCTTTTTCCGTAAATCGCGCCAGTAGGAATTGAAACCATCGGGGCCATCCAATTAGATTTTTTTTTCATTACTGAATATGACCTAATTATGGAAAGACAATGTAAAATTACAGATTTAATCGGTACAAATAAATCGCTAACTCATTAACCTTATCCCACTGTTCATCTTATGTCTGGCAAATTCTAAACTACACTTTTGATGGTGAGGTTTCATCATAGGTGTATTGAGAGAAAAGCTGCTACCATTTTTAAAAAGTCGGAGGAGAATTCACTTCATTTTTCAGTAAAACAACGCTAACATTCACGTCAGTAACAGCACTAAGCTGTGCTTTATTGACAACAAAATTAATGATTTGTAGGGCCCGGCTCGCTCACCTGATTGTAAGCCGATGGATAATCTTTAGAGAATACTGATTAGAAAAATTTACGCCAATAACACGCAATATAACATAGTAAAAGAATTAACTTCTATTATGAGAGCATAAGCAGATATCTATGACTCTGTCATTTGAACTCTTATCCGGAGTACGCAAAATAGAGTTTTTGACCTGATAATACGCAAAGGAGACGTTATTCGCTATTGAGAATAATATTTTATAGATATTTCAATTTCTCACACACTTTTTATTAATAAAAACTTGATTTTGGGTAGTGGATCTTTACTTATGTGGAGCCACTTTTACGGAATTTCTTAATTAAAACCGTACATAATGTCAACGCAAAGGTAATTTTTGACTAAAGTTGTTCTAAATAAATAGATAAAGGCAAATAACCCATCTACTCCGCTCCTAATTAATTATTTAGTAGACCTATGAAAAACAAAAATTCGTCCAATTCAAATTTTATCTAATAATAATAATAATAATAATAATAATAATAATAATAATAATAATAATAATAATAATAATAATAATAATAATAACAGTAATGATAATTTAAGCAAAAAAATGCATTCATATACATCTTGGATAGAAACAATTCCAAGAAAAAGTTCAGATTAGTGTACTACAAAGACTACACTTATTTCCTTGACTGATATTTACGCCCTTCGCAAAATTTCGTAAAATATAACACGCCTCTCACGTACATATCGACAGCCCACTTAAATGCTGGTGGGGAAGTATGGGACGATTTTTGGTGGAGGCGCTTCAAGCTGGACTTTCGTTCGCAAGGCCCCTTAAAGTTTAGGCACAACAGTCGGCACTTTACGCCTGACTTATCTGAAATATGTTTAAAATATCTGATTGCTCCTTCATCTTCAGTCCTTCTCTTAATATGATTGTACCTTGTAATAGAAATCGACTGTCAGATGAGCACTTTAACCAGCGGCTATTTTTGACAACCTTGTCCAAAAGATACTTGTTGGACTAAACCGTAAAAACTTAATTATTAAAAAGATTGATTTCTTTGAAAAATTGTTTCAATTACCTTATTTTAATTCCACTAAATGAAAACTGAATGAGCTACTCAAAAACAATGAATAACGGAAAACTACTACTGGAGGATCAAGTAGACATCAAGATTGAACATTTAAGATAATTACTGACAAACATTACGGATTAAATTGTCTAAAATAAAATGAGAAATTTGGATGATTATTAGCAATGGAGATGATACAAGCCATTAAAGAGATCAAATACACTTCAATTTTATTCCCTTCATTTCCATTGCTAGAAATCATCCACATTTTTCACCGCCCTAAACTCCTATTAATTGTCAAGTGATTGAAAACAAATTTTAAGGATTTATAGGGGGGTTCCTGGTGCACATTTCAGTGAAAGTTGGACCATATAGCTCGTTGGGAAACATGAAAAAAAAGGATTTTTGTTGAAAATCTCAACATTTTCGCCAATTAGTTTTTTACATAAATGGATTCAAGATGACTTGAAGATTCTCGGAAAACTGTTTTTTTCGGTTTTCTGGCACTGTATTCCGAAAAAAATTGAGAAACGAGTTTCTCGTACATCGATCGTAAATGTGACCAGTTATTCGCTTCTCAGTTGTTCTATTCTTATCTTAATGGGTGATCATGTTATCGTATTTGTATACTTAAGAAAAAGTGCTTGACATTCGATACTCATAACAAAGGCACATGCCAGTTATTTGAATAGGCTTGTTTTTCTTTAAATAAATAAACATTGGATCGTTTTAAGAGACTACACCAGTGGTTTTCAAACATTCTAGAAGTTCCGAGCATGTAAATTATTTATTAATTCATTAAAGACCCTTCATTTTTTGCCAAAGGCACATTTCTTATGTTGTGGATAAGAAATATTTCACTTTGACCTCGTTAAATCGATTTGCGGATTAAAAGAATTTACCAGATCGACTGTTGAGAAACACTGTTTTAAAATTTTATACAATATTTCAATATTTTCACGGTCAAGCTCTGCTCGTACTTTTTTAATTTTTTTCGAAGTCTTAAGAGCAAATTGCAAAAACCAAAATGTTACGAATGTATCGCATTAATTCAACACTTTTAATGTGTGAAAAACTCTCTTGCCAATTGTTGCATATTCAAAAGTTAGATTTGATGTCACTCATTTCCCAATGAGCTACGTGGACCTAATTTAGCTAAAATGTTCTCTGAGACCCCCCCCCACCCTATAAATCGTTAAAATATGTTTCAAATCACTCCATAATTAACAGACATTTGGGGTTGTGGACACCTTTAAGAGAAGGGGGTTGTATATCGATATATCGATATTTTTTCATTTTCGATAAATAATATACATTGATTTTATAAAAAAATTTCGATATTCAAAATATCGATACTTTTTAAATATCAACATACCTAGCTGGTTGCTGATCATCGGCGAATATGTGTGGGAGCGTTGTCGGGGGTAATCAGAATCTGCTTACAGTAAAATTAAGTTTTCAAATAAAAAAAAAATTATAGAAGATAGAAGCGACAATAGTGAGGCTTATTTTGAAAGTGGCAATGGCAATGTGATTAGCCAAGATATGATTCCAGAATGTTTCCAGTTTGGCGATAACCATAATAACATTAAAGATTATACAGCGTGTAATCGAAATGCGGTAAAATATTTAAGGCACATATAGGGCCCCAAAAAATGGGCCGATTTTTTCAATATGTCGATGGTCGATATGGTTTTGTTTTCGAGAAAATATGTTTTTAGACACAAATGTAATAAATACCGGCCAACTTAAAGGCGTCAGCCAAATTGCTGATATCAATCAACATTGTTATTGTTAGATCACTTGCTTGTGGTAGTGTCGATCGCATGTGTTTGTGCGGACCTCCTTTATTTCTCGCACTATTTTTTGTGTATTAACTTTTTTGTGAATGATTGTGGAAGTGGTTTAATTTTTTGACTATCACTTTGCATTTGTTCGGTTATTTTTGTGTTTTAACTTTTGTTAATGTTTAGTTTCATAGTGTTTATAATTTGTTCTGTGTAACATTAGTGTAGTGTCACTATGGCCCAAATTACAGCTGCTAAATACACAGACATGGTGCTCATTTTGAACAATTTTTGTAGTGTTTTGGTCAAATTGTTTTATTACTGTGTATTGTGTTATTTCACTTTTATGGTTTTAAACTTGTGTTGTATGAGTGTGTTCAATCAGTAAACAAGAAAACTCGTCGTTCATTGTCATGGAAATCCGAGATATTTATGACGAACAGCTGCTTTCTTATCAACGCTCAACCATAATATATCCAAAATATCTTTTTCGGGCTCTGTTCCATTCAGGGATAGTGGGGTTTGAATATTTTGCCGCATTTCAATTACACCCTGTATGGTAAGAAGAAAAGTCCTACAATTATTAGATTTCCGAATATTAGTTTGAATAGAAATCTAGATAATTTTTATAGAGAGCAAGTTATGTTGTATCTTCCATGGAGAAATGAAGATGCTGATATCTTAAAACAAGACTACGTAGAGAAAAATGAAGAAATAATTCAAAAGATCAGAGCAAAGTTAAATCTTTTTAGAATTAGTAACATTTGCTTAAGGGTGAGGTGCGACCTTGAACCATCTCCGGGCACCTCCACCAAAATTCGTCCCATACTTCTCCCACTCTTTTTTGGGAATTTTAGTAGGTGGTCGTTATGTTTCCAAGGGGCGTGCTATATTTTTAAAAATCTAGTAAGGGGGGTAAATATTTTGCTGTCGCCGAGGAAAGATATTTGACAAAGTTGGTTTTATTTGCAATAGACGATTTAGATATTTCGAAAAGCTGTGGCGCTTGAGTGTAGGCAATTACAAAAAATGTATCCAATTTTTGCGAAAATTTCAAAATGAACGTAGATAATTATTAGGTGCTAGCGTAGTTGACATGAGATTTCGAATTTTTACCTTTTTTAAAATTACCGCGCTCGACTGAGCATGCCCACATTCTTTTACAACTTTGTTGAAATGCTATGTAAATTCTACAATTTTCAATGTACCTTGATGGTTTCTCGGATATCTCATATAAACAATTGTTTGATGGTACTTTGTCTACTTTAGTTATAAATTAAAAATTATCACGTTTTTTTTAATAATTATAGTATTTTCGAAAATTACTATACCAAACTATACAGAGTGGGCAAAGAAGGTGGCCTATTAAAAGTATAAGAAGTTTTAATCGATGGAAGTTTCTATATACAGATGTTTCTCCCACCTGAACAGCCTCTACAAAATATTTTCGTTGTTGCACCACTCTCCGATATATGAGTTAGAGCATTCTATTTTCTTATTTTAAATGAAATGGTATATTTTTGTTGCATATTAAGATTATACATATACATATCCGAAATGTAAAATTCAAACTATGTACTTTGCAATGAATTAAAAAAAAACTGATTTCAGAGATTAGCTGAAATCAATTTTTCTTTCCAGCCAATTTTCAAAGCGCAAAATCTTTTTTATTTTGAATGAAACGGTACATTTCTCTTTATACAGTTGGATAAAGTCAAAAATTCTGCATTTAACTGTATTAGCATTTCCCATACTTATCTCTAATAATTTTTCAGTTACTTAAAATTTCCAGTCCTGATAAATTTCGTCCATCTGGAATGTCCTATGTCTAAAATAGTTGTATTGTTCATTTACGATTGAATGTTGGAGGGTTCAACCTTCTGCCAGGTAGTAATTTTTTTACGCTTTTATTTGAAACTTTTTTCTATTTTATAAGATAAAAAGAATTAAAATTTTTTTATAAAATAATAATTACAAATTTAACAAAATGAACGTGAACTTGTTTAGGTAAAAAGAGTGAAAAAAGTAATTTATATCAAAATCCTACTGCGGGATTGAACCACTCAACGCTTGTGCTAAAACCAAATGTGGAGCTCTTCGAGCTATTGAAGTTCTGAGTCTTGACCTAACTTACAATGTATAGATATAGACAGAAAATTTTTTATGCTTTTTTTTCAAAATTATTTACTTTAGTTATAAATAAATAAATAAATCAATATATAATAATAGTAACAATAATGATAGTAACAAGTAATGTGGTTCAACTTATTATTTTTATTATTATTATAATTTATTAAAAAGTCCATTAATAGATTAATTTCTTTGATGCTGAAGTCTAGTGATTTTTCATTGAGCAAAAGAATATTTTATACAATTTATATGGGTTAGTTTTTTTTTTTGTCAGCACAGTTGTTAGTTGCTAGTTGTTGCAGATGTTAGAAAAGTGATGAACACATATCTGTTTCTCTGTTGTCCCTTCTGCAGTTTTCAAGGTGAACGATGGGTTGAACAGAATTCTGTGATTGGCCCATTTTGTCATCGGGGTGTCTCTATTTCTATTAAATCTCGGAAAAAATTATGTATTTTTAAATGCGATTTTCAAGAAAACGGAAACATAATTCAACTCTGGGTTTGGGACAGAGATAGATTTAACTTTCATAAATCTTTTCATGTGAATTTCACTCTGTTTTGTTAACTTATATGCAGTTTATTTGAAAAATACTAAAGCCATGCATTTGTGTGTGAAAAACGCATTTTTCACAATTTTCGGAAAATCCCGCCGACTAACCGAATTTCCAATGGGACAGAGTTGCACAATGACATTTCGAATCGAATGCAATATTCACCATTTCGATATCTCTTACCGTTTTCGAGATATTTGCAAACTACGGCTTATGGCATTTCAATGTAATTTTTTGGTTGCATTTCTTCGGACCTCACCCTTAAAAGAGCTTTTGAAGAAACTGAGACTCAAATGGAATCAAAAAAAAAAAGTTAATATAGCATAAATCAAGGTATATTTTTTGAATATAGTGATGATAAAGATTCGAGCCAACTTTGTTAAAACTACTTAATTAAATTGACGAACACGATTATTATAAGTTAGTGCTATCGCTTAATGAAAGGCAAGGAGCAATTGTCAAAGACATTTTATATAAACTTGAAACAAGTTCAACTCCATTTCACTCAAATATATTTGGTGGAGCAGGTGTTGGTAAATCCCAATTTATTAAGTTAATTTATCAACCTTCGAATAGAAATTATAGAACAACTTTTTCTAAAGGTGACTTTTTGATGATATTAGAGTGCACTTATACGGATAAGGCTGCACACAATATTGATGGTATGACACTTCATTCTGTTTTTTGCTTACCAGTTTCCCAATATTGTAAATCAAGAGAGCTTCATTTGAAGATTTTCATCAGTTAAACCAGTGGCTGATGAATTAATTTCAGTGATTCAATTTTTTTAATAGAATATTTGAGGAAAATAGGATAATTAAAAATCTGAAGCCAGTTTGGGAAAATTTTAAAGGATTTGTATTAACAGAAGTCATGAGACAGAAGAAAGATAAAAACAAATTTTTCTTTTCCAAATTCAACCATTCAGTTATAAAAAAAAAACAAAGAAGTTGATGATTTTAATAAGGTCTACTTAGAATCTATTTCAGTCAAAAATTGAATTACATTTTATGTAATTGATATAATAGAATTAAAAGGAAATGAAACTGTGAGAAATCATTTTCTTCAGGCAATTATAAGTAAATCTCACTCTGGGACTTGATTCACAGATTGTTTTGAAAGTTTCTGCAAAATACATGATAACTACAAATACAATAAATTAAAGGAGCAATAGGTAAGTTAGAACAGATTGACATTGACAGTAATGGAGTGCCACAAATTATTTGGGTGTCATTCACTGACGAAAAAGTTGGCTATCAAACTGGCAAACAGTATTCCTCAGAGTTATAAATGTAGAAAATTCGCTTAGTATGCGCTGGTGCTCTTACTATTCATAAATCACAAGGATGCACATTTTCTGTTGTTCACCTTCCTGAAAGAATGGAAAAATAGTCTTGGCAATATCTCTTGATAAATTATACATTAATTAAAATTTTTGACCTTAAAAAATTTCATCATTATGTGAAGACATCTACTTACCATATGTTTCACTTAAAATTATACAGTTTATATGGCAACCCCCATTATTTGACAAGGGATTTGAAAAATATTTTGAGAATTTATAGGAGGGTCCCTAGAGATCATTTTACCAAAATTTGAACCTCTTAGCTCAGTGGGAAATTGGTGACAAACCGTTTATTTAACAAAATTAGAATATAATCCAAATGAAAGCAATTGGCATATGATATTTTTTGATGTAACAAATTTATATTCACCAATTCTAAAACAACAATTATTCGATATCTTACAACATAATTTAAATAGAGAATTAAATCATGTAACTACATGTGATCTTATGAAATTAATTCGTTTAACTTGCAATAACAATTATTGTCAATTCAACCAATAATTATACGAAATACAAGAAGGGCTACCAATGGGTATACCTGCCTCTGGCTTACTCGCTAATTTATATTTAGACCATATTGAAAACGAATTTATTTTAAATGATAAAAACCCATTTTATAAAAATATGAAGATCCAGAAGAGATACGTTGAAGACGTTTTCATAATATTAAACCCCTTTTCTCTTAAAAGTGTTCACAGCGCCAAAACGTCTGTTTATTATCGAGTGATTGGAAACATATTTTAAGGATTTATAGGGGGGGTTCTCAGAGAACATTTTAGCAAAATTAGTTCCACGTAGCTCATTGAGAAATACATTCGTAATATTTACAATCGATGTACGAGAAACCAGTTTTTCAATTTTTTTCAGGGTACAGTGCCCGAAAACCTCAAGTCATCTTGAGTCTATTTATGTAAAAAACTGATTGACGAAAATGTTGAGATTTTCGACAAAAATCACTTTTTCCCCGATTTCCCAACGAGCTACAGGGTCCAACTTTCACTGAAATGTGCACTATTGACCCCACTATAATTCTTTAAAATTTGTTTCCAATCACTCGATAATTAACAGACGTTTGGCGCTGTGAACAGTTTTAAAAGAAAGGGGCTGTAGATGTTGGTAGTAAAGATAAACACACAATTATGAATGAATTATTGAATTATATTAATAATATTAATAATCATTTAAATTTTACTGTTGAATTTGAAAATGACAATAGATTAAATTTTCACGAAATTACGATTACCAAACAACAAAATTCTTTTAATTTCGACGTCTACAGGAAACCAACAACCTGTAGTAGTTTAATTAGATATGATTCACATCATTGTCATTCTCAAAAATTCGCTTCAATTTATTATTTCTTTGGATTATTTAAATTACCATTAACTAAAACAATTAAATTAAAAGAATTAAACATCATCCGTTACCTTAGTCAAATTAATGATTTTCCAGAATCTTTATTTTGGAAACTTTACAATAAAGTTAAAATAAAAAATGATCCTTTATATTGTCAAACACAAGATAAGAAAATATAAAAATTCAGCACATTCAGTTACAATTATTCTTCTAATTCATTATCGTCATTATTATATGTAAGTTACATAGCAACAATAAATTGCTGAATTATAATATTTTAGTGGGTCACTATATTTTACTTATACTTTTTTGTTTACTACATTATTGAAAGCAAAGCATTATTAGTAAATTGTTAATCACAGTCAAATCATTTCTTAAGTATGTCAGTATATTTTTGTTTACTAAAATCTTGTGAGCATAGCATTTTTAGTGAATTGTTAAATACGGTCGGATCATTCCTTAGATTCATTCTAATATTGTCTTTGTAATTGTCAAAACCTCAAAGATAAAGATTACTTGCAGTAATTTATTTAAGTTGTATAAATGCGATTTAACAACATCTTTTAAATTTATATCATTTATAATTTACTTGCTAATAATGTTGATAAAAATAATGAACTTGATTATTCAGGGGTGTATCAGATAGCATGTGATGATTGCAACTGTTTTTATACCGGTGAATCAGGTCGTAGTATTAAAATACGCATTAAAGAATATAATAATTTGCACAGCTCTAAATTTTACCAACATCCTATAGAGTATGATCATTCTAGCAATAACGAAAATAATGTTAAGATATTACATAAAGGAAATAAGGGTTTAAAATTAACATGATCAGAAGCATATGAAATATATAAACAGCAAAACAACTGTAATCTGTTAAATGATAAACTGAATTTAAACTTCGCGCCTATTTTTACTTCTCTTAAAATTTAAAACAAGATTTTCTATATAAAGATCGCAAATCACAAGAACAATCTACCTAGTTTAAATTCAGTTTTCAATTGAGACTGACTGTTAATAAAATTTCGATTATAATAATTAGTTTAAAATGTGGTACAGTTTGTGTAAAATATTCTGTAAAGAATTTTAAAACGTAAACAACGTTTTGATCTACAAGTATATTTGTATATTTGTATATTGTAAGTTTTTTCTACAATTTATATTATTCAATTATCACATATAAAAATTTTGTAGCATATACAACTGATGATGGCTCTTTAGCCGAAACATGTTTTGTAATTAATATTTAATAAATTGACAAATAGAAGATTCAAGCTGTATCTTTAATATTGTCATATAATTATCGAAATCTTCTTTCTCAATTTGTAGTAACATTAGTTTTGTTTTAAATTTACCTCCATGACTCGGCCTATCTTAATTTGCTTGAAATGAATATGAAGTTTAATAAAGAATAAATTTAAAGAGCTTTCCAATTATGTAAGACATTGATAACTTTCAAGAACATGCCGTTGAATGTTCTGAAAACATTCGTGGAAAATCATGGGGAAATTTGTTAATTATTCCTATTCATCGAAAATAATTTTTTACACCAACTCTTTCCAGTTTGTTCACATTTCTATGGTCTAAAATTAGACTATTTTTATCTGCAAAATTTGTTCATTTGTATGGGAAAATGACGTAACAAACAGGTTCTTTTGTTTACCAAGTAGCACAGAGACGGTGCTGCTATCAAAATATTGATATGAATATGCTCTATTTGATTACCAGTATAAGGTTGTCGAACGTTTGTATATTTATCATATCGCGCTTTTTTCCACCAACAAAAAATATTCTGTAAGGGACACATTCTCATCAAAACCATTCAATTTTTTATAAACAACTAATCGATTATGAATATTCACAAATCTAATAATTGGTATTATAGTTTATAAAAATGTTTGGCAAGATACAAAAATTCGAATGTTCAGGAATAAAGCATGATCATAAAATCACATATAATTAATTAAAAACGGCAGTTGATAAATATTTCTGGCAAATTTTGGATAATTTCACAAAGAAGAATGAACATTTAGGATTATGCTTTATTTCTAGATTATAGTCCTCTCCAATCTATAAGCAGAATTTTATTTGCGTTACTTCACCTTCCAACAAACAAATATAATTTATTCAAGTATATAGAAGAACCGATTTAACAATATATTGTTAGATTATTATAAATAGTATTCCAAGTCTCACAGTCTTGAAAAAGAAATAATAATATTTATTACACTAGAATAGCAAAGAGTTCAATGATTCTCAATCTACAATCCATAATTTGTGACGAGCTTCAGGATTCGAAAATAGTGAAATAGATCATCAATAGGAAATGTGAAAAAGTATAACTGCAATGAAAATAAACTTTCCTTAACACGTTCTCCTCGTACTATGTTTCTTACTTATAAAATTTCTCTATTTCTCCAACAATGGAGCAGTTTCTGAAACTACAGATAGACTGATAAAAATATCTTGAACCAAATTTGCAACAATTTAGATACAACCACGGTGGTAATACAGTCTACGAACTTAGACATCGAATTGCGGTAAAATATTTAAGGCACATATAAGACCCCGAAAGATGAGCCGATTTTTTCTAATATGTCGATGGCCGATATGGTGTTGTTTTCGATAAAATAGGGGTTGAAAATTTCATCAAGATTTTTAGAGCCACTGGAATCGAACAAGTTTATCGATAAATATGTGTGTTTATACACAAATGTGATAAATACCGACTAACTTAAGGCGTCAGGCAAATTGCTGATATCAACAATATTATTATTTAAATTATTGGATTTCACCATCGGGGTCATTTATTGTTACGAAATTGTCAATTAAAAATGTTTTTTAACCAATGTATATTTTATTAAATTATAGAAAAACTAGTTTCGGTTGTTAAGCCATCATCAATTCTCAATTGCTACAATAAAAGATATTAAAATGAGATAAAACTTACTCAAAAAGTTAAGATACAATTTTTATGATGATTATTTTATATAAGATTATGATTAACAAACTTCGATTTTGTTAAGGGGACTCAGCAGCTTTTTAGACAATTATAGACAATCGGAAAACAGGATTCCTGTTTTGTTTTCCAACGGATTTCAATGTTCTAAACGGTATTTAAAAGGGCATTTCAAGAGGAAGGGAAGTACATATATGATTTTTTGAAATTCGGATGCAATTTGGAGTTACAGAAGGAAATATAGAAGCATGTTTTTTAGCATTTTTAACAGTTTTTTTTTTATATTTTCTCTCATAACTTGGCAAATATTGCTTATTTTTTAATGAATTTCACACAACATGTGGCCACTTAAAAGCGCTTTCCAAATCTGTCAGAAATTTTTCGATTGCATTGTTAGTTTTCCGGAAAATTGATGAAAGGTTTCGACATACTAATTTTATTTTTTTACGGGCAGTTTTAAACTTAAACGAATTTGTTTATCAACTAATCTAGGTCTATCATCTTATCTCTTAACAAAATTACCAAATCTTTTTTTGTGGCTAATGCGACACTTTCGTCGTATTATTTGAGGACAGATAAATGAAAAAAACAATTATTTAATTGTATATTGTAATTAACAAATTTGATCGCTATCTATCTGCCATTGGCCGAAACTAGAATATACCGACATGAAGGACGCATAGGTGTTTTTAGACTCTCTAGCGAGTATAAGAGGAATTAAGTCAGCCGCCTTCCACACGATAAGCATAGTTTTGTTTATCACTAATTTTCCAAAAGATTTTCACTTTTTTGCAGCAACAATGGTACCGTTGGAAAGATAATGAAATAATCTATAAATTGCAATACACTTTATACAAAAATAATTAATTTTAAACAGTTAAAAATATTCATCAACTTCTGCATCATAAATTTCCAGTAATTTCACGAGTTTCAATCTCAAGCTATTTTCAAAACAATCTGCTATTCTTTAGCTTTCAAGCAAGCCCTGGTTCAGTCGTTTAAGTTTAAAACTGCCCGTAAAAAAACAAAATTAGTATGTCGAAACCTTTATCAATTTTCCGGAAAATTAACAAAGCGATTGGAAAATTTCTGACAGATTTGGAAAGCGCTATTAATTGGCTACATGTTGTGTGAAAATTCATTAGAAAATAAGCAATATTTGCCAAGTTATGAGGGAAAATATAAAAAAAAAACTGTTAAAAATGCTAAAAAACATGCTTCTATATTTTCTTCTGTAACTCCGAATTTCAAAAAATCATATATGTACTTCCCTCTCTCTTGAAATGCCCTTTTAAATACCGTTTAGAACATTGAAATCTGTTGGAAAACAAAACAGGAATCCTGTTTTCCGAATTGTCTATAATTGTCTAAAAAGCTGCGGAGTTCCCTTAAGAATAATGTCATCATCATTATTATTATTATCGTTTATTGTGTTTATGTTGTTTTGATCAAAAGCATTGAGTAATTTGAATAGAGGTTATAACATAAATAAATAATAATTTAAATAAAAAAATAAATAACAAAATAATTTTTTTCTTAATTGTACAGTTAATTAATGCATTCCCCGATTTGAAAACGACTGCAATCTTATTGGGCTACAAAATCGTGTTATAAGAACTATAAACTGAAAACATCTTTATGCAAAAGTTGAGAATATGAATATTAATTACAATTTACTTCATTATTTTACCACCCGTGTTACACCTAATGGATGTGTACCACCCGTGGTACACATCGGCTGAGCAGGAAACTTAGAGTATACCACTGATGGCGCACGACGGAGCGAACGTGTTAAGCAGACTAATGTAAACATAGGGTATATGTATGTATAAGCAGTATATTGAATAGAGTTATCTACTTTCGGTTTAATATTTACATAGGAATTTGTGCGAAATCTTAGTTTCTGCAGGTAAATTACTATATGAACAGATTTGGACAGTGCGTAACATCAAGACATGTATTTTTTTGAAATTAGAAACTAAGAATTCTGTATTTATTAGGCAACAACGTCAAAGCTTTTTTACTGAATTTATTCATTCTACCATATAGATCATAAAAATTACAATCTACGAGAATTTCTACTTCACATGATCTAAAAGTACGGGAAATTTTTCCTTTCGCTACTTCTCATTTTCTTTCAACGCAAGGAAGTGAAGCTCCAAGGAGTGTAAACGATGAATAAGCTCTTTTGGTTTTTAAATAACAGTTTGCCAATGAAAAGTAGCATTTCAATCTAAAATTAATATTAGAGGAGGTATTGTAGATTCAAACTAATAAGGAATAATTTCTAATCATTAAAAGATTGGAATTGTATAAACAACTTTAAGTCACTTTTATTTTTGCTAAATCACAGACAGTTAGTTGTCAAGTAATATCCATTAATCGTCTCATTCATAAAATTTACATACATTAAAATATTACGGGATAATTATCAGTTAAATTAATGAACAATTGGAATTAATGGAGCAATGAAGTAGAAGTTGGTCAAAAGCAATCCTTTCTGACAATGTGACGGCCGTTGAAACTGAAATACATAAGTTGAATAACTCAGATTGTTTCAAAGATGCTCCAACATTGCTTTTTTTTGTTTTCGTCGTTTTTATTCAGAGTCGGGTAGGAATGTCTTGCACATATTTTAGGATTCAATAGAAAAAAAATTAACAAAAAAAATGGGGGGCATCCTTGTTACATTATGAGTCACTCAACCTGATTAGTTAGTTGTCAATATATTAAACAAGCGTTTTCAATGAGTTGCCCAGTGTAAATTGTATGAAAATGATTTCCAGAGGGTTCTCTGTAGATCCTTAAAATGCTTTTTAAGTCGCTGACCAAATAATATAATAGACGTATAATTTAAGGTCAATTAAATAAATAGGCGGCATAATTTTCAAAGAGGTCCTAGTATTTGCCTCTAAACTATTTAACATTTTTTCCCATTGCTGCAACTCTTTTATTCATTGTGATATTTGTAACCATTATAAAAAATATTTTCCGTAGTCAGGTATTATTGCTTTTGTTCATCTATCATTTTTCTTTCTTTGCCGAACTTATTTAATCGATAGACTAAATTGATTCTACCAAGCAACAAGAATGTGTTATTTTTTTATTGATTTATACCGGTATGAGAACCTTCAAACACAGGAGGTTGTATTCACAAATTTATTAAAGAAAATCTTTAATTACCAGTATCTACTTCTCGTTGTGAAAGACTTTCATCATTGCTTATTCCATTTGATTTGTGTTGGAGAAAAGGATCTGAATCGAGATCTAGATAATAATAATTAATTAATCATATGATTAATTAATTAATTAATTAATATATTTAGAAATTTCACGGTGTAGGAACATTTAATAATAATTTCATTTATAATAATGGTAATGAGAGTTTTGAGAAAAGTGAAATAGAGGAGTTGACTGGTTGTCGCATTGATCTATTTTTGAAAATCTTTCAAAAACCCGTTGGACCAGTGCGTGAATTCTTTCTTTTCCGTTTTACGGTTTTTCTCGATTTTATGAAAAACCACCGAAATGACCTGAAAATTTCTTAGAAATTGAAAAGCCTTTCAATTTGCCATAAATTAACCCTATATTGATTGGAAACAAATTAATATTGACTGGATTATGAGAAAAAATAAGAAATAAGATTTTCATTTATAACTCAAAATTTTCACGACCTTTCCCAAAAAAATGGAGTTCTTTTCACGCAACTTAAAATGCTTCTTAAGATGAGCACAAGAACTTGAGTTTTGAATGAAAAATGAAAGAGAAATAGTTTATCGAATATTCTACTTTTTTCCCGTTGTGACCCGGCTCCTTAAGGCTCCCCTAACGTGTTCAAATAACCAAGAATTGGCGCGTCAACTCATCTGTCCGAATGTTGATTTTTATTAAATAGGCAACCCATAATGTCCAAAAATTCATCCCCACCAAAGAGGGGAAGGTCGGAAAACGGATAGAGAAATAGAACGAAAGAGAATGAAAGAAAAAAGAGACAGAGAAAAAACAAGTGTCCAAAAGGGACAACGAAAGCGAAAGTGAATTTTTATGATTTTATTACCTACAAGTTCCAGTAGTATTTGTTTGCCGAAAAAAATATATTTTTAAAATCGTACAACATAATCCCAAATTTTCCTTACGTATGTAGTATGTTGTTATTCCGAACTTTCTAAAAACCTTGTATGCTTTAGATTTCGTTTAGACTCTTATCATTTAATTTACGTAAAAATGAATTTCATGCAGAATTACAGAACAATTGTATGGACCATACCATACAATTGCAAAATAGTTTTACTATTTTTTGACTATTTTTTAATATTGCAACTATTATTTTCTTTCTCATTTGCTTTTTGCATTACATAAATTTTCAATTGGGATTTCTTAAAATTTTTATTTCGTAACGGTAAATAGTGGGAATTCCATGTAAAATTACCTGTTTTACAAAAGATGCGCCTTTCTCCACATCTGGAAACTATTATAAATTATCCTATTTCTATGGTTAATAATTTATGTGGGCAGGTTCTTTTTTCGAATTCTATCGTGAAATAATTTGAATTTGCTTTCCAATTATCTGTTGTATATTGTAGCTATGTGTTCTTGATTCCCTGAATAAACTCAAAATGAGGCACAAATACTAAAATTATTCACTAAAGAAAATGTTTTTATCAATTTAGAGATGTTTGTAAACTTCAATTCATTTCACGGAAATTCGCGTCTATAGATATTACAATATATCTAAACATGTTAGACTACCACATAAGAGAAAATGAAATGAATATGTACAATCAAACACCTAGTCAAAATCCAAAACTTTAGATTACTATAAATTTTCCATCTATAATGAGTTGTTATTCAAATACAGAACTTGATATCTGCAGTTTTTTCTTTCAATATAATGTTTACGTAAAAAACAATAATTTGGCATAATTCAAAATTTTGTTATTTTGCATATGTATTTGAAAAAGAAACTGTTTGGTTGTTATAATTTACGGTACATTTATTATGTACGATTATATAGGTATGTGCATTCTTTGGTATATCTAGCAAAATGTTTATGTGGAGGTTGTAGTATAAAATTTATATTTGCCCCGCCAAAATAATTAATTGTTGTAAGCATAAGGCAAGTTAGACGGAATGGAAAAATATTGAAAAAACAAAAATAGCAGCTTCACCAAAGAAATATTTTAAAATTTTGTATGTCTCAATAAAAGGGAAAGTAATGATTCAGGCACCTGAGGGTCGAATTCTGTTACAAATTTGTAATCTTATATCTCTATTTCATTTATATGTGTCTTCGTCTTATTCTGAATAATAACTATAAAGGACATACATCCCCTGTAGAATATTTTTCAAAGTGCTAATCGGTTTAGTCTAAACTGTTTAAAATTAAATCAATGGATGAATAAATGTAGTAATTAATTAATCTATGAGGTTATATGTATATGTATATAGAAACAATTTTTAAATCCAAAGAAATTCCATTTCCCTTTTTTATCAATGAAATTATTGGCTTATTATAATTAAGAACCAATGTTTGATAAAATAAAATAAAAAAGTTTTTAATTTCCAGCACTGAGTTCAATTTTGGGAAAACAGTTTAGTGAACTCAGTGTTGCCAAGCTCACTGATACCTACAAATTTGTGAAATTGTATAAGAAAAAAATTGAAAATATCTGCTCAACAATTCAAATAAAAGCTTCATTTCCATTTTTTTATATTATTATAACATTAATTGCTAATTTGTTGTAAGATTTTCATATTCTAAAATAAATATCATGAATTACTCGGTAAACAATTTTAGAAATTATGTACAACTTGGCAATACTACTGAAGTGTATTCCCCTACATTTCTTCAAACGCTGATTGGTCCCTCTATCTTCTACCTCCATCTCACCCTCACGGAATGGCGCTAATTTTACGGCAAATTTCCTTCCAATAGTTGCTGTTTTTATTTTCTTTAAATTGCAATTGTGGGAAAACGATAGGACTAATCAAAAAACTAGATATTAATTGCCCCTTCTATTTATCTCCTCTTTAAAATGATGTAAAATACATTCAAAAAAAAATTAATTTAGAAGCGTAATCCCGGAAATTGGTATTTCACAATTTTCCGCTTTTTTCAAATTTGATGGAAAATTTTGAAAAATAATAGGTTATTTTCCCTCGGTATAAATGTGCTCAACATTTTCAACTGGCTCCCCTAACGCTTTGTTTTTCAATAAGAGTAAATTTATTTCTGCTTTTACAGTCACAATTTTCAATTTGAAGAAAAGGCCACCAGTTGAAAATGTTGAGCACATTTATACCGAGGGAAAATAACCTATTATTTTTCAAAATTTTCCATCAAATTTGAAAAAAGCGGAAAATTGTGAAATACCAATTTCCGGGATTACGCTTCTAAATTAATTTTTTTTAATGTATTTTACATCATTTTAAAGAGGTGATAAACAGAAGGGGCAATTAATATTTAGTTTTTTTATTAGTCCTATCGTTTTCCCACAATTGCAATTTAAAGAACATAAAAACAGCAACTATTGGAAGGAAATTTGCCGTAAAATAGCGCCACTCCGTGAAGGTGAGATGGAGGTGGAAGATAGAGGGACCAATCAGCGTTTGAAGAAATGTAGGGGAATACACTTCAGTAGTACTGAAAAGTTGTACATAATTTCTAAAATTGTTTACCGTGTAATTCATGATATTTATTTTAGAATATGAAAATCTTACAACAAATTAGTAATTATTGTTCTAATAATATAAAAAAATGGAAATGAAGCTTTTATTTGAATTGTTGAGCAGATATTTTCAATTTTTTTCTTATACAATTTCACAAATTTGTAGATATCAGTGAGCTTGGCAACACTGAGTTCACTAAACTGTTTTCCCAAAATTGAACTAAATGAAGTTGATGTTACTCAGTGCTGGAAATTAAAAACTTTTTTATTTTATTTTATCAAACATTGGTTCTTAATTATAATAAGCCAATAATTTCATTGATAAAAAAAGGAAATGGAATTTGTTTGGAATTAAAAATTGTTTCTATATACATATACATATAACCTCATTGATTAATTAATTACTACATTTATTCATCCATTCATTTAATTTTAAACAGTTTAGACTAAACCGATTAGCACCTTAAAAAATATTCTACAGGGGATGTATGTCCTTTATAGTTATTATTCAGAATAAGACGAAGAAACATATAAATGAAATAAAGATATAAGATTACAAATTTGTAACAGAATTCGACCCTCTGGTGCCTGAATCATTACTTTCCCTTTTATTGAGACATACAAAATTTTAAAATATTTCTTTGGTGAAGCTACTATTTTTGTTTTTTCAATATTTTTCCATTCCGTCTAACTTGCCTTATGCTTACAACAATTAATGACTTTGGCGGGCCAAATATAAATTTTATACTACAACCTCCACATAAACATTTTTCTTGATACACCAAAGAATACACATACCTATATAATCGTACATAATAAATGTACCGTAAATTATAACAACCAAACAGTTTCTTTTTCAAATACATATGCAAAATAAAATTTTGAATTATGCCAAATTATTGTTTTTTACGTAAACATTATATTGAAAGGAATAACTGCAGATATCAAGTTCTGTATTTGAATAACAACTATTAATCATTATAGATAGAAAATTTATAGTAATCTAAAGTTTTGGATTTTGACTAGGTGTTTGATTGTACATAATCATTTCATTTTCTCTTATGTGGTAGTCTAACATGTTTAGATATATTGTAATATCTATAGACGCGAATTTCCGTGAAATGAATTGAAGTTTACAAACATCTCTAAATTGAAAAAAAAATTTTCTTTAGTGAATAGTTTTAGTATTCGTGCCTCATTGTCAGTTTATTCAGCGAATCAAGAACACATAGCTACAATATACAACAGATAATTAGAAAGTAAATTCAAATTATTTCACAATAGGATTCGAAAAAAGAACCTGCCCACAGAAATTATTAACCATAGAAATAGGATAATTTAAAATAGTTTCCAGATGTGGAGAAAGGCGCATCTTTTGTAAAACAGGTAATTTTACATGGAATTCCCACTATTTACCGTAACGAAATAAAAATTTTAAGAAATATCAATTGAAAATTTATGTAATGCAAAAAGCAAATGAGAAAGAAAATAATAGTTGCCATATCATTAAGGAGTCAAAAAATAGTAAAACTATTTTGCAATTGTATGGTATGGTTTTAATATATGTATATGTGAAATAATGATTTTGGATTTTTATTGTATAATAGATTGTGATATTTTGTTTTACACGTGAAATCTTCCGTTTCAATTTTAGTAATTACCCTATATTTAAAAATATTCAGAGTTCACCGTATTTTAAAAATATCTTTTTTCGGCAAACAAATACCACTGGAACTTGTAGGTAATAAAATCATAAAAATTCCCTTTCCCTTTCGTTGTCCCTTTCGGATACTTGTTTTTTCTGTCTCTTTTTTCTTTCATTCTCTTTCGTTCTATTTCTCTATCCGTTTTCCGACCTTCCCCTCTTTGGTGGGGATGAATTTTTGGCCATTATGGGTTGCCTATTTAATAACAATCAACATTCGGACAGACAAGTTGACGCGCCAATACTTGGTTATTTTAACACGTTAGGGGAGCCTTAACATATAATAAAAGTTTGAAAGGGGCCGAATCTAAGAACCGACCTAATAACTTCCCCGACAAAGTCCGGATAGTTAATTATGAATTAGAATAGTACCTATATTAAAAACAAGTGTCAGAAGTCGACAATTATTGCACGAGTCCAAGTTTAAAAAACGAGTACCGTAGCACGAGTTTTTTATACTATTTCTTCTATTGTAGATACTTTATTTAAAAGAAAAACTTACTTACTATAAAAATCAAAATCGAGAATCGAGAACCGTGGCTATCTCACAACGACCGAAAAATTTAATGAGGAACCAGCACCTCGTCAACCAAAACTCTGTTTACTGATCGGTGATTACTAGAGTTTGGTTTTGGCATTTTTTCGGGTCGCCGTCAAATCTAATTCTAACAAAATTAATAAAATTAAAACTCAAAATCAAATCCCATATATTAATTATAAAATTATATCTGGATAATACGTATTTCGGGTTTTAAATACCCATCATCAGATCCAAAAAATTAACAAAAATTAATTAATTTAATAAAATAAATAATGTAAAAAATTTTTATAAAAATAAAAGATAAATTGAGATAATAAAATGAAATTTCAAATTTCAAATTTCAAATTTGAAATTTCATTTTATTATCTCAATTTATCTTTTATTTTTATAAAAATTTTTTACATTATTTATTTTATTAAATTAATTAATTTTTGTTAATTTTTTGGATCTGATGATGGGTATTTAAAACCCGAAATACGTATTATCCAGATATAATTTTATAATTAATATATGGGATTTGATTTTGAGTTTTAATTTTATTAATTTTGTTAAATATTATCCCATATTTGAGATGGATACATGGTTTAAAAATATAAATCTAATTCTTGAAAAATTTGGCAAGAGCGGCACATGAATTTCGATTTTAAACTAGTTGTTTTATCCGTCAACAAACAACAAAATGGTGAAGCGCTCTGTATCGATAGCAACAGAATTTAGAAAAACAGTCGATCATTTATAATGATCCGTTTGACTTAGCAACGTCATCACTAAAACGCAGGTGTTTGATTTTAGCGAATTTTTGACATGTTCGGTTTCCCCACTACTTTTCTCTCATTGTAGTTCGTTTAGGTTAATAAACAGATGATTTATACTCAAAAATGAATGAAATACTAGGCACAAATTTATCAATTATCCATAATTCTAAAATAATCTACTAATTTTATTAAATACCAATAATGGAAATTATTTTTATATTTAATTAATTACAAGTAAATTGCAAATTATTTGAATATTAAATCAATTACGTCACTAGCAAGTTTTGACGGTTGAAATTTTTATTGTGCAACTGTAGATCCTACCTCTAGTGATTAGACACACACCCTTTTCAGTTCAACTTTCTTATATCTCTCTATATAACAACAACTCTTTTCTATGACAACCGATTACTATGGCATTGAGGGTGTCAACAGTATGGGCGGCAGATTTGAATTGGTTGACTACCATATTTTGCCTATTTTGTGCCCTTATTAAAAAAAAAAGAACATCGCACATGATGGGTATCGTTTCTGACATAAAAGCACATGCTCTTTCGATTAGTGATATCAAATTAATATGTTATCTTAAATTTTTTTCAATCAACCCCCTCCCCCTTCCATCACCATGGTCCGATTGGTACTGTCGAGTGCGTTGAAATTTTAACGACTCTTGGTAAGAAATTGGCCTGTTTTACATAGATTGAATCGTTCTTCTACCATTTTTGTTATAGCGGATGAATCGCATTTGTCCATTTGCTTTACCTGCTTTGACGAATAGTATTTGTTGAACTTGAAATGTAAATAAAAGGTGGTCTAAATGTAAAAAAGAAAAGCAAAAATTTACAATAAAACCTCGATTATCCGTCGGGGCGTGACCAGTGTGGTGACGGATACGAAAAATAGAGGGATAATAGAAAATACATACCATAGAAGCAATGTTTTTTTCATATTAGTATTAATTAAATTTCCCTATTGTCAAACTTGCCATATGAATAACTAAAGATAAAAACATTCAATTTAATTTGAAAAAATCGAAATTTTTATTATCCATTTATTAGATATAAAAAGTATTGTTAGATGTATCACCAATGGTGGGAGGAAAAACACCCCCACTCTGACTTACCCTTGTAACAACCACCAAGTCGAAAAACAGAACCAGTCGTACGCAACGTTGCGGACGTGAACCTCTTCACGGCGCAAGCAAGTATCCTACATAAAAAACTGTTGTACCCAAATTTCAAGACAATTCGTCCAGTCATTGAAGGGCAAACATTCAAAATTTCACATTCATGATATTAGTATAGATGCAGATTTCAATTTTCTTTTTTACATTTAGACCGCCCTTTTAGTTACATTTCAAAATCAACAATTACTATTCGTCAAAGCAGGTAAAGCAAGTGGACAAATGCGATTCATCCCCTAAAACAAAAATGGTAGAAGAACGATTCAATCTATGTAAAACAGGCCAATTTCTTACCAAGAGTCGTTTAAAATTTCAACGCACTCGATTGTACCAAAAACTAATCAACCACCAGGCATCAAATTGTCTATGCTAATCAAATTTGAACTCAATTGGTTAAAACCGTTTTTGAGTAATCGTTGGAGAAACAACAGACGCACATACACACACACACACACGGACATCATCTTAAAAACTTCTAAAACCTGTTCAGGGGACCTCAAAACGAAAAGATCTGGTGAAATCTCGAATTCGAAATTTTGGTCCGAAACTAATAGCTTCCCTACCCTCAGGTCGGGGAAGTTAAAAATTTAAATTACCTTCATAAATCCATATTTTATTTAATTAGAAGTTTTGCATAATGCTTCAATGGTATTTGTTGAGGAATTTGAAAAAATGTTTTGCGGACCATCTGTGTGTCCTAAATTGAATATCTTAAAAAAACAAATTACACTTAAAATTTTATCGTGGGCAGGAATTGTTGGGTGTTTATTGCTGATGTTATACGAACAACTACAATATACGCAATTACACTTTAAACACAATCTAGATCAACCTCTGTAAAGCGAATTCTTCTTTCTAATTTTTTAACCAAACTAATTGAAATTCATTGATATGTCTGTATTATTACATCTTCTGTTTAATAGTAATAATAAATTGATGTCGACAAAACGTGATTAGTACATAAATGTTATTTTGAAGTTGCGGGAAGCATATGAGATTTATAGGCTTAAAAATAAAAGCACAATAAAGATTGAAAATTTGTTAGTCATTTTAATTCATATATAAGAAATTTAAACGTCTGTATATTTCTAGGTCGGTTATAAGAAAAGTTAGCTCAATGTTGAGACATTTCAATAATTGGTTTTGACTATTTTGAGATAAAAAAGGATAAGAAATCCAATTATTGAACTTATAAACATATCAGGAATGTAGTGGTTATAATTTTCTGATTCTTATTAATATAAAAATTTCAAAATTTAATTTTTAGTCAAGATATCGAACTAATTTTTGATAAGTAGAGGCTTATATTCACTTTTCAAAAATTTCAACTTTAATTGAATTTACAAAGTGTAGTGTGAAGAATTATTTTATTTTGATAAATTATTGTACTATTACAGGACATAGACGGTAAATAGTACAAGGCCGAAACTAATTTCTAGAAAATTTGATTTAAAGAGATATAGGCTATAGATTATACATCATTCAATTTATATGAATAATTTCGTCACTGGTGGATCCAGTAGTGCAGAATAACTGAAAAGGTTGAGAGAGAACATCCATATTGTGCTCATATATTATAGCTAAGTGTAAGTTTAAATAAATGATTAAAAAAGAATAGGGTCAAAGCCGTTGTTGTGAATATTTGCACAAGTTTGTGTAAAATGTGGCACGTTTATAAACGTAGCATGAAATTTTGAATCCGTGTTATAAATTATGCGATTAATAATTTATAAGTGGCTGTCTTACAAGGAAACATTCCTAGGTGTCCCCTCCGATTTTAATGAAATTTGGATATGTTATTCTCCATTGAATTCTAAGAGATGCATGTTTTTTTATCGGCGGAAAAACATATCTAGGGTGTGAAATCGCCGCTCAAAGTTTAGGCTCAAACAGGGTACTTTTTAAGTTTCGCATACTTTTCGTTAAAATATTCAAACGGGACAAACGGCATTATTCTCAGAATGAAAAATAATGTAGAGGCTCATTGTTTGCATATCGAAATGTTAATTAGGGTAGAAGTTATAAGGGTTGAAAATAATAAAATTATTATAAGTCAAAAACTACTCATCGGATTTTGACGAAACTAATGTCATTCGAAAGAAGACAAAAAAGTAGAAGAAATTTGTTTTTGGATTTTTTCGAAAATATACGTTTAGAGGATAAGCACCCCTCAACCATATTTGAGCGAATCAGAAAAGAATCTTTACTATTCTTATAATCTTTATGTTTTAATTCATAAATAGTGCTTTTCCACCAATTTTCAATAGTTGGGGCACATAACAATAGTATTTTCTTCATATATTGCATACCTATTCAATTTTCATGTTGGGCATTTTTGTTTATATGAATATAGATACTAAAATAATTATTATTTTGCGATATATTTTTTCTAGATCTGTTCTAAAACTTATTTATTTCCTCTATCGACATTCAATTATTCTGATGATGATGATTTTTTTTCCGATACGTATAGATACGCTTGACGGATGTTTACCCCTAAACGTAATATTTCAAAAAAATCCAAAAACAGGTTTCTCCAACTTTTTTGGCTTCTTTCGAATGACATAAGTTTCGTCAAAACCCGATGAATAGTTTTTGACTTATAACAATTTTCTTACTTTCAACCCTTATTACTTCTACTCTAATTAACATTTCTATATGCAAACTATAGACTTCTACATTATTTTCCATTCTGAGAATAATGCCGTTTGTCCCGTTTGAAAATTTTAACTGGAAGTATGCGAAACTTAAAAAGTACCCCGTTTGAGCCTAAACTTTGAGTGGCGATTTCACCCCCTAGATATGTTTTTACGCCGATTAAAAAAACATGCATCTCTTAGAATTCAATGGAGAATAACATATCCAAATTTCATTAAAATCCGAGGGAGACACCTGGGAATGTTTCCTTGTCAGATAGCATGTATTCACTGTAAGAATAAAAGGGTCTACACACCAAGCAACCATGCCACCGTGCAACCTGGAACACCCACACATAAGGGCCGTGCTAGTAATTTTGGACCTATCAGTGTGCATAAAATAGTTGATAAATCTTCTAGTCGGACTTGGAAGACCAACCCATGAATAAAAAAACCTGATAATATTTGGAATCGAAGTATTATTTCTGTCATCGTTGTAGTTGTTCGACAAATCAACATTTTTTACAAAAATAATAGGCCAATCGGAAACAGGACAAAATTATCTACCTAACCGTATGTATTTCAAAGCAAAATAATTAATTTTAATAAGTGAAAACAATGCCAGAAAAGAAGTTGGTTTTCCGCTATAAATCAGGCAATTTTCAAAATATCAAAAAAGGGTTTCATCTTGCTCTCCGCCTTTATATCAGCTTTCGAATGAGGGGTTGATCAATGCTGTAAAATAAAAATTGTAGGAGAAAACCTGTTTTAGCTTACAGAAGTTTTCTTAATTTTCCGGAAGACTAACGGTGGAATTGGAAAATTTCTTAAATATTTGAAAAGAATTTTTTATTTGCTATCTAGCAGTACAAGAATTCTTGCAAAATAATCAAAATTGGCCAAGTAATAAGAGAAAATATAAGAAATTGTACAGAAAGACGAAAAAAACATATTGTTAGATTTTCGTCTGTAATTCAAATTTAATATCAACATTCAGAAAAACGGAAAAAACCATTGGATTCTATAAGAAATGCCCTTCTCAAAAATCTATTTGCGGTTGTCGTAGTCTAAAGGACGAGTGAGAAATCGCTTCACATTTTCGCCGGTAAAAACCATAAGATGTACTCTATGCCCTTAAATATTAATAAATATTATTAAAATTTAATATTAATGATATTTATGATGCTACAGACTTCGCAAAATTTGACTTAAATGAATTAAAATTTTAAATAGAATTAACTGCTGAATTTTCACATGTCTAACAATTTCTAATTGTTTTAAGGTATTGCAAAATTAAAATAAAATGAAACGATTTGAACAAAGAACGTTCAACATATCCTTACTTTACAACTAGAGAATCGTCAAGTATGCCGTATCTTTACTCGCCGCTAATATGACGTCATCGCAACGTCTTAATACGACCGCTACATGACGGTACCGCTTATAGGAAACCGTAGCTATAGTTAAGCCTAGCTAGCCATAGTTAAGCCGTAGCGATAGTTAAACCAACTATAGTTAAGCGATTTAACAAATAATAAACGGTGACCAATAAATAAATTTGACATTTATTATTCCATCTACTGTTAGGGTTGCCACCTTTGGAACAACGTTCTCCCAGAGATCTGAATTCTGAATCTTTACAAAATTACAAACCAAGCTTGTTTTGAAAATAAAATAATTTATATATACATATATATATATACAACGTGTCCCAGAATTGGCGCCCATCCTGATAGGTGTAAATAGAGGATGACATTCTAAGACGAAAAGTCTTATACCATTTTTTAATCTGACACACAGATAATGAGTAATTAATTAAAACAAGTAACGAATCAGATGCCCGCTATAGCGATAAAAAGAGAAGCGGGAGGAGTCTAAACTTGATATGGCGACAGCAGTTACAGATTTCAACAATAAGGGTGCTCGCACAACACCGAATAATGTAGGATTGTTTTTAATGAGAATCTGTGGGGTTATTGCATTTTTTTAAAAACTACGAAAGTCTTCACTTTTAGGTGTATTAATTAGTAATTTTAATAAAAAGTAAATTAAGTCACGTTTACCAAATCAGGAATAATATCAAAAGATTTTGAGATAATGCAAAAGAAAATTCTTTCTCTATTAAAAGTCAACAATTTTATTGTAAATTGTAACAAATAGCGACAATAGTTAGAGATCTGTTCGAAATATTCTTTGTTTTACATTTAATAAACTGTTTAATAATTAAATCCTTAAGCAAACAACAATAAATAATGAATAAATGTAATAAAATTGGCAAAATCGATCACTTTGGATAATGTTACATAGGTATCGGCGTCTCTGTGTAATATCATCTGACAGGAAGTTGATAAGCTGGCGAAGAATTGTTTCTTAGTAATCTCATAAAATCGTTTCTCTCTTTTTAATTTTTCAATAGTTTTTAAAATGTACCAAAGAAAATTATTGACTGGTATCAGTCTTTGTCGAGTTGTTTTATTCGACATCGGTAATTTTTACAATGGCTAATTACAGTGCGGCTGATTATGTCGAAATGTTAATTATTTATGGTGAATGTGGCCGTAACGCCACCACAGCTGCCCAACGTTACCGGGAATTGTTTCCGAATCGCGACAGTTACCCCGATCATCATGTTATTTTGAGAGCCGTCCAGCGAGGTCGTGATATAGGGAATCTTCTGCCGGCCCATGTTGAAAGAAGTGGTCGTCCACGGCGAGTCCGTACAGTGCGAAACGAAAATCGCATAATTGAAGCACTCCACCAGGATCCAGGCACTAGCGTTCGTAAGTTGGAGCAAGAACTGAATATCTCCCGCAGTTCGATTAATCGCGTGGAATTGTCGGAGAACTTGCATCTGTATCATGCAAGACAAGTGCAAAAGTTAAAGCCTGGAGATTTTCAATTGCGGATCAACTTTTGCAATTTTATTCTTCAACGGAACGCCGAACACCCCAACTTTTTGAAGAGCGTGTTGTGGACGGACGAATCACTCTTTACGCGTGAAGGGTGTTTCAACCAACGCAACACGCACTTGTATGCCGAAGAAAACCCTCACTTTGTGAGGGAAAGAAATTTCTAATACAAGTGGAAAATTAACATGTGGGGTGGTATCGTCGGCAACACAGTTTTCTTGTATCCATTGCCAGATTATTTGAATGTAAGTTATAAATTTTCATAAATATTAACAGTTAAACAGCTTATTTCAATAGGGTGTTAATTACCTCACATTTGTCCGAGACGTTCTACCGGAACTACTCCCGGTTGGAGAGGAACCTTATTGGTTTCCAACATGATGGAGCGCCAGCTCATTACACAGAATCTGTGAGAGATTTTTTAAATGAGCGATTTCCGAACAGATGGTTCGATAGAAACGGTCCTTTACGGTGGCCTCCAACATCTCTGGACCTGGCAACCTTTGGATTTCTTCTTGTGGGGTTACCTAAAAGGAGTGGTGTACCAAAATCAACCGGCAGATGAAATGGAAACAATGGCTAGGATGCAGGCCGCACTCGTGAATATCACACCTGACATGATCGAATCTGTTAGACTAGACCTAGTCAATCGTTGCCAGCGCTGTCTGCAAGCGAATGGTGGTACATTCGAACATCTTTGAATTTTTTAATTCGGTTGTTATCATTTATTGTTGTTTATTCGATTGTTTACCAGTCTGCTAAATGCAGAACAAAGAACATTTCTAATTGATTGTTAATTATTGTTGTTATTTGTTGTTAACTGTTGTTAACTATTCTTGCTGTTTGTTGTTGTTAACTATTGTTGTTAACTATTCTTGCTATTGGTTGTTGTTAACTATTGTTGCTTTTTATTGTAAATTGTTGATTGTTAAAAGAGAAAGAATTTTCTTCTCCGCCGCCTTATCAACTTCCTGTCAGATGATATTACACAGAGACGCCGATACCTATGTAACATTATCCAAAGTGATCGATTTTGCCAATTTTATTACATTTATTCATTATTTATTGTTGTTTGCTTAAGGATTCAATTATTAAACAGTTTATTAAATGTAAAACAAAGAATATTTCGAACAGATCACTAACTATTGTTGCTATTTGTTACAATTTACAACAAAATTGTTGACTTTTAATAGAGAATGAATTTTCTTTTGCATTATCTCAAAATCTTTTGATATTATTCCTGATTTGGTAAACGTGACTTAATTTACTTTTTATTAAAATTACTAATTAATACACCTAAAAGTGAAGACTTTCGTATTTTTTTTTAAATTCCCCAACCCCACAGATTTTTATTAATTTACATTTGATTTGATACATATCCATAACCAAACCACATACAGAAGACAAATTAAATACAAAACTCAACGCAGAGAAATAAATTCAAAAAAATAGAAAAATCAAACTTTGCAGTCTGCAAGCAACAAAGATAAAAATACATGACTGACAGAATAAACATAACATTTAACTACCTATACCTTAGTAACAAAATCCAACTTGAACTAAGTAAACTTAAACCTATATTTGGTATTATTTTGGCACGATCGTAATAAAACTATCTGTTCTCAACTTTCTAAAAAGTCCGCAAATTTTGGACAGGACATGTTAAAATTTATCTTGGTGCAAAGCTTCACCTTTACAAGATCAACTCTCATTTTATTTTGTTCGTCAGTCCATAGGTTTGACATTAACGAAAATATTCGTTTAGGAAATGCATTAATTACAGGAACTGATAAGATTTTGCTAACTATTTGAAATAAATAAGGCAAATCGGCATTTTGAAATATTTTACACCATATTTCTTTGGAATTTTTTAAAACAAATTCTTCGGATTCTTTAATTTTGGAAAGAGTACTGTTGAGTACAATTATTTCATCATAAAGTATTTCATCATCTATATTTTCAATTTTAGCTGCATTTTTAGCTTTCAGGATTTTTGTATAATCGATTGTACCTGGATATTTTCTGAAATTTAAATAACGAAAATATTGAAATGGCGTATTTTTGTAATCGTAAAAGCAATCTACATAATTTGGGGTTCTTTAATCTACTGCAGATGCCTCTTTAGAGAAAACTTGTTTTTGATAACGCGTAAAGTATTTCATCGCAGACATGACTTTGCTCCCAAAGAAAGTCATTCAGTCTTTGTGTTATTTGCTCTTTTAGGTTGCTCATTATTTCGTGTAACTCCAAACTGGTTACTGTATTACTTTATAGCTTCAGAATATGTGAATTCAGTACATTCATGTAATGATGAACAAAATAAATATAACTTTCTGTAAAATATACATCAGATTTAAGATCATCTTGTATTTCATGCTCTCGATCTTTCGAAAAAACTCCAAATACATTTGTGGCAGTTCTCTTCGCCAAGTTCAATAAAATACTTTTTTACAACTGGACAGCATTTAATAATTTTTTCAAGAGCAGGAAATAAGGAAATCCACCTAGTAGTAACATGTCGTAACATTTTTTGGTACTCGATTTCTAAAAAATCGAAACATTCCTTTAAGGCTTCGAATTTTTTTGCACTGTTTGAAAACTCTGCGTAGATTTTTAGAACGAGGTTTTCTACATCAAACGAAAGAATTTTACAAGCATTTCTTCCAGCATTATTTAATACGTGACAGTTGCAATTAGCCTTTATCAAAGAACGATTTATAGCTAATAATTTTTGAAAAACAGAGTTGTGCACTCCATAATTCACTGATGCATTGTTGGCACTATACGAGCTAAGATCAGATGCTTTTAAATAAAGTTTTTTCAGAATTGTTGTTGTAATTGATGCGGAAGACTCATCATTGTTTTCCACAAAATCCAATAACTCATTTTGAATAACAGTACAATTACACTACATTTTTCTCATCTTTGTTTTTATACCGCCAAATCTGAGTTTTACCTACTATACCCTATATCCTATACCTACTATTAGAGCAGCACTTGCAGATTAGTATACGGGAATGAGAGTGACAGCAGGCAGCTGCGTTTAGTAATGCAAATGGCTGTGCAACAGTGTTTCCACTACAAAATATTTTTCCATCTCTCTCACATGTATTTCCTTGTTTCTGATTTTAAAAATTTCGGGTGAAAATGGTTCTCAAATTTCAAAAATCTCCTGTTCCATCTTCCACCCGCAGAAATTTGTGTGCAAACTGGAGACCGGAGAGGTGGCAACCCTATCTACGGTGGTTTTCGTCAACTATCAGATAAAGTTTTGATTAAGCTAACTGACGAAAATTCACTAGTTAAACAATAAATAAAATAAATAGAAGTTAGAATTTTTTAAATAAAAATGCATAACGGCCAACTTCGTGGCAACTTCAATTCCACTCCATTCTATTTGAGAAAAAATTACCACAGTTGGTTGCTTCACCCACTCAAAAAAAAATTCTTGAGAAGGTTTACTATTTAAGCGATAGAAGTTAGATTTTCTGTTCACATGTGCAAATGGGCTAGTTGGCGAACCACCCCATAAAACATGTGTTGGGTGACCACCCTAATTGATACCAAGAAGTCGAAGATTAAGCTAAAATCCATATGAGGGACGTGATCGAAAGAATTAGCTCACATGCACAAAGAACGGCCGCTTAAACAGTTTTGTGTAGTTCGAAAGTTCAGTTGAGATCAAGATTCGATCCAAAACAGTCGAAAATATACCACTTTGAAAAAACAACAGTAGGGTACTTGTTAATTTAAGCGACCTCGCAATACTCCAATTGAATGATAATTCGATAAAGGAGTATTGCCCATTCAACAATTAACAATTTCTTTAATAAAAATTTATTATTTCTTGGCAACTCCACAAGCTGAATCTCTTCAACTAGTTCCTATTTCAATGAAAATTAGTCAAGTAGGTAGCTTCACCTACTGAAAATAAAAGATTCTTGTAAAGGTCTATCTAAAACTTTGATGCTGTAGTCCATTTTTGTGTTATCGTCACTGTCACGTCATGTACTTCTTTAAAATAGTTAAAATATAATTTATACGTGAAATTGAAGTAAGACTCTCAGAATACAAACAAGTTGGTTTAACAAAAAAGTAATTCCTGTCGTAATTCATTCAATTTGTCTAACAATTTCGATAAAATTTTATTTCACCACAATATTGTAAATATTTTGAGTGCCTATATAGCACATAGAATTGACAGTCTTTTGGATAAAGGCTATAAATTTGCTTTTCCACCAAAATTAGACCGCAATCAGAAATTTCAACTTCTTTCATCACTGGAAAACGTTCTTTCAAATTCAAATCTTAACATCTTCCAATTTATAATATATAAAATTGCAAATGTCGATCGCGGTTACTACAGTAACCAACTTAAACCCGGTATTTCTTCCCATACTTAACTTCTACCAAATCTAAGGACGCATTAAGCTAAGAACAGTTTAAGGCTTGAAATTCCGTTCTAAAAATGTGGGGAAGCTTAAGTTATCTACCCTGAGCGATGTTGCCCATATTTACCGCATGCGCTTTTTACAAATAGGTCATATTTAAGCCGAGGTTGTGGGGTTGTCTACAATCGTAACATCTAGTTATAACATGGAGTACACACAATGTGCCAGTGAAATTAATCGGAATTTAAATTTATTAAAAATTTAATAATTGACTTTTTAATAATTAAAATAAAATTCTTTCAATTTCTTTCATTTTTTTATATACTTTTTATTATTATTTCTTATTATACTAATTTATTATTTAATTAAATTAATGTCATAAATGTGTTGATTAAATTAATTTTGCTAAAAACTTTTTAACTATTTTCAGAAACCAATCAATTGACTGTTAATAAAAATATTTTGTATCAGATGAGAATATTCCCGAAACACATGTAATCCAGTTGCTAATTTTGAGATTGCAATTCAATTGTATATTTTATATAAGATTTTCATTTTGAAAATAAGTATTATTTTAATTATCAGTAACAGTAATTAATAAATTGATGACATTTTCATCGACATAAGCATTATTACATTGAAATTTTCTATTATAATATTAATAAGTAAGCTTAGGATTCTGTAACTACCTTTAGATCACGCCACGGACGTTCGTGACTTTCGAATTTTACTGTAATGATAACTATATGGAATATAGTTACTTCAGTATGGTCATACTTGATGTTTTGCAATATTTAAAAATTAAATTCAAAAGAAGGAAATTGTAATCCCAACTAAGAAATATCAAATAGTGTACCTTAATTTAATTAAAGTTAAATATTAATTGAGTTCATACACGTTGGAGTTTTATTATAATCAGGGTAAAATTTACCTTGTATAATGGAAACAGACTATTTTACCAATAAAATATTAATTGTTTAGATAGACACTTCGATGATAAAAGTAACACAAAAAATTAATACGATTAATTTTTTTTTTAATCATTTGTATCTGACCAGAAATTGAGATTTTCTTCTTCTAATTTAGTCATCAATACTGACATTTCTAATGCATGAGACTGTTTTTGTTTATTGTTTCATTTGAATGGAATAACTCGACTAACCATTTTGTAGTTGCTTATGTTCTAAAATGTATCCCTATAATTTTTACCTACCCTGGTGAGAGTATGTCCGCCTCCCCGTGGTCTCATTAGATATTTTTGCACATATAAACACATACATATGTATAGAAATAACCTTGGTCTTTACTTTTAATCTTTTACAAATTGAATATTAACAATTATAATTTTAATTTCAAATATTCAAATATTTTTTTTATGTAGCTAATATTTCGATAATTTTATAAATTTTTTTATAATCTGTATTATTATTTTGATGTCTTAAATTTTTTTTTTAAAAACATTGATTTGAATTTGTTTATTCACATACATATCGTATTTAAACCCACTTGCTGCGCTTATGAAATGATAGTCTAAAACGCGTAAATATCAACCCAACGGACCTCTTGTTTATTGTACGTGACGTCGCTTTCTTACTTTATTAATAGAGATAGGATTTGGCACCGTAAAGCGTGCCGGCCAAAATCTACTCTCCTGACAAATTCGAGTAGAGCGGAATGTTATTTTCTGTTTTAGTCGAGTGTTTTCGTCGCCAACAAAACGAGTTGCTCTATAACGATAGCAGCAGAATGTTGAAAAACAGTAGACCATTTAAAATATCCGCATGACCGATCGACGTCATTCGTAAAACACAGGCGTTTGATTGTACTGTAAATTTCAATGGAATGGGTTCCCCCTCCTGAATACTCTTATAGTAACTCGTTTGAGTTAATAAACATATGATTTGTCGGTAAAGAACTTTAAAATATTTTAATTTAATTTAATATTTTAATTATTATTTCAGACTATAATTTGTAAATAATAATGATTTTTTGTCTCCGATAGTTTACAACATACAAGAAGTTATTAAATCAGAATTATAATACAACTACGCTAATGGTAGGTTCAACGCGTTGAAATACTTATGGCAAAACTGTAAATCCTAACACTATTTATTAACTACGTTGAATGATTGGAGTACTACAAACTCAACGAATAAAGGGGTCTACACACCAAGCAACCGTGTAACCTGGAACACGCACACATTAGGACCGTGCTAGTAATTTTGGACCAATCAATGTTCGTAAACTAGTATATAAATCTTCTAGTCGTACTTAGAAGGCCAACCCATGAATAAAAAATTTGAAAGGGGCCGAATTTAAGAACCGGCCTAATAACTTACCCGACACAGTCCGGATAGTTAATCATGAATTAGAATAGTATATTAAAAACAAGTATCAGAAGTCGACAATTAATGCACGAGTCCAAGTTTAAAAAATGAGTACCGTAGCACGAGTTTGTTATACTATTTTTTTTATTGTGGATACTTTATTTAAGAAAAAACTAACTCACTATAAAAATCAAAAGCAGGAATCGAGAATCGTGGCTATCTCACAATCACCGAAAAATTCAATGAGGAACCAGCACCTCGTCAACCAAAACTCTGTTCACTGATCGGTGGTTCCACACACACCCGTTTCAGTTCAACTTTCTTATAAACTCGATTCACGATTCAATTGCGAAATTTTGACAGAACAACAGAACTGTCATTTGAACGCCGAGTAAAATGTAGTACGATAGTCCCAACAAAATAGAAAAATTCAAATCATATGGATTGCATTGTCGAGGGAATATACATTTCTTTTTTGTGAAAAAATCAAAATATATATTATTTCAAAACATTTATATATTAAAAAAGCGCTAACCGAAACACAAAACTCGCTCAAGAAAACCGCTTGAAAACAAATATTTTGAGGTTACGTTTCAAAAATGATAGAAGAATGATAACAAACGCATAGGATTTTATGCCTTCAGTGATACCAACTGTAGATATCATTCTGTCTTTATAAACTACCGTTATAAATTTTGGTACGCTTTAAAAATTATGTTGGATAACCTTTTAAACTGTCATTTCAAAATTTTGTAATTGAATTTTCTATGGCAACCGATCCCTTATAGAAGGCGGCAAATTTGAATAGGTTGACTACACTATTTTGCCAATTTTGTACCCTTATTTAAAAAAAGAAAAAAAACATCGCACATGATGGGTATCGGTTGGGACATAAAAGCACATGCCCTTTCGATTGGTGATATCAAATTAATATGTTATTTCAATTTTTTTTCAATTAACACCCTCCCCCTTCCACTCCCGTAATTTGATTGGCACCAAAAACTAATCAACTCTAGCGGCCACCAAATAGTTTGTGCTAGCCAAATTTGAACTCAATCGGTGAAACCGTTTTTGAGTAATCGTAGGAGAAACGACAGACGCACACGCACACGCACAAGCACACGCACACGCACACGCACACGCGCACGCACACGCACACGCACACGCACACGCGCACGCACGCGCACACACACACGCACGCACACACACACACGCACACACACACGCACGAGCGCACACACACACACACACACACACACACACCACGAGCGCACACACACACACACACACACACGCACGAGCGCGCACACACACACACACACGCACGAGCGCGCGCACATACACACACACACGCACGAGCGCGCGCACACACACGCACGAGCGCGCGCACACACACACACACACGCACGAGCGCGCACACACACACACACACGCACGAGCCACACACACACACACACACACACACACACACACATCAAGCTAAAGACTTCAAAAACGTGTTCAGGGGACCTCAAAACGTAAAGATCTGGTAAAATCTCGAATTCGAAATTTTGGTCCGAAACTAATAACTTCCCTACCCTCTGGTCGGGGAAGTTAAAAAAAGTATTAAAAACTCGTGCTACGGTATTCGTTTTTTTTTAAACTCGGACTCGTGCATTAATTGTCTGGCACTTGTTTTTAATATTCTATTCTAATTCATGATTAACTATCCGGACTGCGTCGGGGAAGTTATTAGGCCGATTTTTAGATTCGGCCCCTTTCAAATTTTTTTATTCATGGGTTGGCCTTCTAAGTACGATGAGAAGATTTATCATCTATTTTACGCACACTGATTGGTTCAAAATTACTAGCAAGGCCCTAATGTGTGGGTGTTCCAGGTTGCACGGTTGCACGGTAGCTTGGTGTGTAGCCCCTTAAACATACAATTCTACAGAGAGATCGGATTCCATCTGCAGATCGCACAGATAAATTGGAGTTCGGAGTGATGATGTCAGAGCTACCGTACGGTATAAAAAATCCTAAGCTAATTAATAAGATATATTATTATGATAATATCATAATAATAAGAATTATTTTTAATAATAATTTTATTGTTGTAAAAATATTTATTGTAGATAGTAGGTATCGCATTACAATTTTACATATTATTTGGAAAAATCGTTACAATTTCAATTATATTCGCTTGACTTGAATTTAACAAATGTTCAAGAAAAACGCAAAATCTAGATTTAGGTCGATTTAAGTCAAGTTCGTGCTAAGACTCCTGTAACTGCGGGAATAAAAACCGGGCCTTAGAGATTTCCGTGCAGATCTGTATTTGAAAATTTAAAAATTTAAAGAAATTTTCAAATTGTAATTATTATTCAAAAAAAAACATCATATTGTAGTTCCTTTGTGATTTTTAATGGCCCTTAAATTCATTTTCAAGGAAATTGTTCATTACAATTGATAATAAGTTTTCTAATATTAACATGGGCCTCAAATTTAACAATACGGTCTCCTATACTTGCTGCAACGACCTGCCCCGTCATGAATCTTATTGTCCATCTTTATTTTCGGTTTGAAAATGGCTTTAAACACGAAACATCTGTTACGCACGAATTTTTAATTTTAATAAGAAGTAATTTCAGTTATAAAATCAATATGAAAACGGCTCCCCTAACGCTTTCTAATACTAATAACTAAGCTTAGGATTCTGTAACTACCTTTAGTTCACGCCATAGACGTTCGTGAGTTTCGAATGTTACTATAATCGCAATGATATATGGAATATAGTTAGTTATTTCAGTATGGTCATATTTGATGTTTTGCAATGTTTAAAAATTCAATTCAAAAGAAGAAAATTGTAAACTCAAATAAAAAATATCAAATATTGCACATTAATTGAATTAAAGTTAAATATTAATTTAGTTCGTACACGTAGGGGTTTTATCACAATCAGGGATAAAATTTACCTTGTATAATGGAAACAAACTATTTTAACAATAAAATATTAATTGTTTAGATAGACACTTCGATGATAAAAGTAACACAAAAAATTAATACGATTAATTTTTTTTTTAATCATTTGTATCTGACCAGAAATTGAGATTTTCTTCTTCTAATTTAGTCATCAATACTGACATTTCTAATGCATGAGACTGTTTTTGTTTATTGTTTCATTTGAATGGAATAACTCGACTAACCATTTTGTAGGTGCTTATGTTCTAAAATGTATCCCATTAATTTTTACCTACCCTAGTGAGGGTATGTCTGCCTCCCCGTAGTCTCATCAGATTTTTTGCACATATAAACACATACATATGTATAGAAATAACGTTGGTCTTTGCTTTTAATCTTTTACAAATTAAATATTAACAATTATAATTTTATTTTCAAATATTCAATTATTTTTTTAAAAGTGTAGCTAATATTTCGATAATTTTTTTTTTTATTTAATCTGTATTATTATTTTGATGTCTTAAAAAATTTGAAAAAAACATTGATTTGAATTTGCCCATTCACATACATATCGTATTTAAACCTACTTGCTGCGCTTATGGAACGATAGTATAAAACGAGGAAATATCGACCACAATGGACCCCTTGTTTATTGTACGTGACGTCGCTTTCTTACTTTATTAACTACGTTGAATGATTGGAGTACTACAAGCACAACGAATAAACATATAATCCTACAGAGAGATCGGGTTCCAACTGCAGATCGCACACATATATTGGAGTTCGGAGCGATGACGTCAGAGCTACCGTACGGTATAAAGAATCCTAAGCTAACTAATAACCAACTATTGACACGTGAACTCGTCTATACGAATGTTGAAATTGTTTTAATAGGCAACCCATAATATCCCATACACACCTTAAAAATTTTCCCCTACCAAAGTGGGAAGACCGAAAAACAGCCATATAAATAATAACATCTGTTTTGCTTTAGATTCTTTCAATATGATTACAGATCGTGCAACGAGAAAAATCCCAGAAATTCATAATCCTAAAATTTTTTTACCCCTGTAATTGGTACGTTCTTACTAGGAGTAGAAAATTTCTAAAATACTTGTGTGGTTCAAATTCCATTTCAACTCTTATCATCTAGTTTGCATAAAAACGAATTGAATGTAAAACTGTGGAACATATGTATGAATCATGTCATATAAGACGAAAATAGTTTTACTATTTTTTATTGCATTCTTTATTATATGGTGAATATTATTTTCTATCTCATTTAAGCTTTGCATTACATAAATTTAGATTTCATCAAAATTTTATTCTGTAACACGAAAAACTGGAAGTCCTAAGTAAAATGACCTGTTGAAGGCTGGGCTAGCGCCTGTTTGATTATAATGCAATTTTTTTTTCGCTCTCATAGTCGCAATTTTCAATTTGAAGAAAAGGTGGATAGCTTAAAATGTTGGTAAAACATAGGGTTGTGTCCCTCTTATACTTTTTTTTTGAAATATTTTCACAAATTTGAAAAATTGCTAAAACATGAAAATCATTTTTTTGCTTTCCTACTCTTAAATTAATTTTTTTTCGCTTGTATTTTATATCATTTTAAAGATTGATAAAACGCGAGCGGCCGCCTTAAACTTTTGTTTGGAACACTCATTTAGTTTTTCCAAAATTTTTGTTTAAAGGAAATGTGATTCTCAATTTTTACAAAGAAATGTGCCGAAGAATTGCCGCCTTTGTTAGGAGGTGGTACTGGCAATGAGGTAGGGGCACCAATCAACGTTCGAGAAAATGGAGCGGAATATGAACCAGTATACATTAGGATAGACAGAATAAAAGATAATATTGCTGTCTCACTTTCACGTTCCAAAAACAGCACATATCGTTGCAAATGCACACTAAATAAAACAAGTGTTCAAAATAAAAGTAAAAATAAAAATAACAATAATAATAATAATAATAATAATAAAAGGATGTAATTATTATGAAATGAATTTTTCTATTGTTCTCTCTTTCTCGCTCTCTATTTTTCTATTGCGCTGATGTCCAAATTATCAAATTATCGCTAATCAGTCTAATCACCAATCACTGAAATCACGAAAATACCGAACAAACTATAGTGGATTAGGCCTACAGGGGATACCACTATAAAAAAACGCACCTTGTGCTTTACCTCGAAGGTGGTGTGGAAGGAGGCACACATTATTTTACAGTAAATAATTGCAAAATCTCTGCTTGATTTGGAATCATAACTTCAGTTTATTTACTGTGAATGTGTTTGGTATTTTTGTGTAAATTTTGCATTATTCCTAACTTTTCTAAATGTTAGTGTGAGAATTTAGAAATTTCCAAAATTTGCGCTTTGCCGAATAAAATCTATTATGTGAATGTACATATTTCTTATTCGTACCGGAATAATAGAGCGCATATATCAATTGCACATATAATCTAATAGACGGAATAAACGATAATATTGCTGCAGTCGAATAAACTGACACTGATGAATCGGGGGTCCAAAAATATAGAAAATCATACGACCAAGGTCGTTGATAGAAGATCTCAAAGAGAATTTGGATAACTTCAAAAAAAAATTGTTAATTATAACAGTAACAATAATTATTGACAATTATCAAATGATTTCAGTGTTTTTTTTAGGAAAGCCAATAAAAATTTTACGGAAACTGCTTTTCACTTGTTCATTTCTACAAATTATCAGTAACAAATTGAATAACATTTGACCTTCAAACTTAGAGTTATTCATTTTATTGAAAATTGTCTTTATCCCGCAAGTATCCTTATTCTTTCATTTATCCGCCGATCTTTCGTTGATTTGACAATATTATCTCAATCCACGTTGACTAGTATACATACTATCAAATCAGTTTTTGTAGCAATAGGGGAAATACAGTCAACCACTCGTAGCTTCGACGTAACCCTGTACCAGTACAATCAAAACTCTCGCGGTATACTAGTGAACGTGGTCTCACAATGAGATGCACAGCTTATTTTTTCAATCGTGCGGGGGTGACGTTATCACTCTCTATACAACCTAAAACGCCTTCCTTTGATTATAAAAATTAAAATAATTATAATTATTATTGTTATTACATATTTCAGGTTTGAAAAGCCAATAGAAAGTTTGATTTTATGGAACATAGTATTTTTAGATATTTTTCATTTATCCATTTCTACAAATTTTCGGTAATCAATTCAGTTAAATTGCAATTTTTCAAATTTTATTTGAGTCAAAATTGAAGAAAATAGTCATTTACGTTGAACAATTATAAAAAATTGTCTTTTTCCCAACGGTGTCCTGTTCTTTGATCTGCCCGATCTTTGATTGATTTGTACATTTATGATAGTTGTAAAGTTGTAAAGTTGTACAGTTTTGAATTCGCAACAATTGAGGAAACATTTTCTTTCCTTCTTTCTCTTCTTTTGTTATATTAGATTAGAGGGAAATAGTTTTTGTAAAAATAAAGAAAAATGCATGACAGAGTCCCGCTAAATTTTGCACTCCCGAAGCTTTCGTTTCCGATTTATCTTCATTCGATTTTGTCTGTTATTGGAGAGTGTATGATTATTTCCTTAATTTTTTTCAAGCCTAGACAATTGTAATAACATTGTAATAATTTTTGATTATAGTTACTATTTTTGATTGTAAGAAAATATATGTAGTTGAAATTTATGATTGGATTCTATATTCTAATTTTTTTTCTTGTTGCTAGTGCTAAATCCGGTATAACTTCACAATATTTTCAGTGCTAGCGACAGAGACATGAATTGTTTACGAGAGAGATGGAAAGATTCGAGATACATGTTTTGTTTATCACTAATTTTCCAGAAGATTTTCAATTTTCTGCAGCAACAATGGTACCGTCGGAAAGGTAATGAAATAATCTATAAATTGCATTACACTTTTTCTGAACGGTGTCCTGTTCTTTGATCTGCCCGATCTTTGATTGATTTGTACATTTATGATAGTTGTAAAGTTGTAAAGTTGTACAGTTTTGAATTCACAATAATTGAGGAAACATTTTCTTTCCTTCTTTCTCTTATTTTGTTATATTAGATTAGAGGAAAATAGTTATTGTAAAAATAAAGAAAAATGCATGATAGAAACCCGCTAGATTTTGCACCCCCAAAGATTTCGTGTTTGTATATGTAAATTATTTCATTATATTTTTGTAAAGAAAACAATATACATAACTATTTTTGATTATTGTAACTATTTTTGATTGTAAGAAAATATATGTAATTGAAATTTATTATTGAATTTTATTTTCTAATTTTTTTTCTTGTTGCTACTGCTAAATCCGATATAAACCCCACAATATTTTCAGTGCTAGCGACAGAGACATGAATTGTTTAGGAAAGAGATGGAAAGATTCGAGATTTATATAGTGACGAAACATCTAAAATCCCGCCTCTAGTAGAGGGGAGATTCTGAGCGCGTATTGTGGGTTGCATATCTTTTTTAAAGTCAACATACCTTCCCTTCCAAGTCTTAATTCTTCCACTACGCTAGCCCTGCCTTAAGGCTCCCCTAACGCTGTATTTTTTAATAAGAGTATTTTTATTTCTGCTTTTACAGTCACAATTTTCAATTTGAAGAAAAGGTCACCAGTTGAAAATGTTGAGCACATTTATACCGAGGGAAAATAACCTATTATTTTTCAAAATTTTCCATCAAATTTGAAAAAAGCGGAAAATTGTGAAATACCAATTTCCGGGATTACGCTTCTAAATTAATTTTTTTTTAATGTATTTTACATCATTTTAAAGAGGAGACAAATAGAAGGGGCAATTAATATCTAGTTTTTTGATTAGTCCTATCATTTTCCCACAATTGCAATTTAAAGAAAATAAAAACAGCAACTATTGGAAGGAAATTTGCCGTAAAATTAGCACTATTCCGTGAGGGTGAGATGGAGGTAGAAGATAGAGGGACCAATCAGCGTTTGAAGAAATGTAGGGGAATACACTTCAGTAGTACTGCCAAGTTTTACATAATTTCTAAAAATGTTTACCGAGTAATTCCTGATATTTATTTTAGAATATGAAAATCTTACAACAAATTAGCAATTAATGTTATAATAATATAAAAAAATGGAAATGAAGCTTTTATTTGAATTGTTGAGCAGATATTTTCAATTTTTTTCTTATACAATTTCACAAATTTGTAGGTATCAGTGAGCTTGGCAACACTGAGTTCACTAAACTGTTTTCCCAAAATTGAACTCAGTGCTGGAAATTAAAAACTTTTTTATTTTATTTTATCAAACATTGGTTCTTAATTATAATAAGCCAATAATTTCATTGATAAAAAAAGGAAATAGAATTTGTTTGGATTTAAAAATTGTTTCTATATACATATACATATAACCTCATTGATTAATTAATTACTACATTTGTTTAACCATTCATTTAATTTTAAACAGTTTAGACAAAACCGATTAGCACTTTAAAAAATATTCTACAGGGATGTATGTCCTTTATAGTTATTATTCAGAATAAGACGAAGACACATATAAATGAAATAGAGATATAAGATTACAAATTTGTAACAGAATTCGACCCTCTGGTGCCTGAATCATTACTTTCCCTTTTATTGAGACATACAAAATTTAAAAATATTTCTTTGGTGAAGCTACTATTTTTGTTTTTTCAATATTTTTCCATTCCGTCTAACTTGCCTTATGCTTACAACAATTAATTATTTTGGCGGGGCAAATATAAATTTTATACTACAACCTCCACATAAACATTTTGCTAGATATACCAAAGAATGCACATACCTATATAATCGTACATAATAAATGTACCCTATATTACAACAATCAAACAGTTTCTTTTTCAAATACATATGCAAAATAACAAAATTTTGAATTATGCCAAATAATTGTTTTTTACGTAAACATTATATTGAAAGAAAAAACTGCAGATATCAAGTTCTGTATTTGAATAACAACTATTAATCATTATAGATAGAAAATTTATAGTAATCTAAAGTTTTGGATTTTGACTAGGTGTTTGATTGTACATATTCATTTCATTTTCTCTTATGTGGTAGTCTAACGTGTTTAGATATATTGTAATATCTATAGACGCGAATTTCTGTGGAAATGAAGTTTACAAACATCTGTAAATTGATAAAAACATTTTCTTTAGTGAATAATTTTAGTATTTGTGCCTCATTTTGACATTATTCAGGGAATCAAGAACTCATAGCTACTATATACAACAGATAATTAGAAATCAAAGTCAAATTATTTCACGATAGAATTCGAAAAAAGAACCTGCCCACAGAAATTATTAACCATAGAAATAGGATAATTTATAATAGTTTCCAGATGTGAAGAAAGGCGCATCTTTTGTAAAACAGGTAATTTTACATAGAATTCCCACTATTTACCGTTACGAAATAAAAATTTTAAGAAATCCCAATTGAAAATTTATGTAATGCAAAAAGCAAATGAGAAAGAAAATAATAGTTGCAATATTAAAAAATAGTAAAAAAATAGTAAAACTATTTTGCAATTGTATGGTATGGTCCATACAATTGTTCTGTAATTCTGCATGAAATTCATTTTTACGTAAATTAAATGATAAGAGTCTAAACGAAATCTAAAGCATACAAGGTTTTTAGAAAGTCCTGAATAACAACATACTACATACGTAAGGAAAATTTGGGATTATGTTGTACGATTGCTGACCATACCGAAAAATTCTAATGCGAAACAGATGTTGTTTTTCGGGTAATGTTTATTACAACGACATCGGCACCTACTGTTCAACCTGGATTTTATCGTGCTTTGGATGGATTATCGCACTAGTAAGTCAAAATTTTGTTAATTAAAATTTCAAAAAAATACAATTTATATGATTTCGGCTCAGATTATCTTCACATCAGTAATTAAAATAATTATTTATGAAGGAATTTAAATGTTCAATTTTCACTTTTCTAGATACTTTTATATACATATAGAGCTAATGAATATTTTTTGGGATTTTATACGTGGGAGACTGATTCTTTTTATAAATAAAAGATAATATTGCTTATCAGGTAACTTATTATAAAGTTTATTACATTTACTTTCTTTTTGCAGGTTATTGTCGGAGGACAGGCACCACATGTCAGCATCAACTATTATAATTTTTGTATTTTTTTGTTATTTCAATTTGAATTGATATTATTCTGTAATTAAAAATCTAGTAAAAATTTTTGTACACATATGTATACTCGTAATATATGTATATGTGAAATAATGATTTTGGATTTTTATTGTGTAATAAATTGTGATATTTTGTTTTACACGTGAAATTTTCCGTTTCAATTTTAGTAATTACCCTATATTTAAAAATATTCAGAGTTCAGCGTATTTTAAAAATATCTTTTTTCGGCAAACAAATACTACTGGAACTCGTAGGTAATAAAATCATAAAAAATTCCCTTTCCCTTTCGTTGTACCTTTTGGATACTTGTTTTTTCTCTGTCTCTTTTCTCTTTCATTCTCTTTCGTTCTATTTCTCTAACCGTTTTCCGACCTTCCCCTCTTTGGTGGGGATGGATTTTTGGACATTATGGGTTGCCTATTTAATAAAATTCAACATTCGGACAGACGAATTGACGCGCCAATACTTGGTTATTTAAACACGTTAGGGGAGCCTTAAGGGTGAGGTGCGACCTTGAACCATCTCCAGGCACCTCCATCAAAATTCGTCCCATACTTCTCCCACTCTTTTTTGGGAATTTTAGTAGGTGGTCGTTATGTTTCCAAGGGGCGTGCTATATTTTTAAAAATCTAGTAAGGGGGGTAAATATTTTGCTGTCGCCGAGGAAAGATATTTGACAAAGTTGGTTTTATTTGCAGTAGACGATTTAGATATTTCGAAAAGCTGTGGCGCTTGAGTGTAGGCAATTACAAAAAATGTATCCAATTTTTGCGAAAATTTCAAAATGAACGTAGATAATTACTAGGTGCTAGCGTAGTTGACATGAGATTTCGAATTTTTACCTTTTTTAAAATTACCGCGCTCGACTGAGCATGCCCACATTCTTTTACAACTTTGTTGAAATGCTCTGTAAATTCTACAATTTTCAATGTACCTTGATGGTTTCTCGGATATCTCATATAAACAATTGTTTGATGGTACTCTGTCTACTTTAGTTAAAAATTAAAAATTATCACGTTTTTTTAAATAATTATAGTATTTTCGAAAATTACTATACCAAACTATACAGAGTGGGCAAAGAAGATGGCCTATTAAAAGTATAAGAAGTTTTAATCGATGGAAGTTTCTATATACAGATGTTCTCCCACCTGAACAGCCTCTACAAAATATTTTAGTTGTTCCACTACTCTCCGATATATGAGTTAGAGCATTCTATTTTCTTATTTTAAATGAAATGGTATATTTTTGTTGCATATTAAGATTATACATATACATATCCGAAATGTAAAATTCAAACTATGTACTTTGCAATGAATTAAAAAAAAATGATTCAGAGTTTAGCTGAAATGAATTTTTCTTCCAGCCAATTTTCAAAGCATAAAATCTTTTTTTTTGAATGGAACGGTACATGTCTCTTTATACGGTTGGATAAAGTCAAAAATTCTGCATTTATCTGTATTAGCATTTCCCATACTTATTTCTATTAATTTTTCAGTTACTTAAAATTTCCAGTCCTGATAAATTTCGTCCATCTGGAATGTCCTATGTCTAAAATAGTTTTATTTTTCATTTACGATTGAATGTTGGAGGGTTCAACCCTCTACTGGTAGTAATTTTTTTACGCTTTTATTTGAAACTTTTTTCTATTTCATAAGATAAAAAGAATTAAAATTTTCTTATAAAATAATAATTACAAATTTAACAAAATGAACGTGAACTTGTTTAGGTAAAAAGAGTGAAAAAAGTAATTTATATCAAAATCCTACTGCGGGATTGAACCACTCAACGCTTGTGCTAAAACCAAATGTGGAGCTCTTCGAGCTATTGAAGTTCTGAGTCTTGACCTAACTTACAATGTATAGATATAGTCAGAAAATTTTTTATGCTTTTTTTCAAAATTATTTACTTTAGTTATAAATAAATAAATAAATCAATATATAATTATAGTAACAATAATGATAGTAACAAGTACTGTTGTTCAACTTATTATTTTTATTATTATTATAATTTATTAAAAAGTCCATTAATAGATTAATTTCTTTGATGCTGAAGTCTAGTGATTTTTCATTGAGCAAAAGAATATTTTATACAATTTATATGAGTTAGTTTTTTTTTTGTCAGCACAGTTGTTAGTTGCTAGTTGTTGCAGATGTTAGAAAAGTGATGAACACATATCTGTTTCTCTGTTGTCCCTTCTGCAGTTTTCAAGGTGAACGATGGGTTGAACAGAATTCTGTGATTAGTCCGTTTTGTCATCGGGGTGTCTCTATTTCTATTAAATCTCGGAAAAATTATGTATTTTTAAATGCGATTTTCAAGAAAACGGAAACATAATTCAACTCAGGGTTTGGGACAGAGATAGATTTAACTTTCATAAATCTTTTCATGTGAATTTCACTCTGTTTTGTTAACTTATATGCAGTTTATTTGAAAAACACTAAAGTCATGCATTTGTGTGTGAAAAACGCATTTTTCACAATTTTCGGAAAATCCCGCCGACTAACCGAATTTCCAATGGAACAGAGTTGCACAATGACATTTCGAATCGAATGCAATATTCACCATTTCGATATCTCTTACGGTTTTCGAGATATTTGCAAAATACGGCTTATGGCATTTCAATGTAATTTTTTGGTTGCATTTCTTCGGACCTCACCCTAAAGAAATTTAAAAGTGTCAACTTCGGAGAAGATACCATCAATTCAACAAACGCGAACGACCATCTATTGAAGGGCATTCCACCCTTTAATTGTAATTGAAAAACTTCTTAAAATGATGACAAGCCCATGACCTTCAATCGATTATTTTAATATGCAAATTTCATAATTTGATTTGGAGCTTAAAATTTGAGTTAATTAATAATTTAAGATAAATTTTGTTTTGTTTAGTTATGACTTATATCATACTTCATGTGATTTTGTTTACTGACCATCTAGGTAAGTCATAATCAATCTATATTCACATGATTAAAATGAAATAAATATCGTAGAACTGAGGAAATAGTAAATAATTGCGCTGATCATACTTTTCATAATCAATCATTTTATATTTATGTATATACAGCCCGATCCAAGAATCAATGGAGAGTAGCTGTAACTTTTTTCTTTGAATGATTTTAACAAGAACTTGAAGAGGAACACCCAGGATACCTGTTGGAGGTGGAACCACCCTCCTACAATAATTAAAAAATTAGGAAAATTGATGTCAACTTTCGAAAATTACGTAATATTCGATGAAAATCTCTTGCCCTTAAAAATTCAAAATCAACTAAATACGAAAATAGTATTTACTTTTTGAAAAATCAATTAACCTTTGCTAGAAAAAATCCAAAATTTTGTGAATTATTCGAAGGGGTGATTGAACTGCTCTAAAAATCTAGGCCGGGGAATCCCTTGCCCTACCGGCAATAAATTTTAAACGACAATATTTGAAGGATCACACCATTTGGGCAATTCGACACACTGAACATCTGGTTTTGTGTTATTCTTCTTCTGCCTGTGTCGTCTCTGTTTATTTTATTTTTTCGAAGCAGTTGGTTAGTTCAACAGTAAGTCGGCACAACAGTTTCTATTGGGCGGTAGAAAATCCGCATTGGACCAGGACAGTGAATCATCAGAGACGTTTCTCTGTGAACGTGTGGGGTGGGATTTTAGGGGAAAGAATAGTTGGATCTGTTCTTTTTAATGAACATTTAACTGGCACTAGATATTTACAGTTTTTACAGTCACAATTGTACGAATTATTTGATAATTTACCATTAAATGTACGTGGCGAAATGGTCTACATGAATGATTTGAACACGTTAGGGGAGCCTTAACGTGTTCAAATAACCAAGTATTGGCGCGTCTACTCGTCTGTCCGAATGTTGATTTTTATTAAATAGGCAACACATAATGTCCAAAAATCCATCCCCACCAAAGAGGGGAAGGTCGGAAAACGGCTAGAAAAATAGAACGAAAGAGAATGAAAGAAAAAAGAGACAGAGAAAAAACAAGTATCCAAAAGGGACAACGAAAGGGAAAGGGAATTTTTATGATTTTATTACCTACAAGTTCCAGTGGTATTTGTTTGCCGAAAAAAGATATTTTTAAAATACGGTGAACTCTGAATATTTTTAAATATAGGGTAATTACTAAAATTGAAACGGAAAATTTCACGTGTAAAACAATAGTTTTACTATTTTTTGACTTCTTTATGATATTGCCACTTTTATTATTTCTTTATTTATTTTATTTTATTATTTATTTTCTTTCTCATTTACTTTTTGCATTACATTAATTTTCAATTGAGATTTCTTAAAATTTTTATTTCCTAACGGTAAATAGTGGGAATTCCACATACCTGTTTTACAAAAGATGCGCCTTTCTCCACATCTGGACACTATTATTAATTATCCTATTTCTATGGTTAAAAATTTCTGTGGGCAGGTTCTTTTTTCGAATCCTATTGTGAAATAATTTGACTTCGCTTTCTAATTATCTGTTGTATATTGTAGCTATGTGTTCTTGATTCGCTGAATAAACTGACAATGAGGCACGAATACTAAAACTATTCACTAAAGAAAATGTTTTTATCAATTTAGAGATGTTTGTAAACTTTAATTCCTTTCATTTTACACGGAAATTCGCACCTATAGATATTACAATGTATCTAAACATGTTAGACTACCGCATAAGATAAAATGAAATGAATACAATCAAACATCAAGTCAAAATCCAAAACTTTAGATTACTATAGATTTTCTATTTATAATGATTAATAATTTTTATTCAAATACAGAACTTGATATCTGCAGTTATTCCTTTCAATATAATGTTTACGTAAAAAACAATAATTTGGCATAATTCAAAATTTTGTTATTTTGCATAGGTATTTGAAAAAGAAAACTGTTTGGTTGTTGTAATTTACGGTGCATTTATTATGTACATATATTTATTATGTACATATAGATATGTACATTCTTTGGTATATCTAGCAAAATGTTTATGTGGAGGTTGTAGTATAAAATTTATATTTGCCCCGCCAAAATAATTAATTGTTATAAGCACAACTCAAGTTAGACGGAATGGAAAAATATTGTAGAAACAGAGAAATAGTAGCTTCACCATAGAAATATTTAAAAATTTTGTATTTCTCAATAAAAGGGAAAGTAATGATTCAGGCACCAGAGGGTCGAATTCTGTTACAAATTTGTAATCTTATATCTCTCTTTCATTTATATGTGCCTTCGTCTCATTCTGAATAATGACAATAAAGCACATATATCCCCTGTAGAATATTTTTTAAAGTCCTAATCGGTTTTGTCTAAACTGTTGAAAGTTAAATGAATGGATGAATGAATGTAGTCATTAATTAATCAATGAGGTTATATGTAAATGTATATAGAAACAATTTTTAATTCCAAATAAATTAGATTTTCTTATTTTTTTTATCAATAAAATTATTGGCTTATTTTAATTAAGCACCAATGTCTGATAAAATGAAATAAAAAAGTTTTAAATTTCCAGCACTGACAAGTAAACCTTACGAAGTCGAAACTTCCGATTTTGATGATTTTCGGTATATAAGTACTTCATTCTATTCTAAGGGATGCGTGTTTTGTCATTCGTGCCCATACGCAAGTTTAAGGGAGAAAATGGGGGTTGAAGTTACCCCCACAAAATCAGTTTTTTAGCAATATCTCTAGAATGGTTCAATATTTTTTGACAATTCAAAAACTGAAAGATAGACATTTGTGAGGGCTATAACGTGGTGGAAACCAATTGTCAATATCTTATTGGGGGTGGAAATGACAGGCACTTATGTGCAGTTTTTTACGGTTTTTTTGCAATTTTGCACCCCATGGTAAAACATACCAATATGAAATTTTTTGTACTGGTAGAAAATTACAAAATAAAAGTTACCTGTTCGAGGGTTTTTCATTATTTTTAATTGTTACCCCATAAATAATTCTTAAGTGTTGTAACTTTAGGGGTGAATTTTGGCTATGTATATTAATTTTTGAAATCGTATTTAGGTAGGTTTTGAAGACATTTGAAGAAGCTTTCAAATGATATATGAATGAGTACCCCAAACTACCCCTTAATGAATTATGCTAATCTGACTTTATGAAAAAATATTTTATTACTATTAGTGATTCTACTCATAGTAATTTTTTTATTTACCTTATCTAGTATATAATTATCCAATTTTTTATTTCAATTACTATTTTTACCAATTACAACCCCTTCCGAATTATGATAATATAAATTTATAGAAAAATATTCTATTATTCTATTCACAATTATTCTAGAAATTCCCTACATTTTACATATTGCCATATACGTAACAACTTGCTTATGATCAGCAGTTGTTATAGTAATGATAAATTAGGAAGAAATGTTGAAAGCAAAGATTTTGCTTGCACCATCTGCAGGTTACATTCACAAACGTTACATGTACGGTTTGTATGATAGGCTTTGAATGAAAAATCTGTAGGAAAATCTGGTCTTTCATTTAGAAATTCACTCTGGTACCACGCATATTTGAATAATTCTGTATATCTTGGGGAAGAAAACTGATTATAGACTGATTGTAGTTTAATTATGTTATCCCTTAAGTGAATATTACAATCATATCATGACAACAACACAATGTTCGAGAACTGTTTAACGAATTTCTTCCATTGGCGAAAGCCATAAACTTCTAGAGCTTGAATAAGTACAGTAGACCCCTTTGGTAAATTCATAATTTCGACACATGTGGATAGTGGGACTATTTCATACAAGCCTTTGCTTTCTGCCCAAACAGATTTTGTGTAGCTGTCTGGGGTGAACACATAGGTAAAACACTCTTCAAATCGTTCTTTCGCCAATTTACCAAATTTTGTTGCCATTATATATCATAATTCAGAAGGGGTTGCAATTGTTAGAAATAGTAATCAAAATAAAAAATTGGATAATTATATACTAGATAATCCCTTAAAAAATTACTATGAGTAGAATCACTAATAGAAATAAAATATTTTTTCATAAAGTCAGATTAACATAATTCATTAAGGGGTAGTTTGGGATACTCATTCATATATCATTTGAAAGGTTCTTCAAATGTCTTCAAAACTCACATAAATACGATTTCAAAAAATAATATACATAGCCAAAATTCACCCCTAAAGTTACAACACTTAAGAATTATTTATGGGGTAACAATTGAAAATAATGAAAAACCTACGAACAGGTAACTTTGATTTTGTAATTTTCTACCACTACAAAAAAATTCATATTGGTATGTTTTACCATGGGGTGTAAAATTGCAAAAAACCGTAAAAAACTGCACATAAGTGCCTGTCATTTCCACCTCCAATAAGATATTTACAATTGGTTTCCACCACGTTATAGCCCTCACAAATGTCTATCTTTCAGTTTTTGAATTATCAAAAAATATCGAACCGTTTCTAGAGATATTGCCCAAAAACTGATTTTGCAGTGGTAACTTCAACACCCATTTTCTTTCTTAAACTTGCGTATGGGCACGAATGACAAAACACGCATCCCTTAGAATAGAATGAAGTACTTATATACCAAAAATCATCAAAATCGAGAGTTTCGACTTCGTAAGGTTTACTTGTGAGTAACATCAACTTCATTCAGTTCAATTTTGCTCAACAATTCACATAAAAGCTTCATTTCCATTTTTTAACTTCCCCGACCAGAGGGTAGGGAAGTTATTAGTTTCGGACCTAAATTTCGAATTCGAGATTTCACCTGATCTTTACGTGTTGAGGTCTCCTGAACACGTTTTTGAAGTTTTTAGCTTGATGTCCGTGTGTGTGTGTGTGTGTGCGTGTGTGTGCGTGCGTGTGTGCGTGTGTGCGCGTGTGCGTTTGTGTGTGTGTGTGCGCGTGCGCGCGTGTGTGTGTGTGTGTGTGTATGTGAGTCTGTCGGTTCTCCAACGATTACTCAAAAACGGTTTCACCGATTGAGTTCAAATTTGGTCAGCACAAACTATTTGGTGGCCGTTCAAATTGGTTAGTTTTTGATACCAATCGGACCACGGGGGTGGAACGGGGAGGGGGTTGATTGAAAAAAATTCAAGATAACATAATAATTTGATATCACCAATCGAAAGAGCATGTGCTTTTATGTTGGAAACGAAACCTAGCATGTGCGATGTTTTTTTCTTTTTTTAAATTAGGGCACAAAATTGGCAAAATAGTGCAGTCAATAAATTCAAATTTGCCGCCCTGTATAAGGGATAGGTTGCCATAGAAGAGTTGTTGTTAAATAGAGAGATATATTTTGAAATAACAGTTTAGAAGGTTATCCAACATAATTTTTAAAGCGTACCAAAATTTATAACGGTAGTTTATAAAGACAGAATGATGTCTACTGTTGGTATCACTGAAGGCATAAAATTTTATGCGTTTGTTTACAGTCTTCTGTCATTTTTGAAACATAACCTCAGAATATTTGTTTTCAAGCGGTTTTTTTGAGCGGGTTTTGTGTTTCGGTTAGCGCTTTTTTAATAAATAAATGTTTTTAAAATAATATAAATTTTAATTTTTCCTCAAAAAAGAAATGTATATTCTCTCGACAATTCAATCCATATGATTTGAATTTTTCCATGTTTTTTTGGGACTACCGTACTATTTTTTATTCCGCGCTCAAATGACAATTCTGTCGTTCTGTGAAAATTTCGCAATTGAATCGTGCATCGAGTTTATAAGATAGTTGAACTGAAAAGGGTGTGTGTAGAATCCCCGATCTGTGAACAGAGTTTTGGTTGACGAGGTGCTGGTTCCTCATTGAATTTTTCGGTGGTTGTGAGATAGCCACGGTTCTCGATTCCCGATTTTGATTTTTATAGTAAGTTGTTTTTTTTTTTAAGTATCAACAATACAAAAAAGTATAAAACACTCGTGCTAAGGGACTCGTTTTTTTTTGTTAACTCGGACTCGTGCATTAATTGTCGACTTCTGACACTTATTTTTAATATACTATTCTAACTCATGATTAACTATCCGGATTGTGTCGAGGAAGTTATTAGGCTGGTTTTTAGATTCGGCCCCTTTCAAATTTTTTATATTATTATAAATAGCTGAAATACATATTAGGAATTACAGGATGCTTACTCATGTTATTCCTAATACGTTAAACGAATAGTTTACATACAACAATATAAACTTACTTTGAAAAGGTTGAAAAGTTCTCCTTAAAAAATAGGATATTAGTGACAAATTAGAAATGGAGGACATCAGATATCAAAGCGATATATATAGTAAGTAGCATTGCAGGGGTACCCAGCGCCTGTGTGCAGAGCATCAGTTGGCGCCCCTCTATTATTCGGCTACAATAAAATCAGACTTTCTAGAAATTTATCCGTAGATCCAAGTAAAATCATATTAATATAATTAACATATAAAAATTGAAATATTGGTTTGGCGCTCCAAGTACCCTGGCGCCTGTTTGCGCCGCGGCCCTATACAAAGTTCTATACAAAATAAAATAAATTAAAAGCATGTAATTATAGACCAAGCATTGTCCGTTGAACGTTGAGATTATCGATTGGTTTACTTAATATAAAATAAAAAAATTTCTTCGTCCAAACAATTGAGAACTCAAGGCAATTATCACTGTTACTACAAACAAAAGCTAAGCTAATCAACAAGTCAACGCATGTTAATTGGCTTATAATAACTGTTCATTAATGTCATATACATATAAAATAAAGAAACTTTTCATCTCATTTTATGTCCTACAAATAAATCCGATCATTGAAATTACCTTAAAAATAAGTAATAATTGTTGCTAGATGTGGGTCAAAGAAAATAAGTGTTAAAAATGTAGAGCTTGTAATGAATTAGTAGCATAATAATTATCATAATAGAAATGTTATGATTAAGTATATGTGAATATACGCTATACATATACGTTATTCATATAACTATTTATTATAAACTAATTCGTATTGTCTTTTCAATCTATTGAAACAGGAATTCATGATTGCGAAAATAACTTGAAACAAGATTTTAAGAAGTGAAAAAGCAATTCTTCCAAACCATAATAAACCTTAATCTCAGTCATTTCTCACGTTACGCAACATTAGCGAAATTGAGACGAGAAATGCGGGATCAAAAGAATTGATTTCACTGGATCAGCACTTCTTCCTACAATCTCATTGCTTATACTGGTCGCTTTCTTTTAGAAAGAATATTGATTGGTTCACAATATACTCTACTGTGTTTTAAAGTAATGCATAATAACCTGAATTTGTATAACTTTTTAATTATCAAAGCAGTTATCTTTTAACTTTTCAATGTTTCAATTATTATTCAATTAAATATTAAACGTAATTAAAAGTATGGAGTAGGGATAGCCCTTTGAAAAAATTATTGTCATTTATTTGTAACGGTAACTATCATCATTGCTTTAGTATAATCACAAACATATATTTGACACCCATATTCCGTGTAGAAATCCGTCACAATTACAAAATTGTAAATCAACAATCGCCATAAATAAATTTATTTTTCTTATTTCTGACGATTTTCCAGTTTTTAAAGACTTACATGTAAAAATCGTAGAAAAACTCCAGGATTTTCCAAAGCGGTTCTCTAACTTTTCTTCATTTTTAATTTGTCATAATTAGAAGCCTTTCGCATTTTTTTACAGAACGTAGTTGAGGAAAGGACGAAAGTTAATATTTGGATTTTTTAGTCATTCGTATACTTATAGTCCTGTCCAAATAGACAAAAGACATTTCCATCGAATATTACATAAATTTCGAAAGTTGACAACAGTTGACAATTTTCAATTGTCGTAGAAGGATGCTTCCACCTTTAGCAGGAAAGCTTCAGTGCTCCCCTTCAAGCACTTGCTAAAATTATTCAATTCAATTAATAAATAAAAAAGTTACAGCTACTCTCTATAGATCTTTAAATCGGGTTATGTAATTTTACATAACATGAAAAAACCGGAAACATTGGAAGATCGTAAATTTTCGGATGATTTTTATAAATGCATCTATATTAACTTCCCCGACCAGATCTTTATGTTTTGTGGTCCCCTGAATACGTTTTTGAAGTTTTTAACATGATGTCCGTCCGTCCGTCCGTGTGTGTGTGTGTACGTGTGTCTGTCGTTTCTTCAACTATTACTCAAAAACAGTTTAACCGATTGAGCTCAAATTTGGCCAGCACAAACTATTTGGTGGCCGTCCGAGTTGATTAGTTTTAGGTACCAATCGAAAAACAGAGATAGAAAGGGAAAGGGGTTGATTGCAAAAAAAAATTTAAGATAACATATTAATTTGATATGACCAATCGAAAGGGCATGTGCTTTTATGTCCGAAACGATATCCATCAAATGCGATGTTCTTTCCTTTTTTTAAATGATTGCACAAAATTGGCTAAATAGTAGTAGTAGCAGTTTATAAAGACAGAATGATATCTACTGTTGGTATCACTGAAGGCATTAAATCCTATGCGTTTGTTTACATTCTTCTGTCATTTTTGAAACATAGCCTCAGAATATTTGGTTTCAAGCGGTTTTTTTGAGCGATTTTTAATATCTATATGTTTTAAAATAATATAAATCATGATTTTTCCACAAAAAAGAAATGTATATTCCCTCGACAATTCAATCCATATGATTTGAATTTTTCCATGTTTTTGTTGGAGCTACCGTACTACTTTTTATTCCGCGCTCAAATGACAGTTCTGTCGTTCTGTCAAAATTTCGCAATTGAATTGTGAATCGAGTTTGTAAGAAAGTTGAACTGAAAAGGCTGTATGTGGAATCACCGATCAGTGAATTGAGTTTTGGTAGACAAGATGCTGGTTCCTCATTGAATTTTTCGGAGGTTGTGAGAAAGCCTCCGTTCTCGATTCCCGATTTTGATTTTTATAGTAAGTTAGTTTTTTTTTTTTTAATAAAATATCTACAATGGAAAAAATAGTAAAAAAAACTCGTTATACGGTATTCGTTTTTTTTTTTCAAATTCGGGCTCGTGCTTTAATTGTCAACTTCTGACATTTGTTTTTAATATACTATTCTGGTTCATGATTAGCTATCCGGACTGTGTCGGAGAAGTTATTAGGCCGGTTCTTAGATTCGTCCCTTTTCAATTTTTTTTTAATTAGAACCCCTATTTTAGATTTTTTTTTTCTGGAAGAGCATATTTTTGTGCGTCCAGACGGGTAAAAATTGTAGTGGGTTAGATAAGAAAATTTTCGAGAAAAAAATTGTTGAAATTTGCAAATTTTCTGTCATGGCAATATCTATGCATCAGCATGGCATACACAAAACACAATACCTCAGAATAAGCATTGCAAGTATTGATTATATTATTCAAAAAATCAACTCAAAGTCGAACTCCAAATTTTATTAATATCGAAATAAAAAATACAAAATAATGTGGTTACGGCCGTTTCGAGACAAAAAAAAACTGGTGAATAATTGGAAAAAGAACAATCGTTAATAAAATTAAGATAACTAAAGCGGCCATCTTACCCTCACACCATCAAAAGTTGAATCAAATTTTTTAATTTTAAACAAAATCATATTAAAAATTACACCATCAATTAAAAAACTTTCTCACATATTGTAAACTACAATTAAATAAATAAAATTAAAAATATAGTCAAACAATTGAAAAATATCAGGTGGTTCTTTCATGACTGATTTTAACACAATGGAAATTTTTAGAAACTGGTAAATTTAGCGATCAATAAAGAAAGAGAAATCAACAATTTAGAGAGATAGATGTTCAATTTTATCAAATAAGCAAAACTGGAAGTTTTTAATATCATTGATCAAATTAAAATTACCCGAATCTCAATTTTACGCCGCAATTTACAATACTAAATTCAATTCAGCTTATAAATTCTTTGGATAATTTCGAAGTTCCCTCACATTGTAAGCTCGTTTCTTTTGATGTTAAAAATTTGTTTCCTTCTATCCCTCCGAAAGATTGCATTGATATTATTTCACAGAAATTGGCTTCATCAGATCTTCCACAAACGGTGTATAATCAAACTATCAGTACTCTTCGACATGTCTTATCACAGAATTTCTTTACATTTAATAACATATTCTATCTTCAAAAAACTGGCTTAGCCATGGGCTCTCCGCTTTCTCCACAGTTAGCGGATATTTTTATGAACGAGCTCGAAGTTCAACATATTTTCAAACATCATTTATTTTTAAAACATGTGAGATTCTGGAAGAGATATGTCGACGATGCCTTCTGTTTATTCCAGGGTTCAGACTCTGAAATTGAGGAATTTCTCATTTTTCTAAACGATATACATAATAAAATTCAATTTACTGTGGAGGTCGATGGAAATGAGTTTTCTGGATTTGAAAATCTTAATAGATTAGATTAGATTAGATTAGATTACGGTTTGCAGTTTTCAGGAATCCTACTACGACATCTAGATTAATACCATTCCACTCATTTCATCCCATCAACTATAAACTAGCAGCTTTCAATAGTCTTTTACACCGACTCTTTTCTGTACCAATGTCATATGAGGACTTCGAATCAGAGTGGCGAACAATACAATTTCTGGCCTCAACCAATGATTTTCCCCATGATTTGATCAAAAATTTGTATAATAAAATTCAATTTGATTATAATCTAAGATCGGTTACAAGTTTAACAAAAATAAAGCCCACCAAATCGAAGATTTTTGTTCTACCTTACCTTGGTAATATCTCTCAGAAATTGAAAAAGTTGTTGACGCCAACGAATATCGATGTTGTATTTAGATCTCCAACTAACTCTCTGAGACAATTGATAATCAATAAAGATACAATTGATCGGTTGGATAATAGTGGCGTTTACAGTCTTAAATGTTCTTGTGGCGCGGTTTATGTGGGAAAGACGAACAGAAGTTTTAAAGTGAGAAAGAAGGAACATATCAGATGCATAACAAATTTGACACCGGACAGATCAACTTTTGCAGATCATGTAATAAATTGTAATCACGTCTTTACAGAATTTGAGGTTTTATTCAGTTCTTATAATAGGATTGATGTTGATAATTTCGAACGTTTTTATATACATATGTATAATAGTTCGACTAATTTTAATTTGATCAATGATATTAAAAACTTCCAGTTTTGCTTATTTGATAAAATTGAACATCTATCTCTCTAAATTGTTGATTTCTCTTTCTTTATTGATCGCTAAATTTACCAGTTTCTAAAAATTTCAATTGTGTTAAAATCAGTCATGAAAGAACCACCTGATATTTTTCAATTGTTTGACTATATTTTTAATTTTATTTATTTAATTGTAGTTTACAATATGTGAGAAAGTTTTTTAATTGATGGTGTAATTTCTTTTTTAATATGATTTTGTTTAAAATTAAAAAATTTGATTTAACTTTTGATGGTGTGAGGGTAAGATGGCCGCTTTAGTTATCTTAATTTTATTAACGATTGTTCTTTTTCCAATTATTCACCAGTTTTTTTCTTGTCTCGAAACGGCCGTAACCACATTATTTTGTATTTTTAATTTCTATATTAATAAAATTAGGCCTTCGACTTTGAGTTGATTTTTTGATTAATATGGTTAATTACTCCAAATTAGAGGAAAATGGAATGCAATTCTGTTGTTGATTTAAGTATTGATGAATTAAAGGATCAAGTAGGCATAGATTGAAAATTTGACATAATTATAGACAACGATGGCGAATTAAATAATCAAAAATTAAATGAGAAATGTGGATGATTTCTAGCAATGTCAGAAAGGAACAATTAAAAAATAAAAATTTACCTGTCTCGGCGTTTTTCGCAACTTTGATAAATAAATAAGTTATTTGCATTATGCGCTTCTTTTGAGTCACACTATATAATGGGAATCGTATTTTTAGATGAAAATCAATCAATAAAGTTAGAAACAGGTCGCCACAGTTTTTCAATGAGGCTTATGAATTTGAGGAGAAAAACTTAATTTCTTAAAATTTTTGCCGATAATTACATACTTTCTGCAAGCTGAAAATTGAAGAAAATTAAGGATAATAACAACACCAATAATCACATTTATGCAAATCCTAAATTATTTGTTGTATAATTTCGAATTTATATCACAATTTTACAGGACTTTTGATTTTGAGTATTTAGTTTTGTTTTAATTTTTAAATATCATCCCATATTTGAGTATGGATTGTTGGTTTTCTCAAATAATGAATATACATACAGATACACTGACAAATTTAATCTCAATTGGGTAAAATTTGAACAATTTCATAATTGTGTCACCAGAATTAAATAATTAACTTGTTGGAAGTATGTAGCTGCAAAATTCAAATAAGCCAAACAATTCGCATGAAATAAAAAAATAGTGTTATAAATATCGTCTTTATATTTTACGAGTAGAGGTAAAAAGAATGTTCCAGCCAAATATGATTCATTTTATTGCAGTAGAGTATACAAAAATAAATAGATTATTAATGACTTTTCTTACAAGTACTTGCCTCTTTGTTAGAAAGCGTCGAACTTCTATTTAAAGAAGTAATTTATGTAATGCAAAGAAATTACCGTCTTACAAAGATGATTAATAACATTCTCGCTTCCATTGGATACAATGAATTCCGGATAAATTTTCGCAAGTCGCTTAAAAAGTAAAATGTGCCTTGTAATCAGAATATATGAACTACGATAATGCAGAAAATATTCCACTTAAAGTCTGAATAGAAGATATATTAGGAAGTAGAAACTGAAACTGATATAGCCCCTCTTGAGAAATATGAATAAAAGAATCAATAACAAATTACCTTTCGTCTCCCTTAAAATCATGTTTTAGGATCAATTGAATGATTTACCTGTAAGTGCCAGATATCTGTATTTTATTATGGAAATTAGAATATTTATACAAGTCTAATGATTAGTTCTATACAGGAGTGGCCACTTACAATAGATAGAAATATGAGAGAAATATAGAGGGATATAGTAGATGTAAATAAGATAGAGATAGATAGAAGGTAGGTGGGCCAATATTAAAAACGATGGTGATTTGTTTCACCCATTTGTTAGTCCCTGGGCCAAACAAACCACTTTCTTTCAGAGAAAAAATTGACCTGTTTAAAAACCAGATGTTGGGGCATTAGGTATCTTTGCCGCACTCATGTGGTACAGAGACAAGCAGAAAACCCGTGACAACTCTGGGGCAAGAAAAATCGCATTTTTCGTTGTGGCAAGTCAGGCGTCAGGACGAGAAGGGCGAAGGTAGGGAGCATCGAAGCAAGTATCGGCCAGAAATAGGAAAAACCTTCCTCTTTGCGAAAAAAAAATGAACAGAAATTTGTATTTACAAAAAATATTGTCATTTTAGAAAACTAAAAACTTTTTTTCTGCTTTGCGTCAATAACAGCGACATTATTCAACTCGCTTGTGTATCGAAATGAGTACTTTTCAATACACTGTGAAATAAAAGACAATGTAGTAATTTTTTTTCTTAAGGTTGGTGACGTTTTCGTTGTTATTGACAACTGTCAAAAATACTAAACAAAATACACATTAATTTTCAAATATTCAACTGTTATATCAGTAACACCAACTCCCACCAAATTCTCTAAATTTCATAATTCAAACTTTTTTTGTAAAAAGGGCACAAAATAGGCTAAACAGAAAAAATAGTATAAAAAACTCGTGTCATAAATCGTATATTGCACTCGTCCTTTAGAAAACTCGTGCTAGGACACTCGTTTTCTAAATTTGGACTCGTGTAATAATTGTCGACTTATGACACTTGTTTTTTAATATACTATTGTAGAGTTTATTGGAAATTTCAAAAGCTCTTTCAACTTGCTCAGGATTGCGAGAAAATTAGTGTAAAGTCGATAATATTGGCAGAATTGTAAGCGAAAATATGGAAAAATAAAAAACAAACACATGTTCCTTATGGTATGTTTAATTGAAGTCGTATCTGAATTCATTTTCCTTAATTCCACACACTTTTCAACAAACTTCAATTTCGCTTTTTTTATTTTTGAAAACCAAATATCCGTTTTCTCAAAATATGGAGTTAAATAAAACAAAAACTCAAAATCAATTCCCATATTATAAATTACAATGGATAAAACAGAACACACATGCTTCTGAAAATTTGCCATTATCATATCCAAAAAGAATATAATGACATATTTTATATAATATTATATTTTTAAGAATGGAAATTGATTTTTTGTTTTTCTTTCATTTAATAAATTATTTAATTTCTCTTTTGCATCTGGCTAATGAATGTATGTAATTAAATAATTCAGAGGCCACGTCAGAATTTTAAAAGAAACTTATTACAGTCAATAATTTATCTCAATTTATCGTGTATTTTAAAAATATTTATATTTGTTTTATTAATTTAATAATTTTCCAATTTATTTGATCTGATGATGGAAATATTCCTAAGACACATGTATTTTTTAACCTTTTTATTGTATATGTTGGATTTTTGATTTTGATTTATTCCAATTATCTAATATCATTTCATAAATGAACATGGACTTTTAGCTTTCTAACATATTGTCTTGTTGTCTTGCCACTTTATATTTCCTGACAAAATTTAAAAAATAGACAAAATGGTGCTAATAAGTCTGCTCCTTTGGTCTGATTGAACTTAAGACAGGATTTAGGTTCAAATTATGGTGCGCTGACGTCGCAGTCCCAACTATACAGTGCCCGTCACCTTGTAGTCAAACCGCCATAAGCTCCTATTAATTGTCGAGTGATTGGAAACAAATTTTAAGGATTTATAGGGGGGTTCCTGGTGCACATTTCAGTGTAAGTTGGACCATGTAGCTCGTTGGGAAACATGAAAAAAAGGGATTTTTGTTGAAAATCTCAACATTTTCGCCAATTAGTTTTTTACATAAATGGACTCAAGATGACTTGAGGATTCTCGGAAAACTGTTTTTTTTCGGTTTTCTGGCACTGTATTCCGAAAAAAATTGAAAAACGGGTTTCTAGTACATCGATCGTAAATGTGACCAGTTATTCGCCTCTCAGTTGTTCTATTGTTATCTTAATGGGTGTTCATGTTATCGTATTTGTTTACTTAAGAAAAACTCCTTGACATTCGATCCTCTAAAGAAAGAAAATAAAGCCACTGTTTTATTTTCAATTTGCAGTTAGAAGAGAGCGACACCATAAATTTAAGGGTGACAAAAAAGAATGATAATACTAATACTAATATTAATAATAAAGCTACCGTATTACTACCTCATTACTCAAGATAAGTTGATACAAATCGACACTTTTGAGTAACAATGTTGGGGATAGTTCAGTAGATCGTTTAGAAATTCTCGTAAAAATTTCGTTTGAAATAGCTGTAATAACACATAGATCTGTTTACAATTATTACGGTGATTCTTCCCTTCTTTTCTATTGTTTATTTTTATTACAGTTTTTAGACTTTCTATCAATTTACTAGTAAAAGCCATCGTGTACTATCGATACGTCACCTACTAGAATCATAAATAATATTCGTTTGTGTTTAACCGATGAGGCATTCTAAATGCATTTTTCGTTAAAAAAATAACGAGATCTAAATTCTGTCTTTTTTTATTTCATTAAATTCCTTTATCTCGTTTGTCCCGAAGAAAAACAAATAAATATGTTTAGAACTAACCGACATCGGGTTTGATTTGGATTTACTTTCTTTCATTCATTTCTCGAATCACAACATCGGTTTGTTTCAAACTTACTATTAACATCACATAACTTCCAATATTGGAAACTTTACACTAATTGACGTGATTGGACGACTAAGTAGTAATCGTCCAGTCAAGACGTAGATTCTAGACTGGGAGATCAGGGTCTCTCGATAGCTCAGTTGGTAGAGCAGTTGCCATGTAAGCAAAAGTTTGCGGGTTCGGGTCCCGTTCGAGGAACGAATTTTTCCCGGTCTAGAACTAACCGATATCGGGTTTGATTTGGATTTACTTTCTTTCATTCATTTCTCGAATAACAACATCGGTTTGTTTCAAACTTACTATTAAATAAATATGTTTAAGAATTAGAAAAATGAACAATTTGAAATAAGTCAACTTCTTATTACGTTTATTAACATTTATTGCAGGACTAGTTTCGGGTTAAACCCCATCTTCAGCTGCACGTCAAGTAATAAAACCACAACGACACAATGAAAAATCGAATGTTAAAAATGAATAATCGAAATTAGGTTTCAAAATACAAAATAATCGAAAAATCGAAAAATATATATCAGCTATTATAAATAATTTTGATTAACTAATTACTGATTTCAATTATTGAACGATTCTTTTAAATATCAGTTCACTAAAGCGCGTGTTAAAATAGAATGTTCTATTTTTAATGTTCTATTTTAATGTTCTATTAAAATAGAATATTCTATTTTAACACGCGCTTTAGTGAACTGATATTTAAAAGAATCGTTCAATAATTGAAATCAGTAATTAGTTAATCAAAATTATTTATAATAGCTGATATATATTTTTCGATTTTTCGATTATTTTGTATTTTGAAACCTAATTTCGATTATTCATTTTTAACATTCGATTTTTCATTGTGTCGTTGTGGTTTTATTACTTGACGTGCAGCTGAAGATGGGGTTAACCCGAAACTAGTCCTGCAATAAATGTTAATAAACGTAATAAGAAGTTGACTTATTTCAAATTGTTCATTTTTCTAATTCTTAAACTCAACTCTTATTTTGTCCAACATACAACAAATAAATATGTGTTGACAATTATTTATTGTTAGGGTCACGTATTGTAGGCTTGTTTTTCTATAAATAAATAAACATTGGATCGTTTTAAGAGACTACACCAGTGGTTTTCAAACGTTCTGGAAGTGCCGAGCATGTAAATAATTTATTAATTCATTAAGGACCCTTCATTTTTTAACAAAGACACATTTCTTACATTGTGGATAAGGAATATTTCACTCTGAGCCAGTAAAATCGATTTGCGGAATAAAACAATTTACCAGATCGACCGTTGAGAAACACTGGTTTAAAACTTGATACTAAACTACTATGACCGACAAAGGGAGGTGGGCGACTGTTGCATTTCAATTTTTTCACGGTCAAGCTCTGCTCGTACATTTTTTAATTTTTTTCGAAGTCTTAAGGGCAAATTGCAAAAACTAAAATGTTACGAATGTATCACATTAATTCAACACTTCTAATGTGTGAAAAATCCTCTTGTCGATTGTTGTATATTCAAAAGTGAGATTTGATATCACTCATTTCCCAATGAGCTACATGGTCCAACTTTCACTGAAATGTGCATCAGGGCCCCCTATAAATCCTAAAAATTTGTTTCCAATCACTCGACAATTACTAGGAGTTTTGGGCGGTTTGACTACAAGGTGACGGGCACTGTATAACAGTGGAGCGATACCGGTATAGGCGGTAGAGCTGTAGTGAATTCTACTAGGTGCTTACTATGTTAGTATGGAATATAGTCAGCCAGTTGTAGCGCCAATAAAAATTGACTATGTTACGGTGACAACTACGGCGATCTACTACAAAATCGGTCTCCCATCATGCGCTGCCCATGGGCGTCGCTTGTAGAACATAATCAAAACTGTAGGGCATAATAAGTTAAATGATAATTGAAGAAGTATTGTTTAAAAATACATTTTACGTAAATATCTCTATTAAAATTGGTTAAAAACAAAAAGAAGCAATAAATATTAATTTAAATAGTGTTAGTTTTAACATCTCAGATGGTCTCAATTAAGAATACATGCGTATTTTATTCATATTTATTTGGTTTTACGTAATTCATTCAGTAATACTAAAATCGTATAAACAACCAAATACATTCTTTTGATATTTTACCGACAAAAGGTTCCAAAGTCAGTAATTTTTATAAGACTAGCAAACTAACTATAATACTAGGAAAATAACTCTACGATTTCAATTAAAATATTTACATATATCTCAACATGTTGCAAAGCGCTACATAAGAAGATATCAATTTTCAATAAGAATAGTACTATTATTTGCCTTCATTATTGTACTTTCTATGTTTGTGTAGTCATTTTTGAACATGAAAGGCGAAAATAAGGCAATATAATTATATTCAATTGAATATTCAAGTATTTGTAAATGGTAAATCTGGAAGGAACAACTACGTCAATGGTTAGCTACCCAGGTACGACAAGCGCTCCGTATCTTATGCCACTGACACAAGTGCACCAAAATCCTCTCTTAAGATTGACCTTCCAAATCCTGACCAGTTAAAATTCTTTTACATAGAGACAACCCTCCTCAAAAGCCGGTTTCACATAGTCGCATCAAGAGGGTCCCGGGTTTTCTGCTCGTTTCCGTACATTAATGTAATGTTTTTAAGATCTCCTTGCAGCTGTTAAATACATTTCTTGTGTGCTGTTCTGTTTTTGGTTTGTCGTGTATTATAATTGGCGGCGGTGTTATTTTCTTGCTTTCTTCTGTTTCCTTGTGTGTGTGGTGGTGTTGACTATTCGAAGTGGTTTCTTCTGTCTCTTGGTTGACTAGAGGATCGAATCTGTTCCCAATTTTAATTGTTTTGGTCGTTACGTTTCGATCACTATCACTACTATGTTTTCGTTTGTTGCGGTTCACATGGATGAACCCATCGTCGGTGTCATCACCCTCACCCATCATGATTGGGTGTGTGTTACTTAACACACTATTATTTATATTCAGTATTATTCGATTATTGGCCGTAGCAAATATTCTATTAGTTTCTCGCGCAGGAAGTATGTTTCGTTTGTCGCACTAAAACTTATGCACAAATTATGATACGTCTGCTCAGCTCAAGAGTCGGAGCGAGAATCCGTACTTGCAACGTCAGGCAATTTCTCACTACTCTATGAACCTACTTGAATTTTAGCTATCTACGTTTCATAAATAGTAGTGGAAAATATTTATTGTTAATTTTCTTAATTTGAAAAAGATTGCACATGTTGATTATCGTTTCGGACATAAAAGCACATGCCCTTTCGATTGGTGATATCAAATTAATATTGTAACGATATTTGCCCGGGTTGTAGCTGGCCAGAGAAAATAAGGGTCAACGTTTGCGATTTCCAACGAAAGCGAGAGTGATACGGTGATATCGGACTCGGGCGCCACTCACAAAATACTCGTGAGACGATAAGTAAAAATAAACAGGTTTTATTCAAATAACTATGTACAAATAAAAAAATAAACAAAATGCTAATTCTAACGGACGGGTATATCCTGGTCGCCGATAGCCACTGCAGGATTGGTACGGTAACGAATACAACAACGATCTCTTCAGTCGCCAATAGCCACGGTGAAGAATTGAGGGAAATCCTCCGGTCGCCAATAGCCACGGCGGAAGCCAGGTAGCGGTTTATCAACGAATACAATAACGATCTCTTCAGTCGCCAATAGCCACTGTGAAGAGTTGAGGAAAATCCTCCGGTCGCCAATAGCCACGGCGGAAGCGGTATAACGGGGATAACAACGGATTCTTTCGGTCGCCAATAGCCACAGCGGAAGCGGATTTATAACGATTATAACAACGGTTTATTCCGGTCGTCAATAGCCACTGCGGAATTCAGGATTTTCCCAGGTCGCCAATAGCCACAGCTGGTAATAATTGGGAAGAGAGCAGGTTGGAAAAGGTCCCGGTACGACCGATCGATGCGGCTTATATTTCGTTGGCTTATCGGTCGAGTGCCCCTACTGCTCGGACTTGCGCGGTACCTCGCTATTTTCAGTATGTGGCTGCTGGTGATGCTGGACGGTTTGTTACAATATGTTATCTTGAATTTTTTTCAATCAACCCCCTCCCCCTTCCGACCCGTGGTCCGATTGGCACCAAAAACTAATCAACTCGAGCGGCCACTAAATAGTTTGCGCTGACCAAATTTGAACTCAATCGGTTAAGGGGCCTTGTGGACGAAAGTCCAGCTTGAAGCGCCTCCACCAAAAATCGTCCCATACTTCCCCACCAGCATTTAAGTGGGCTGTCGATATGTACGTGAGAGGCGTGTTATATTTTACGAAATTTTGCGAAGGGGGTAAATATCAGTCAAGGAAATAAGTGTAGTATTTGTAGTACACTAATTTGAAATTTTTCTTGGAATTGTTTCTATCCAAAATGTATATGAATGCATTTTTTTGCTTAAATTATCATTACTGTTATTATTATTATTATTATCATCATTATTATTATTATTATTATTAGATAAAATTTGAATTGGACGAATTTTTGTTTTTCATAGGCCTACTAAATAATTAATTAGGAGCGGAGTAGATGGGTTGTTTGCCATTATCTATTTATTTATTCGTTCATAATTGGAATTCTTTTTTAACTAGCCTTTAGAAGAGCTATTTCTATTTCTTCTATCCATCAATATTGAGGTTCTCTTGTTCCTATGGAATCCTTTCTTGATCTGGCAAAGTCGTCTGGCCATGGAAGTACCTACCGTATTCGACAATCGAATTGATTATCTACGTTAGAATGTTTTTTTTTTTTATTTCACATTAAAAAACTATGTGGTAGTTGTTGGAGATTGAAACATAATATAAAAATATAGAAAATATTTAATTGAATTTGTCGTAAACAGATAAGTGGCACACTTTCATACACGATGTAATCGAACTGCGGTAAAATATTTAAGACACATATAGGGCCCCAAGAAATGAACCGATTTTTCTAATATGTCGATGGTCGATATGATCCTGTTTTCGAGAAAATAGGGGTTAAAAATTTCAACAAAATTTTTAAAGCCACTGGAATCGAACAATTTTATCGATAAATACCTATGTGTGTTTATACACGAATGTAATTAATACTGGCCAACTTAAGGCGTCAGACAAATTACTGATATCAATCAACATTCTTATTGTTAGACCACTTGCTTGTGGTAGTGTTGATTGTATGTATTTGTGTGGACCTCGTTTATTTGTTGTACTATTTTTACGAATATTTTTTGTCTATTAATTTTTTTGTGGATGATTGTGGAAGTGGTGTAATTTTTTAACTATCACTTTGCATTTTTTCGGATATTTTTGTGTTATAACTCTTGTTAGTGTTTAGTTTCGTAACGTTTATAACTCGTTCAGTGTAACATTAGTGTAGTGTCACCATGGCCCAATTTACAGCTGCTGAATACATAGACATGGTATAATGGACCTGTGTTGTGGCCCGTGCGTTCACCGGACCATAATCCATGTAATTTTTTTATGGAACCATGTGAAACATTAAGTGTACTCAGTGTCAATCGAAAACGTTGAACCTCTACAGACCCGAATTCGTGAAGCTGCAGATTCAATTCAGGAGCTGTCTGATACAGTGATCCACATAAATGTAGGTCCATCAGTTTTTCCCCCGTTTTCTGTGTTTTCTATACACTTCGATCCGTTACACAATAGTGGCATAAAGAGGAGTAGAAAAGAACAACTTTAGTCAAAAATTACCTTTGCGTTGACATTATGTACGGTTTTAATTAAGAAATTCCGTAAAAGTGGCTCCACATAAGTATAGATCCACTACCCAAAATCAAGTTTTTATTAATAAAAAGTGTGTGAGAAATTGAAATATCTATAAAATATTATTCTCAATAGCGAATAACGTCTCCCTTGCGTATTATCAGATCAAAAACTCTATTTTGCGTACTCCGGATAAGAGTTCAAATGACAGAGTCATCGATATCTGCTCATGCTCTCATAATAGAAGTCTTTAATTCTTTTACTATGTTATATTGCGTGTTATTGGCGTAAATTTTTTTAATCAGTATCCTCTAAAGATTATCCATCGGGTTACAATCAAGTGCGCGAACCGTTCACACCAAATCATTAATTTTATTGTCAATAAAGCACAGCTTAGTGCTGTTACTGACGTGAATGTTAGCGTTGTTTTACTGAAAAATGAAGTGAATTCTCCTCCGACTTTTTAAAAATGGTAGCAGCTTTTCTCTCAATACACCTATGATAAAACCTCACCATCAAGAGTGTAGTTTAGAATTTGCCAGACATAAGATGAACAGTGAGATAAGGTTAATGAGTTAGCGATTTATTTGTACCGATTAAATCTGTAATTTTACATTGTCTTTCCATAATTAGGTCATATGCAGTAATGAAAAAAAAATCTAATTGGATGGCCCCGATGGTTTCAATTCCTACTGGCGGGATTTACGGAAAAAGCCTTTATATTTCACAAATAGAAACTTCAGAAGTGGAAGCTGTACCATAGTGCTTACGGGCAGCTTCCTCTCGCTTTTAGATTATCAAAAATGAACAGCATTAAGTACCAGGATGAATAGAGAGAAAAGCTGTTACAATTTTTAAGAAGGCGGAGGAGAATTCACTTCAGTTCCAGCAAGACTACGCTACCATTGACCTCAGCAACAGCACTAAGCAGTGCTTTATTGACAATAAAATTAATGATTTGTAGGGCCCGGCTCGCTCACCTGATGGTAATCCGATGTATAACCTTTGGAGAATACTGATAAGAAAAATTTACACCAATAACTCACAATATAACACAGTAGAAGAATTAAAAACTTCTATAATGAGAGCATGGGCAGATATCCATGGCTCTGTCATTAAAACTCTTATCCGGAGTATACAAAATACAGTTTTTGATCTGATAATGCGCAAAGGAGACGTTATTAGCTATTAAGAATAATATTTTATAGATATTCTAATTTCTCACACACTTTTTATTAATAATCGAAGACAATGCTTAGAGACTGAGCGCAACGAAGTCTCCAATATTGTCTGAGATCGGTAAAATTGCTTACTGTTCGTGATGCTTATGATATTTTTTGCACGATCAATTTTTTGTACCTTGAAGTTTATTTTAAACAATGCAAACAGAACGAAAATTTTGAGTATGTTGTAGTCTCATGATTAGATAAGTAGGCTGTTTTTATTCATGCGTTACCATGGCATTTTTCCAAACATGATCGGTAAGTTGTACTTACCGTTCTAGAACGGTAAGTCGTAGCAACCAGTAAACAACAGTAAAAACAACATACCGTTGTCAAATCAGCTGTAGTAAATAAACAAAAACGCTCGATCGTGCAAAAAACTTGATTTTGGGTAGTGGACCTATACTTATGTGGAGCCACTTTTTAGCACTTTTTAAATTAAAACCGTACATAGTGTCAGTGCAAAGGTAATTTTTGGCTAAAGTTGTTCTTTTTGACTACTCTTCATGCCACTATTGTGTAACTGATCGAATTATCTAGAAAAAACAGAAAAAGACCAAAGGGATTTGTAGTTTGTATTGGCGTTTTAATTGGCATGCAAATATATATTGCCAAGAAAAAAGTTTGTGGAAAAATATATATTCACAAAATACTGTGTTTACTGATGGTGACGAAAATCTTATAAAACAAATTGTACTGTAGGTGTTACTGGCACACAAGTGTTTTGTATGTGGTCATACAGCAAGTATGATACTCAGGATGAAAGCTGAACAAAAGGCTAAAAAACACCATAAATATTCCAAAAATAACGACAGCACTACAAATTTGGAAAATAATAGAATTCTTGACGTATTTTAAAATAGTATATTAAAAAACAAGTCTCATAAGTTGACAATTATTGCACGAGTCCAAATTTAGAAAACGAGTCCGGTAGCATGAGTTTTCTAAAGGACGAGTGCAATATATGACTTATGGCACGAGTTTTTATACTGTTTTTTCTGTTTTGCCTATTTTGTGCCCTTTATTACAAAAAAAGTTTGAATTATGAAATTTAGGGAATTTGATGGGAGTTATTGCTACTGATATAACAATTGAACATTTGAAAATTAATATGTATTTTGTTTAGTACTTTTGACAGTTGTCAATAACAATGAAAACGTTACCAACCTTAAGAAAAAAAAATTTACTACATTTTCCTTTATTTCACAGTGAATCGGAAAGTACTCATTTCGATACACAAGCGAGTTGAATAATATCGCTATTATTGACGCAAAACAGAAAAAACAATTTTACTGAATAATTCCCAGTACAGAAAAGCAAGAAAAAAGCGAAATGTAGTATATCGCGGAATCGAACCACTCAAGTTAATAACTACCATAGCCATTGTAGTTCTCGATTTTACAAAATTTATGTCGGTTAGTTTTCTTATCTTTTTTTTATCACAGTTGTTTATTTTACAGTTGTCTACTAGATAGAAAAGTGATGAACACATATCTATTTCTCTGTTACCCCCTTTTGCAATTTTCAAGGTTGGATAGAATTCTCTGATTAGTCCGTTTTGTCATAGAGGAGTATCTACGAATATCTTTCGATATTATTGTATCCTAAAAATTACCTATTTTTAGACACGATTTTCAGAAAAACCGGAAAGATAATTGTAAATACGAATACTGTCTGTCACTCGTATGACCTTTGGGGTTCTTTTGATATCCATATCGTTGGGTTTTGTTTACTTTTACTAGGTGAAAAAGGAAATTAACGAAAGCCATGCGTTTTTAGTGAAATTATGGCTTTTTCAAATTTTCGGAAAATCCATGCGACCAAAAAAATTTTTATATACTGAGTGTCACTAAGAATGGCATTTCGAATCGATTGACCTATTAACCATTTCGATATCTTTTACCGTTTTCGAGAAATCCGAAATTTTTGTTTCCAATGTGAATCAAATGGAAGTGTTGGGTATGAGTCACGCTTCGCCAAAACTCCTTAAATCGTTTTTGAGTAATCGCTGGAGAAACGACAGACGCACGTGCACGTACACACACACACGCGCGCACACACACACACACACACGCGCACACACACACACACACACACACGCGCACACATCATGCTTAAAACTTCAAAAACGTGTTCAGGGGACCTCAAAACGTAAAGATCTGGTGAAATCTCGAATTCGAAATTTTGGTCCGAAACTAATAACTTCCCTACCCTCCGGTCGGGGAAGTTAAAAATTCAATAAAAATGAAGCAAAATCAAACTTAATCCTTGTATTTATTAAAACAAATGTACACAACCGGTTTCGGCAGTTACGCCATCATCAGGTCAATACTGTAAAAGAGCCAACAGAATTTGAATATTATAACAATCAATCAATAAAACAATAAACTCACGTCAAAATTCTAAAAACACAATACAAAATGAGACACATTCAATGTCAGACTCTTGATAAAAAATTTTCAAAAAGACACTATGACATCAATAATCAAATTAAACAATCAATAAATCAATATTAGAAACAAAATCAAATCGAATTTTAATATTTAATATTAACGTTATCAAAACGTGATCACGACGAAAGATTTTAATATCGAATAGTTGTGTTTATAAATTTCATAAAATTCCAGTAAGTTCAACTTTAATCCTTTTTCCTGCTTATGTAATAAGGTGATGTTATTATTATCGATACTCTTATGTTTAGTTTTTATAAGGTGTTGTTTAAAACTAGATGTTTGATTATTACGATGTTCTAAAATTCTCCTACCAACGGTTCTTCCTGTTTGTCCAATATATATTTTGTTACAATCATCACATTTGAGTCTAGTCTCCACTTTTTCCCAATGATTAATGATTAAAGAAAGGAGACGACACTATGCAAAAATTAATTATTACAACATCAAATTATTGGACACATACAGATGGTTATCAAACAAATTAAACTTTATTGAACTTAACAACATATTGGTAGAAATTCATAACAATAACATCAACTTAAATAATGAAAATCTGAGGAGGAAGAAATTGAAGATTGAAAATTTGCAGAAAAACATTATTAGAATTAAACGAAGACCAACATATGGAAATGAATGAAGTAAGGATACCATTCATATTTTTTGGAGGAGATTCACCAACTTATCGTACATACAATTAAATAAGGATGAAGAAGATTTACTTAACATGGGTTATAAAACTTGTATTCCACCATTAAATAACAAAAATGATCTAATTATAACAGCTATCGAATTAAATATTGCTATAAATAGGTACAGAAGAGGAAACGATAACATAGAAGAATTTAGAAATGAATCAATTATGTTCCTGAAACAAAAAGAAAAACACCGTAATGAAATTGGCAAGAATAATAAGAAACAACTAACCATATTATATAAAATCATCAAAAATATCAAACAGAAATTTAAAAATAATGAACTCATGTGTGTGAAAGCTGATAAAAATTCTGGAATGGTAATTTTACATAAAAAGGATTACATTGAGAAAACAACTTCCTTCATGGACAACAATGCATTCACCGAAATAAGAAGAAATCCACTTAATTAATTCAACGAAAAATTGTCTAAAATTCTCAAAAAGCTTGTTGAAGGCTTATGATATCAAGGTAAACTTGGTCCCAATGAATCCTTCCGTCCCAAAGTTGTCATCTCTAATCAAATTACATAAAGAAAACTTTCCTATAAGACTTGTAATCTCTTTCATTAATAGTCCCACAAGAGATCTTGCAAAAAGTTTCTTAAAATTTACAAAAACCACTAATATAAATCCCAAATTTACCATCAAAAACTCAAATGAATTTATTCAACATATTAACAACCTCAATGCAAACCAACAAATTACTAACAAAAAATTATATGATTTCCTTTGACATAAAAGATCTATACTCGAATATACCAATTAATGAAACTACTAATATATTACTAAACAATATTGAACAGAATAAATTGCTAACTAAGTATCAATTAAAACAATATCGGTACATTTTAAATACTATTATTAACAATAATTTCTGTCAATTTAATAATAAGTATTATAAAATTAATAATGGTTTACCAATGGGAATGCCAGCTTCGTGCTATTTAGCAGATCTCTTTATTAACTATATTGAAGAAGAATTCGTTATTAATCATATTAATTCATGGATAGAGAATATTAAAATATGGATTAGATATGTAGATGATATTTTTATAATATGGAAGGGTAACATAGAGGACTTAAACAAATTTTATGATTATTTGAACAACATACATCAAAACATAAAATTCACTATGGAAATAGAAAAAGATAATAAATTAAACTTTCTGGATCTAACATTAAATAGACAAGATAATAACATCATAACCTTCAACATTTATAGAAAACCAACTTCCAGTGATATATTAATGTAGGATCGGGGTAAGAGTGGGGAGCGTGTGTGTGTGAATAAAACACACTAGACGATTGAACAATAAGAAGTAGTAGCGATCGGCTGTATAATTCTAGAGATATTATTAAAGTGTTTTTCAAATTTCCCAAATTGTGTTAATCATACCAAAAAATTGATTAAAAGATCCCACATTAATACCGTATAATTCTTACTACCACTCGTCACAAAAATTGTCCTCATTTCATTATCTCTTTAATAGACTCCTTTCAACACCTATGAATAACCAAGATTTTAATAATGAATACCAAATAATTCTACAATTAGCATCTTCCAATAATTTTCCTTTACATATTATTGAAAAACTTTATCGTAAAATAAAAATTACAAAAGATCCTCTGTATCAAATTGATCATAAAAAAGATCAACTTAATTGTAAATTTACATACAATCATCACATTAACAATATTAAATCGTTACTTAAAAAACTTAATATAAAGCCAGCTTTTAAATCTAAAAATCAATTATTAAATATTATATCGGAAGTTAATGAAGATGAAGATATTAATCATAAGAAATTGGGAAAAAGTGGAGTCTATAGACTCAAATGTGATTATTGTAACAAAATATATATAGGACAAACAGGAAGAAGCGTTGGTAGGAGAATTTTAGAACATCGTAATAATCAAACATCTAGCTTTAAACAACACCTTATAAAAACTAAACATAAGAGTATCGATAATAATAACATCACCTTATTACATAAGCAGGAAAAAGGATTAAAGTTGAACTTACTGGAATTTTATGAAATTTATAAACACAAAATCGACAAATTTGAAATGCTTAATGACCAGATCGAGATCAACTTTGATCCTATCTTTAAATTTTTAAAAATTTCCGCTTAATTTAAATATTTTTGTTTGGATTATAGGATGTTTCAAAAACAATTTTTATTCTTTACGCATGATTGGAAAAATCTTCCATTTTAATTATTCTAGAAACTATTCGATATTAAAATCTTTCGTCGTGATCACGTTTTGATAACGTTAATATTAAATATTAAAATTCGATTTGATTTTGTTTCTAATATTGATTTATTGATTGTTTAATTTGATTATTGATGTCATAGTGTCTTTTTGAAAATTTTATATCAAGAGTCTGACATTGAATGTGTCTCATTTTGTATTGTGTTTTTAGAATTTTGACGTGAGTTTATTGTTTTATTGATTGATTGTTATAATATTCAAATTCTTTTGGTTCTTTTATAGTATTGACCTGATGATGGCGTAACTGCCGAAACCGGTTGTGTACATTTGTTTTAATAAATTACAAGGATTGAGTTTGATTTTGCTTCATTTTATTGAATTTTTGGACTATTACAACCTTGTATAATGGATACAGAATTTTTCAACTAAAACGTAGATTGTTAATGTGAATTGCTGTATTTGTGTTCTTGGATAGAAATAAAATGAGTTCAATTAGAAGAAGCTGTGTACATCATCCTGATATTTTTTGCTACATATGCGGACAATACACGTTACTGGAAAACAGAAAAACTATTAGTGCCTTTGTAAAGAGGGCTTATCTTGGATATTTTGGTGTTAAGCTTGGTGATCAGGTTAAAACCTGGGCACCACATATTGTCTGTAAAACTTGTACAGAGCACTTACGACAGTGGAGTACCGGGAATAGGAAAAGTCTGAAATTCGGAGTACCAATGGTTTGGAGAGAACCAAAAAATCACTTTGATGACTGTTATTTCTGCCTAGTAAATATTACTGGAATCAATCGAAAGAACCGTAACAAGTGGACTTATCCAGATTTAGTCTCTGCAAGACGCTCTATCCCTCACTCAGAAGAAGTGCCAATTCCAACTTTTGTGTGAGGACACATATTATCTCTCTGATCAGAATTCTGACACTACTGAAGGTGACAGTGATTTTGAAACGATATCATCAATTCCTGAATGTTTCAACCAAGATGAGTTAAATGACCTCGCTAGAGATCTCAACCTGTCGAAAGAAGCTTCTGAATTACTGGCTTCCAGGTTGAAGGAGAAAAATTTACTTGAACCAGGAACGAAAATTACATTTTATCGCACAAGGGAGAAATATCTGCTACCTTTGTTCTCTGAAGAACATAATCTTGTATTTTGCCATGCTATTAGAGAACTCCTGGTAAAAGTGGGTCTTCCTGAATATTTTCCGGATGATTGGCGTCTATTTATTGACAGCTTAAAGCGAAGTTTGAAATGTGTTCTTCTACATAATGGGAACAAATATGGCTCAATACCAATTGCCCACTCAACGAAAATGAAAGAGCAATATGACATCATAGCTTTGGTTTTGGAAAAAATTAAGTATCATGAACACCAATGGGTGATTTGTGTAGACTTAAAAATGGTAAACTTTCTCCTTGGCCAGCAAAGTGGCCACACCAAGTATCCTTGTTTCTTGTGCCTCTGGGATAGCAGAGACAAAACGCAACACTGGGTTAGAAAAGAGTGGCCTAGGAGAGAAAACATGGATGTTGGGGAAAAGAATATCATCCATGAGAGAAAATCATCTTTCCACCACTGCATATCAAACTGGGTCTAATGAAACAGTTTGTAAAGGCTCTTGGTAAGAATGGATCATGCTTTGCATATATAGGGGAAAAAATGCCTCAGCTGAGTAAAGAACAAATTAAAGCAGGAATATTTGATGGCCCACAAATAAGACAGCTGATTAAAGAGTCTGACTTCATAAATTCAATGATTGAGATTGAACAAAAAGCCTGGAATTCATTTGTTTCAGTTGTCCAAAATTTTCTCGGTAAACACAAAGCTGAAAACTATGTTGAATTAGTCAATGAGATGCTGAATAATTTCAAATCACTTGGGTGTAACATGAGTATTAAGGTGCACTATTTATACAGCCACTTAGACCGTTTTCCTGATAATTTAGGCGACATTAGTGAGGAGCAAGGTGAACGATTTCACCAAGATATAAAATGTATAGAGGATCGCTATCAAGGAAGATGGGATACTCACATGATGACAGATTACTGCTGGTCTTTAAAACGGGATTGTTCTAAAATACATTCAATTCATGTCACGCAAAAGAAGTTTCCGAAATGTTTAGTGAGTAATTGGTTTAAATGCTGACTTTTTCTGTTTTCTATTGCATATAATAAATAATATCTGTAATATCTCAGTAATATAATAAAAATTCCTTGTTTAATTTGTTTCTTTAAACCATAGTTTTTTTTTAAATAGTGTAATGTATAATTCACAAAAATGTTGATATCTTAAAAATTCGAACTGATAGGCAAAAACTAATAGTATATTTGAATTCAGGGTATCAAATTCATAAGAAATCATCTCCAAAATCTTCGGCACCTAAACCACTGTTGACCAGTGTAATAGGTAAATACATTTATTAGTCAGAAAATTAATATTAATTTAAATTAACTGTTATTTAGAAAATTAATAAAATAAAAACTCAAAATCAAATCCCATATATTAATTATAAAAATATTCGGATTATACGTATTTCGGGTTTAAATACCCATCATCAGATCCTATATATGTTGAAGTTATTAATTTGGTTTTTAACATTTTGTTTAAAATTTTTTACCAAAAATTAACAAAAATTGTTAATTAATTTTCTAAAATAAATAATATTTAAATAAAACAACTGAAATTCTAAATTCTCCAGATTTTAAATTATTATCTTATTCACCTTTTTCTTTATTTGTTCAAAAAACTAAAAGTCATTAAAACTAATTCATTATTTTTTAATTTTTTTAAATTAAATTCCAAATTTATAATTCCATCTAATCCTATTATTCCTCGACTATATTCACTTCCAAAAATTCATAAAAATAACATACCAATTAGACCAATAGTAACTTTTATTAATACTTCATGTTGCAATTTAGCCCATAAATTAAATAATATTTTGAAAAATAATGTAAATTTGATTCCAAAATTTTCAATTAAAAATTCAATTCAATTAATTAATTCTTTAAATAATTTTCGATTATTACCTAATGATAAATTAATTTCTTTTGACGTTTAAAATCTTTTCCCTTCTATACCACCATTAGAATGTGTCAAAATTATTAATAATAAACCTAACAATTCAATTTTACCTCTAAATATTCAGAAACAAACCATTGCTTTATTGAAACATACTTTATCACAAAATTTTTTCCAATTTAATAATAAAATTTATATTCAAAAAATCAGGATTAGCAATGGTTCCACCATTATCACCCATTTTAGCTGAATTATTTATGGATTCATTTGAATTAAATTTGTCAAAACATAATTTATTTGTTAAACATATTCGTTTTTGGAAAAGATATGTAGACGATATATTTTCTATTTTTTCTGGATCAGTTGAAGAAATCAATGAATTTCTAATTTTCATTAATACTGTACATAAAAATATTAAATTTACTTTAGAAATTGGTAATGATAGTATGTCCTTTCCTGATATTAATATCAAAATTAATAACTTTAAATTTGATTTTTCCATTTATAGAACACCAACAACAACTTCTACTATTATTCCGTTTGATTCTTTTCACCCGTTAAATTATAAATTAGCTGCATTTAATTCCTTTTTTCATAGACTTTTTTCAGTACCAATGAATAATAATAATTTCAATTTTGAACTTTATACCATTCAATATATAGCTAAAATTAATAAATTTCCAAAATTTATAATTGATAAACTTTTTAATAAATTTAAACATAAATTTGTTTTACATTCAATTACAACTCTAGAACCAATTTCAAAATAAAAAAAAAATTTTTCATTCGATTCCATATTTAGGACCAATTTCATTATTTGTAAAGAAAATTCTAAAACCTTTTAATGTTAACATTGTTTTTAATCCTTCATTAAACATCAAAATTTTAACTTCAAATAAAGATATTTTACCAAATTTAGAAAAATGTGGAATATATAAATTATCTTGTAATTGTGGAATGTTTTATATTGGTAAAACCATTAGAATATTCGTAAAAAAGAACATTTAAAATGTTTTTTCTACGATCGAACGGAAACTGTCGATTTTCTGTCTGTATTTGATAGGTGGAAAGTGTCAAATTCCCATAGAGTTGATCCGTCGCGTAGGCAACGGCAAAGTTAAAATAAATACTGGCTTCTGATTGGTGATTTTTACTTTTCCAAATAATACCATGGAAAAGTGTACATTTCCACTCTAGGGTGGCAAGTAATCACTTTTCGCACGCTGTTCAATTTATATTATTATATTAACATAAAACAATAATAATTAGATTAATAAATCAACCTAATTATTATTATTACATTATATTAATTAATTAATTATTATTATAGTATTCTCCGAAAAGGAACTTACATTTTTTTGTTAATTTATATTCCAAGAAGCGCCTATAAGCTTCTCATATTTTTGTTTTGATTTTTTTGAAAGTTAATTTAACACCACTTCATTTGCGGTGCCTGTTATTTCTGACGGAGTTCCAGGTTCTTCAATTTCCATTCTTATTCACAATTTTTATGTGTTATGAACAACGATTTTAATATTTGTCTACGACTAATAAATAAATATGTAAATGTTGTTGAAAATAAAAACAGTTGATAGTCAATCACTAACGAAATAATCAATAAATGTAAAATGATACGCAACTTAACTCTTTAAAAATTCCTAATTTTCAACTAACATTATATTAATTTAACGAATGTTTTTCTGTTGGTATTAATTTTCTATGATGGCTTGATTTGAATTTGTTGTCAATATTAGAATCATAAGGTGTCAATTTTATTGAATATATTGAATTAATAATATAATATACAAATAATTATTGTATTTGTTCAATAAATTTCTGTTGTTTCCATTCGATCGTAGAAAAAACAGTGTTCGATATTCGAGTGGAAAGACGTTTTTTGCGAGACGAGGGTGTACGTTGGAGCACGAGCGTTAGCGAGTGCTCCAACGACCACCCTCGTCTCGCAAAAACGCACTTTCCACACTTATATCGAAAATAACTATTTCTTGTTTGAATATGAACAAATCAAATTTTGCAAAACACGTTATTACATCCAATCATAATTTTGATAAATTTTCAATTTTATATATTCAGAATAAGAATATAAATCTCGATTACATTAAACAATTTTATATTACAATCTTTAAAGAATCAAGTAATACAGAATTAATAAATGAAATGACAGAATTTACTTTCAAATTTTTTAAAAATTTGAAATTTGAAATTTGAATTTTCATTTTATCTCAATTTATCTATTACTTTTAAATATTTTACATTATTTATTTTATAAAATTAATTAACAATTTTTGTTAATTTTTGGATCTGATGATGGGTATTTAAACCCAAAATACGTATAATCCGAATATTTTTGTAATTAATATATGGGATTTGATTTTGAGTTTTTATTTTATTAATTTTGTTAAATATTATCCCATATTTGAGATGGATTCATGGTTTAAAAATACGATGTGGCTATTTATACATACAGTATGTATACGCAATTGGCTATTTATACATACAGTATGTATACGCAATTGGCTATTTATACATACTGTATGTATACGCAATTGGCTATTTATACATACAATATGTATAAGAAATTGGCTATTTATAGTTACGTATAACGTACTAACTAACCAAAAAGTTTATTGATATTAATATTTTAATAAAAACTACATAATTATAGAAAAATATTGTTTTATTTATTGTTTATTGTTACAATATACTTGGGTATTTATTTTATTTTTTATTTCGTGTTTTAATTTGCTTCTTGTAAAACTGAATCTGTTTAGTTTTTCTCTTCGGACGTCCTTTAGACTTAATTTTTGTTTTAAATTTTAGGTTTTCATTTGATTGATGATTTGTATCGGATTCGTTCTGACTTTCAGTACCAACTAAGCTATCCTGGCAACTTCCAGCTTCAACTAAGTTACTTGTCTCAAATTCTATTGAACTAATTGTAGGTTTACTATACTCATTCTCAAACAGAGAAACCCCATTTCTAGCATTTTTTTCAATTAATTTTAGTTCGTTCATATATTTGTTAAAGGTTGTAGTTCCATAATTTGATAAAATATCTGCGATATTTTTTGTTACTGTCAGTGCTGTATTGAATTTTTCTCGATCCGATAATACTTTTTGACAACCATCGAATTCATCATTGTCTATATCATCAATGTCTACGTCATTCGTGTCTTCATCATCGATATCCATATTCATAATACTTTCTGTATTTCCAACTGAAGTAATGTATCTTGGATGGAAACATGTTTTTGAAAAAATATCTAAGTTATTGTATTTTCTTAACATAAAAATATGCCTACATGGTGCACTGAAAGAGTTCCAAAATGTACATGAACATGCTTCCAGCGACGTATTATAAATCTTCGATATTCCAGTCTCAAGATTTTCCTCAATGCCATTAGCCATTACTTTTATTTTAGATTCTAAAGTTTTAAACAATTTTAATTGTTTATGAAATAATTTCATTCCAGTCTCTGTGAGAACTTCGGAACATACTTCCAGCAATTTTCTTATTTCATTATCGTTATCCATAATTTTAAAAACTTTTTGTTTATTTTTGGCTAATTTATTCTTTATTCTTGAATCAATAAAGTCTATAAGCTCTTCAATACATAAATAAATTGTCGGCAAACTATGATATTTAGTTTGTATGTATTGCTTAAGAGTCCAAAATGATCGTTCAATTCTGTTTGTTGTCGTATCTCCCATTAGTGGCAAATGTTTTCTAAAATAATGTACCCACATTTCTTTACAGCTGTCCCAATTTTTAAGAAATTGCTCTTCAAGAGTCACGTATTTATCTTTTGTTCCTGCAAAAACTTTTACAGACTTGCAAATGTCCAGGAATTTCTTTTTCTGCTCTTCGTATTCTTTATATGATTGAGCATATAAACATTTCTTGAACGCATCCAATATTTTGTTTTTTTCATCAATTTGTTTATTGTAGGCAGTAGAAACTAGCCTTTTAATGTATTTAATGACATGAAATTTACAAAGTAAAACGGTTGCACTAGAAAAAATGTCTCTGATAGCTTTTATTTCGATGAAATCTTTGTCAATTAAAAAAACGGATGGGTGGGTCTTACAAATTTTTTTAAATTCATTCATACAATGTATGAATGCGGAATATGTTTCTTTAGCAATAAATCCTATAGCTGCAAATTCTGATTTGTCGGTTATGCTAGAATAGTAGCAAAATCCCAAAACTTTATAATTTTCGACATTAAATCCAAAGGAAACATCTATTTGTATCACTGGACACTGAGATTTATTATAATTTAGAACCATCGCCGAAGAGGCTACAAATAATGATTCTACTTCTTCTTCTGCATCTTTTTGTATAGCGTATATACCACCATTTTCTTCGATTTCCGCTAAGAATTCCATTAAATGATTTTGGTCCACTTCGGTACATGAAGGAAAAAGTTTGTTTCGAAAATTTTGTATATCCTTTCTTATAAACTGTTTCCCACTTTTTTTACTTAAAACTGCAGCAACCATTCCATCTTTGGCGCTAGACAAGATTAAATCTGTTGCTGTTTCGTAATCATTTTCATTCATAATTTTGGCTTTGCCGTAATTACTATATTCTTCTTTGCCAACGGTATGATTGTGATTTAGTAATAGTTTTGTTAATTTCCATTTTTCATTTTTGCTTTTATAAAAATTAATTTGAGCTTTACAATTCTTGTAGTAGTAATGTTGATTCGGACGTTTTCCCAGGCATTTTGAATTTTGCTTAATACCATGACAACATTTGTACAGCACTTGTTTCTGAGACCGTGTTCTAATAACAAATGGATGATAATGCTCTTTACAAAATACATTAACAGTCTTTGATAACTGTTCATAATCATTAAAATGCTGACCAACATTTAAAGTATGTTCACTAACATTGTTGTCATTAACGGACATTTGTTCTGTCATCTAAAAGTGAGGTTAGAATATTAAAAATATAATTAATTTAAAAAAATCAGCTAATACCTTGCAACACTTTTATAGAATAAGTCATTCACAATTTAGCACTTCGATTATCTATTCAATGTCCATATGTATAAAATGGTAATTATCTTGACTTGAATCACTTGAATGGTTTCAATTATTAGTACCGGTGTATTATTATTCTACTTTTCTATCTGCGTTATACGTAACTATAAATAGCCAATTTCTTATACATATTGTATGTATAAATAGCCAATTGCGTATACATACAGTAAGTATAAATAGCCAATTGCGTATACATACAGTATGTATAAATAGCCAATTGCGTATACATACAGTATGTATAAATAGCCAATTGCGTATACATACTGTATGTATAAATAGCCAATTGCGTATACATACTGTATGTATAAATAGCCACATCGTAAAATAAAATTTCTAACTTAAGAAAGTTGTTAAAAAAGTCACTTTCAGTAGTGCTTGTGAAAAAAAATAAGTGAAAAAGAATTTCTCTCCGAAAGGTTTGGGAGTGGAGCTTATTGCAAAATTAAAGCTCAATTTTAATACTTTTATTATAATTAATTATATTTGTTTAAGGGTATTTGACTAAGGTTGTAAATTAACGAATCAGTAAAATGAATTTTGAATAATATTATTTAACAAATTTATAGATATTATACTGGAATTAATGAATCTTGCAAGGTACTAGCTTACGTATACTGTTTTGTTTAAATAAGCAAATTTTGCAAGATTCATCAATTCTAATCGTTATATCTTCAAATTTGTAGAATATTCTTATACAAAATTTATCAAAATCTATTTTATTAATTTAGTAAATTGTTTATTGAGATATCAATAGATAAAATTTTTGTCCATGTGAAATTATCCAAACATATTTATGTTTTTATGTTTATTCGACACATTTAATTATATCGACTAAAACCACTGAGGATGGCCTAAAAGTCGAAACCGATCTGTGCGATTCTAATAATTAAAATTATTAACGAATAATTTTATACCATTTACACAATAATTAATTATTGATCTAGTCACTATATTATCAAATCGCATGTTGCGTGATAAAGTAACACTTGTTATCCGATTAGAAGATTTATTTAGAACATAAATATTCGTAGAATACGATACAAAGTGCCAGACCATCGGATTCTGAAAAATAGGAAAGCGAAACAAACAGTATATGACCCACCATGCAATTTTGGTTTTGGTTCACTTTTGTCAAAATCAACATCATTTTGAATATATAAAAAATTTATTATTTTCTAGTCATTCTCTGGTCTGCGTCATTCCAAACGCTTATTTACAAATTACAACATCAATATCAACAATGGTCACGTTTTTTGACCAACTTTCAAATGACCTACGAGTCTCAAATTTTGATAAAATGAACTTCAAAGGGCTTTCTATAATCAACAAAATATTTTTTGAATTTCTCGTCAAATTATGTCACACGAGTTGAATAGTGCTAGCTGTATAAATTATCGATTATGGTTTTATAGACTGAAGACGATTCATCGCTAATTGTGATAAATAAGTACACTAGTTACAGAACAAAAATCAAAGATTTTCTTATTAATAAAAGAACTGTTTCTAATTTAATCAAGGCATTATAAAGAAGCCATTTGAGATGAGCTTTCTAACTGTACACGTCACAGTAACAATAACTATGTTACTAAAGAAAAGTTATTTAATTGGGGTTAATTTGATTATTGATTTGATAAATCACAAACCCGATAATATATACATTCACTCTCGAATCAACGGCGGTTATCATTAACGATAGTCAAAGATTATTATTACTGACGGTGGTTTCAAAAACTACCCATTTTTTTATCCCCGTTTTCATTTCAGAGTACATATTTCCAAGGTGGGTAATAAGAAATTCATTTCTATTTTGGACTGACCCTACTACCATTGCCTACAAAATTTTGATCCTTTCTTAAGTCATTATTCAATCGCTAAAGCAAGTTCATGAGACTGGAGGCTTGATTTCGAGATACTAATGTGACACTTTAAAAGTCCTTCGTATGAACACCTGTGTCGGCAATGTTCAACCTCCTGAAAATTTATTGTTAGATTATTGTGGAGTAAACGCAAGTTTAAGCGAGAAAATTAGGGTTAAATTTAACCCTCCAAAATCAGTTTTTTGATAATACCTCTTGAATTAATATTTTATTAATGATTCAAAAACTGAGCTATAGACATTTGTGAGGGCTACAACGTGGTGTAAACCAATTTTCAATATCTTGTTGGGTGGAAGTTATAGGCAATTATGTGCCAATTTTTATGGTTTTTTGTAACTTTCTACCCCACGATAAGCCATAAATTTTTATGGAAGAAGAGAATCACAAAACAAAAGTTACCTGTTCCAAGGTTTTATAGTATTTTTAGTAGTTACCCCATAAATAAATCTTAAGTGTTGTATATCTAGAGGTAAATTTTTTGAAAATCGAATATATGTTGGTTTTGAAAGCATTTGAAAGACTTTTTAAGTGATATATGCACGACTACCTCTAACTACCCCTTAACAAATTATGTTCATATAAATTTATGGAAGAATATTCTCTTAGTAATTCTACTTACAGTAATTATTTTATTTTATTCTATATCTAAATAGTGATTCATTTTTTTTATTTTAATTGGTATTATTTCACTGTTTGACAATCAATTTTTAGAACGACGTACTTATGCCTAAAAATTAACCTACTAACAAAAGAAGAACAAAAACAAAAAATGTGAAACAATATGTGTCTTATTAATATGTATCTTATTAATTATGCAAGTAGATAACTTGACAATATAGTTTAGTTGATATTTTAAAATATTAGAAAAATCTTAAAAAATCGTAGCCACTATTTTATATTTCAGAGAAATGTTATAATGATTAAATTTGACTACACACTATGCAACGGTTGCATGTATAACCAGTGATACCCACACATGAGGGGTCGTGCAAGTGATTTTGGACCAATCAGTAAAATAGTAGATAAATCTTCTAATCGTACTTGGAAGATCAACCCATGAATAAAAAAACTGATAATATTTGGAATTAGAGTACTATTTCTGTCATCGCTGTGGTTATGGATGTTTTTCTAAGCCGAAATCTAGGGGTTTCCAGTGTTGTAGCAACTGATAACGGGTCTACCATCTCGGGAGGTCTACTAGAAAAAAAAGTTTCTCTATAAACGCTAAAGATGGCCGAATAGAGCAAGTAACTCTGTATTTAACCAATTCCAAGTTAAAGAACATTTTCTTCATAATAAACCTCAAATATTAATATGAATACTTGTATACATATATATAAATAAGATCTGCAAAATAAAATAATTATAGGTTGAATGATTAAAAAAATATCTTTCCATAAATTTATTGTAACATAATTCAGAAGGGGCTGTAATGGGATAGCTAACACATTTTATTGTTTTTGAAGGATAACTACTGTCATTGACTTTAAAAAAATTATAACTTATAAGTTAGCTTAGGATTTTTTATACCGTACGGTAGCTCTGACGCCATCGCTCCGAACTCCAATATATGTGTGCGATCTGCAGTTGGAACCCGATCTCTCTGTAGGATTATATATTTATTCGTTGTACTTGCAGTACTGCAATCAGTCAACGTAGTTTATAGAGTAGGAAAGCGAGGCCACGTACAATAAACAAGTGGTCCATTGTGGTCGATATTTACTTGTTTTACACTATCGTTCCATAAGCGCAGCAAGTAGGTTTAAATACGATATGCATGTGAATGGACAAAATCAAATCAATGTTTTTAAAAATTTGTTATGACATCCAAATAATAATACAGATTATAAAAAATTTATAAAATTATCGAAATATTAGCTGCATTAAAAAAAAAATGAATATTTGAAAATAAAATTATAATTGTTAATATTTAATTTGTAAAAGATTAAAAGCAAAGACCAAGGCTACTTCTATACATATGTATGTATTTATATGTGCAAAAATATCTAATGAGACTACGGGGAAGCGGACATACCCTCACCAAGGTAAGTAAAAGTTAATGGGATACATTTTAGAACATTAGCAACTACAAAATGGTTAGTCGAGTGATTCCATTCGAATGAAACAATAAACAAAAACAGTCTAATGTATTAGAAATCTCTGTATTGATGATTGAATATTTCTCTAAATTTAAAGAAGAAAATCTCAATCTCTGGTCAGATACAAATAATTTAAAAAAATTACTGGTATTATTTTTTTGTGTTACTTTTATCGTCAAAATGTCTATCTAAACAATTAATATTTTATTGTTAAAATAGTTTGTTTCCATTATACAAGGTAAATTTTATCTCTGATTATGATAAAACTCCAACGTGTATGAATTCAATTAATATTTGACTTTAATTCAATTAATGTGCAATATTTGATATTTCTTAGTTGGGATTACATTTTTCTTCTTTTGAATTTAATTTTTTAATATTGCAAAACATTAAGTATGACCATATTGAAGTAACTATATTCTATATAGTTATCATTACAGTAAGATTCGAAAGTCACGAACGTCCGTGGCGTGATCTAAAGGTAGTTACAGAATCCTAAGCTTACTTATAAGTATGTGATAAACTCTAGCAGCTTATAGCCCCAACTGCAATTTATGTTTAAGTTTATACAACACGTACGTCGTTTTAAAAATTGGTTGTCAAACAAAAACAATAGTAATTAAAATAAAAAATTGGATCGTTATACAGATAAGATATACCAAATCAAATAAAATAATTATTGTAAGTATATTTTCTCATAAATTTATATTACCATAATTTATTAAGGGGTAGTTAGGGGGTGGTCATTCATACGTCATTTGAAAAAGTCTTCAAACTCCTTCACAACACACATAGATATTATTTCTAACATTAATAAGCATAGTCAAAATTTACCCCTAAAGTTACAATACTTAAGATTTATTTGTAGGGTAACTCATGAACCAAATCGAATAGATCACTTTTATTTTATAATTTTATACGACTGCAAAAGATTTCGTGTTGGTATGTCTTACCACAGGGTGTAAAATTTAAAAAAAAAAAACGGCATATAATTATTTCTATATTACTTCCATCCCCAACAAGATATTGAAAATTGGTTTGCACCACGTTATGTTCCTCATAAATGCCTATTATTCAGTTTTTGACTCATTAAAAATATTAAGCTGTTCTACAGATATTGCTAAAAAACTGATTTTACGATTTTCTTCCTTAAACTTCCCGTACATTAGAATGAAGTATCTATATACCAAAAATCATCAACATTGGGAGTTTCGACTTCATGTCGTTTTACTTGTAAGTGATTTAAAAATTAAATGTTGCTTTTAAAATTAGTTTAAACAATTTAAATAAGAAGAGTAATTTGAAAAATATATCTTAGAATTATTTGAAGGTCCTTGAACATTATTTAAGTATTAAAGAGTTAGTCAAAGACGATCGATTCTAGTTTTGTCGGCATTTCTAGAAACGAGCTACACACATCAAATTACTTAATGATGCTTCCAATGTGGATCTTCTTCGTTCTGCTCTACCTTATTCTGCAACGGGTAGATATGTTGTACATTTATTCTGAAATCCGATAAAAGAACGAGCGCCTTTAATGAAAAGTACAATTAGCTGCGGGGTGCAAATTTAGCTTAATAATCTCTACAAATGTTGGTCAAATAATATTCTTAGATCAACTTTCTTTTATAGTCATAAATGTAAAATTGAATGCAGAATTACATGAAGAAACAGAAATAAAAACTGCTCAACATTTTAATGACTTTGCATAATCCGTTGTCACTAATAAGTTCAAAACAATTATAGTATTCAAATGTTTGTTGGCTTTTTTTCTTTTGTTGTGTAGTGAGATGAATTTGGATGTTATACTGGGACTACAAATTATAGTATTGGCAAAAAGAAAAATATTATTGAATCCGTTTTCTGTCGTCCCGATAACTACGAAATTGTCGGTAGGCGTCACTAATTTCAATTCATTACTATGTATTTTTTAATGAAAATAAGAAATTCAACTCTCTTTCTATTTTTAGTGATGAATAAATAATCAAAAAATGCCTTCAAAAAATAATACTAAACAAACTGGTTATTTACAGTACTTGTTTGTATTTGCTTACAAAGCACGAGCTTACTTTTTCGGTTGTATTCTGTAGCTTTCTGCTAATCAGTAACCGCGCTATCATGAGAGCGTTGTAGAACAACAATCTCCTTGAATAGGTCGGTCCATTTAATTCCATCATTTCTATTAATTTGATTCTATTAATTCTATTATTTTAGTCCCGTTGCTATAAAGTTACTACGGACTTTTCAGAAGTCTAAGAAAAAATCTATAACCTAGTACGGATAAGTTTTATGCTCTCATATAGTATTTTAAGCAGTGGCGGCTCGCACAGGGGGGCACAAGGGCAATGCCTCACCAATAGAAATATTTAATACTGTCAAATATATATTTCACATTTCCATTATTTAGTTATTTGATAAATCATTATAAGCGACGATAATCTATTTCTATTTCGTTCGTTATACTATAAGATTACATTACGTGGAACGTTAACTACTTACAACAGTGCACAGGGCAGAATCTCTGACTGCCCCACGTTCGTTGCCACATTGTCAACAAATAGATTGTAGAAACAAAGCGAATTGCTGAAAAAAATTGTGTAGCAACACTGCAGATTTGGGCAATAGTTTAATTTGTCCAGACGCATAGTCAGCACGCCCTGATTTTTTAGAATCAGAATTTATTTTAGTATACTGTTGACTGTGGTCGAGTATACTGATAATTTTATAAATTTTGTTAATTGTGTTTGTGTGTACTGATAATTTTTCGTCTGTTATTATCCCGTGTACGGACATTTGAAGAACGTAAGGAGATAAAACATCGAGGTCCGCCTCGTCCTAATTTGGAAATTTAAAAACAAAATTAAGTAAACATGTACTCTAATGCCGAATGGCTGTGTGGTTGCGAGATTAGCAATGCTTTCCAATTTTTTGTTTGCTTATTAATGGGATCGGATGATTGTGATCCTGCTTGGATTCGTAATGGAATTGATGATTTAAAACACTTATGTGAGAAAATTAAGAAACATTCAATAAGCCTAAAACATTTATTTTGTTTGTTCGAATTCGCCACTCTCGATCGTGTAGATCTGCGAAACCTGCTGAGTAGTGCATATAGACTTGAGATACAAAAACATAACGAAAAAGTCAGGCAAAATCGATATATTTTGGGTAAATTAATTGATTGTATAAGGTTTTGTGGTGCTTTTGAATTAGCTTTGCGTGGTCATGATGAAACACCCGATAGTACAAATCTAGTTGCTTTTAGAGGGTTAATAAGCTTGATTTCTAAAGTTAATGTAGTATTAAAATCATAGATTGAAAAATCTAAAAATAGTGATTTTTATGGTATGTCGAAGACAATTCAAAATGAATTATTAGATTCAATATTAGCTGTAACACAAGAAATAATAAAAAAAAAATTTGAAAGTGGCCGAATCTAAAAATCGGCGTCAACTTCCCCGACGCAGTCCGGATAGTTAATCATGAATTAGAATCGTATATTAAAAACAAGTGTCAGAAGTCGACAATTAATGCACGAGTAAAAGTTAAAAAAAAACACTAACTTCTTATAAAAATCAAAATTGGGAATCGAGAACCGAGGTTATCTCACAACCACCGAAAAATTCAATGAGGAACCAGCACCTCGTCAACCAAAACTCTGTTCACTAATCGGTGATTCCACACACAGCCTTTTCTGTTCTACTTTCTTATAAACTCGATTCACGATTCAATTGCGAAATTTTGACAGAACGAGAGAACTGTTATTTGAGCGCGGAGTAAAATGTACTAAGGTAGTCCCAACAAAAACGTGGAAAAATTCAAATCATATGGATTGAATTGTCGAGGGAATATACATTCCTTTTTTGTGGAAAAATCATAATTTATATTATTTTAAAACTTTTATATATTAAAAGAGCACTAACCGAAACAAAATCCGCTCAAAAAACCACTTGAAAACAAATATTCTGAGGTTATGTTTCAAAAATGACAGAAGAATGTAAACAAACGCATAGGATTTTATGCCTTCAGTGATACCAACAGTAGATATCATTCTGTCTCTATAAACTACCGTTATAAATTTTGCTACACTTTGAAAATTATGTTGGATAACCTTCTAAACTGTCATTTCAAAATAACTTCCCTACCCTCTGGTCGGGTGAGTTAACAATTAAGGTGGTTGCCTCAGATATATGATAAAGCATTAGCTACTCGTAACAACAACAACAATTTGTTTTTCATAAATTTCCCGAAAAACTAACAATGCGATCGAAAAATAGCATAATTGGAAAGCGCTTTAAGGGTAAGGTGCGACCTTGAACCATCTCCGGGCACCTCCACCAAAATTCGTCCCATACTTCTCCCACTCTTTTTTGGGAATTTTAGTAGGTGGTCGTTATGTTTCCAAGGGGCGTGCTATATTTTTAAAAACCTAGTAAGGGGGGTAAATATTTTGCTGTCGCCGAGGAAAGATATTTGACAAAGTTGGTTTTATTTGCAATAGACGATTTAGATATTTCGAAAAGCTGTGGCGCTTGAGTGTAGGCAATTACAAAAAATGTATCCAATTTTTGCGAAAATTTCAAAATGAACGTAGATAATTACTAGGTGCTAGCGTAGTTGACATGAGATTTCGAATTTTTACCTTTTTTAAAATTACCGCGCTCGACTGAGCATGCCCACATTCTTTTACAACTTTGTTGAAATGCTCTGTAAATTCTACAATTTTCAATGTACCTTGATGGTTTCTCGGATATCTCATATAAACAATTGTTTGATGGTACTCTGTCTACTTTAGTTATAAATTAAAAATTATCACGTTTTTTTTAATAATTATAGTATTTTCGAAAATTACTACACCAAACTATACAGAGTGGGCAAAGAAGGTGGCCTATTAAAAGTATAAGAAGTTTTAATCGATGGAAGTTTCTATATACAGATGTTCTCCCACCTGAACAGCCTCTACAAAATATTTTCCTTGTTCCACCACTCTCCAACATATGAGTTAGAGCATTGTATTTTCTTATTTTAAATGAAATGGTATATTTTTGTTGCATATTAAGATTATACATATACATATCCGAAATGTAAACTTCGAACTTTCAACTTTACGTTGAATTAAAAAAAACTGATTTCAGAGATTAGCTGAAATCAATTTTTCTTTCAGCCAATTTTCAAAGCGTAAAATCTTTTTTTTGAATGGAACGGTACATGTCTCTTTATACGGTTGGATAAAGTCAAAAATTCTGCATTTAACTGTATTAGCATTTCCCATACTTATTTCTAATAATTTTTCAGTTACTTAAAATTTCCAGTCCTGATAAATTTCGTCCATCTGGAATGTCCTATGTCTAAAATAGTTGTATTGTTCATTTACGATTGAATGTTGGAGGGTTCAACCCTCTGCAAGGTAGTAATTTTTTTACGCTTTTATTTGAAACTTTTTTCTATTTTATAAGATAAAAAGAATTAAAATTTTCTTATAAAATAATAATTACAAATTTAACAAAATAAACGTGAACTTGTTTAGGTAAAAAGAGTGAAAAAAGTAATTTATATCAAAATCCTACTGCGGGATTGAACCACTCAACGCTTGTGCTAAAACCAAATGTGGAACTCTTCGAGCTATTGAAGTTCTGAGTCTTGACCTAACTTACAATGTATAGATATAGACAGAAAATTTTTTATGCTTTTTTTTCAAAATTATTTACTTTAGTTATAAATAAATAAATAAATCAATATATAATAATAGTAACAATAATGATAGTAACAAGTACTGTGGTTCAACTTATTATTTTTATTATTATTATAATTTATTAAAAAGTCCATTAATAGATTAGTTTCTTTGATGCTGAAGTCTAGTGATTTTTCATTGAGCAAAAGAATATTTTATACAATTTATATGGGTTAGTTTTTTTTTTTTTGTCAGCACAGTTGTTAATTGCTAGTTGTTGCAGATGTTAGAAAAGTGATGAACACATATCTGTTTCTCTGTTGTCCCTTCTGCAGTTTTCAAGGTTAACGATGGTTTGAACAGAATTCTGTGATTGGTCCGTTTTGTCGTCGGGGTGTCTCTATTTCAATTAAATCTCGGAAAAATTATGTATTTTTAAATGCGATTTTCAAGAAAACGGAAACATAATTCAACTCTGGGTTTGGGACAGAGATAGATTTAACTTTCATAAATCTTTTCATGTGACTTTCACTCTGTTTTGTTAACTTATATGCAGTTTATTTGAAAAATACTAAAGCCATGCATTTGTGTGTGAAAAACGCATTTTTCACAATTTTGGGAAAATCCCGCCGACTAATGGGACAGAGTTGCACAATGACATTTCGAATCGAATGCAATATTCACCATTTCGATATCTCTTACAGTTTTCGAGATATTTGCAAAACACGGCTTATGGCATTTCAATGTATTTTTTTGGTTGCATTTCTTCGGACCTCACCCTTAATTATATAGATGCTGTGTGAAATTCTTTGAAAAATAAACAATGTTGGCAGTTGTGAATGAAAATATGAAAAACGTGCTTCCGATTTTTCTTTTGTAATTCTGGACTTCGTTCGAATTTTAAAAGCCCGATAATCCACGACACACTACTTGAAATGCTCTTTCAAATGCCGTTTGAATCATCAAAATCCATTGGAAAATGCACGAAATTATTGGGTTTGTAAATGGCCTCAATTTGTACGGTGGGTGATCTTAGCTCTTAACTTACCTAAATCCTATCGCCGTATCGGCCTCACCTACTTTCTCCTCAAATCAATGGAGAAAATAATTTACAATTATATAAGAAGTGAATCCAAGGTAAGAAAACTGCTTCATATGACACAGTTTGCCTATCAATCAGGCAAATCTATTGTAGATGCCCTCCATCATCTTGTGAAAGATGTAGAAAGGGCGCTTGCAAATAAAGAAGTGGCACTTGGATTGTTTGTGGATATGGAAGGGGCTTTTGATAACACCTCACAGTCATCAATAAGAAGAGCGGCCATCAAAAAAGGCATAGAACCTCCCACCAATAATTGGATTCAGGCTATGCTTAGGACCCGAATTGTTACGGCCTTTCTCACGGAGGGTTCTCTCCCCTGTGCTTTGGTCCATTATGGTAGATGACCTACTAGGGGGACTGAACAATGAGGGATACAGTACTCAGGGCTATGCGGATGACCTGGTCGTTGTAATAAGAGGCAACCACGAAGTTATCGTATCTGACCTAATGCAAAGTGCCGTAAATTATATCAATAATTGGTGTGCAAGGGAGGGACTTAGTGTCAACCCAAGCAAAACCATAGGAGTTTCATTTATGCGAAGGAGGTTGATTACGTCATAAATCCTCCATCTCGTTCACCGATGGATCAAAAATGGATGAAGGGACAGGCATGGGAATATACGGACCCAATTAAAGCGCATCCATAGCCTTAGGAAAGTCCCCTTCCTTTATGCAAGCTGAGATTCTTGCATTAGAGATGTGTGTCAGAGAGTGTGTAGAAAAAAAGTTTACGAGTGCGCAAATATACATTTTGACAGCGCTGAAAGCTCTAAAGGCCTATATTCTTGAGTCAAAGACCGTCTGGGAGTGTCGTCAATCCCTAAAACGGCTGACAAGGGGCAATAAGCTTACCCTAGTTTGGGTGAGAGGGCATCAATGAAAAAGAGGAAACGAACTGGCCAATGAACTTGCAAAAGCAGGTGCCGAGGCTCATTTGTAGTTACTGAACTGTTTTGCGAGCTAACAAAAACCCAATGGGAGAAAGAGATCATCAGATGGGAAAGAAGTAATAAGATGTTCCACTGGAGGCAAACTCCGGGAATGAGGCAGACGAAGATGTTCATCGATTACTCGCCTAAGAATGCTAGGAAGCTTCTCGACCTCTCGAGAAACGAATTAAGACTCCTTACGGGGCTTCTGACAGGGCATTGCGCCGTCAGATACCACCTCAAAAAACAGGGCTTAGCTGACAGTGGAAGGTGTAGGTTATGAGAACTGGACTATAAAACCTCCGAGCGTATACTATGTGAGTGCGTAGCGGTGGCCAATTCTGTCGCCTGCTGAGTTACGAAGTAAGTCTCCCAGAGAGATAATTACCTTAGCAAAGAATATGTCCTTTCTTGGGCAGTAATAGGGAGAGAGTTATAAACAATAGATGTGACTTGTCGCGGTTCGGTAAGGCTTAGTAGCCAATCGACCCAGCTAAACTAACTAACTAACTAACTAACTAACTAACTAACTAAGTAACTAAAATGCCAATTCTTTAAGTCAATACAAATTTCTGTTATTTTTTTCCGTAAAGAGGGTGATCTTTAAAATTTGCTATGGCCAAAACTTGTTCCGACACTCCTTACCTTCACCCTTCTCGGCCTGACGCCTGACTTAGTGTACAAACAGAAAGAAAGCAGGTTGCCTACTTACTGGTAACCGGCGCCTACTGCCAGCGCTGGTAACCGGCATAATATGCACAGAATAGAAGCGGATTGCAAGCGCCGATTAGTTTATGTTCATGTGTTTAAAAGATGTCATAATTAATAAAAGGTGTTCTAATTAATATTCAATTAAGTAAAAGTGTTAACATTAATGAACAATTATCTTATATTGCTTTTTTAGTTACCATCACTATCTAATTCATTACTAATTTCTTGCCAGCATTTTTTTATTACTTTACGATTCCTATGTGAGTTTTCCCATTTATTTTAAATAGGAGATCACAAAAATACTGCTGCAATTAACTCTTCAATGTCTCTGCTTACTCGCTGAAAATTGTAATTTCATTCCGGCAAATCTATCGGCGCCGGTTGTAAGCGCTTACAAGTTTTAACTTGATCGTCTCCTATTTGATAGCATACATATATTATCGGCGCCTATAGTCCAGTAAGCAGGTAACCTGCTTTCTTTCTGTTTGTACACTTACAACAACGAAAAATGCGATATTTCTCGTTCAAGAGTTGTCCCGGTTTTTCTGCTCGTCACTGTATGTTGCGCGCCTTTGTAAATATGATATCATGTTAGATTATTCCACACAGCTTAGTAGTGTCGACACTCATGTAGCCAATCTACTAACGATTGTTACTATAGTAGTTGCCATATAATCGGCAACTAATAACTTTGGCATGAATATCTGCTATTACAATTTTGGTCTCTTATTTTAGAATAAATTCCATAGCCACAATTCTAATTGTATTGTTTTTACTAATCTATACTCATCTGGAGTTCAAGTTCACAGTAATCTCATATATTCACTATCAAAGAACACTTCCTATGTTCATTTTAACTGGAAACATTGTATCCAATTAAAAAAGTGTAGCTTATAATTCAACTACTAATTACAATTTTTCTCTGTTCCAATTTTGTTTCTCTACAAGTTAAATAATCTAATTCAACAAGTTAAACAATCGAACCAATTTTTACTATTTTATTTTATGTCTCTGTTTTCGACACAAAATATTCATTCACTTAATCTATTTCAACGTAAATGACTTTATTATTTTTCATTCCCACCTGTTATCTTCCTATCTATATCTTTGTTTGTATCAAGAAGAAATATAATTGCCCGTTTCGTCTAATCCGGTTGTCTGTTTCTGTTGTTTCTAATGTAGTTTTCCAATGCTTTTAGCGTAAATCACGTAAAAGATAAATTAGATTCTTGTTTTGTTTCACCTAACTTTCTTGTAAAGTATTAATCGTTTACTACCATAAGTGAACCATCGAATTATATTGATCTCAATCAACACAGGCATGGATAATTGATATGACATGCACATAAAAAAGTTTAAATTAGGATATTTTCAATTTCTGCGTTATATTGAAAGGAAATGTCGTGTATGTCATGTGTAGACAAATTTATCAGCAGGGTTCAGCGATTTTAACTCAGGTTAAAAATTAATCTTGTCTCGAATATAAATAAGTAGGTACATGTGTCACAGTAGAACTGAACCAAGTTCTAAGTAAACCGTTCCCATCCTAGAGCCGCAGAATACAATGTCAAGAGCTATATTTAATTTTACATTTTTTTAATTACATTCTGCGAAGGTACTTTTGTAATTTATTAAAAAAACTCAAAATCAAAAATCCCATATAATAATATACGATATATAATAATTAACGATAATCAGGATAACACGTGTTTCGAGCAATTTCCCATCATCAGATGCAAAATATTATAAAAAGAAAAATTCTTTTTAAAAAAATGTAAATAAAAAATGTTTAAAAATAAAAGACAAATTGAGAAAAATTACAGAAAATCAAGCAATCAAATTTTAAATTTATATGTTATAAAAGGTTCCGATTTATGAAACCCAGATAATCTCGACAAATGACTCACGACTCAAAGATATTCGTCACATATTTTTTGCCATTTTATTCCAGAAAATTCAGGAAGTATTTGTACTTGTTTCAGAATAAAATTGAGAAAACGAGTAAACTCAATGTTGGGAGTATCTTTGACTCATTCTAAACTATTTTATATGTAATTCACTTTTGAAAGTAGCAACATTGTATGAAATGATTGTTCTTTTATCAACTTCCCGATAAGCTATCTGACTCACGTTTTGCTCAAAGGATCTTCAGGGAGTTCCCTAAAAATTCTTGAAATATTTTGCAAATCAGTCGTCAAATACAACGTGTTGCTATAAGCACTACGAACATTTAAATGAAATACGCGGTCTGTGTCAGCGTTTTTTGTAAAATTAGATTTATTTAAATTTAAGCTTAAGGGTCTCGCTCGACGCAAGCTAGCCTGTCCTCAATTACATTGAAATCCCATAAGAAAAGTAATTCCAAATTCGATTCGAAATTTAAGCCTCTATCGGCCAGTTCATCTTAGCTTTGGAAAATTCGACTGGTTTTTCGGAAAATTCCAAAAAACAGCGTTTTTTGGGCAAAAAAGGTTGTTATTTGTTCTAAAATCACTCTTTTAACAATCAATAAAATGAAACGAACCTTACATAGATAGAAACTAGAAAGTTGGGGCTGTCGCCCTGACATTCTAGATTCCAGATTTTCTTTACCGTTTTTCGGAAAATAGCGTCTAAAATGATCAAGTTTTTCGAAATAGCACATTCTAAGTAACTCGGTGGATGATGTGATGTGGTTTCCTGACTTATGATTGACTAGATGAAGGTGGGGGACAACTTGATTGTTTCTCGGCTGATGTCTCATACGTCTATCGAACGAAGATTACAAATTTGCAAGGAAAGGGGAAAAATGCAAGCTGCCCCTCGAGCGAGACCCTTAAAATGCATTATAAATGCTGTTTCTTACGAATATTGATATTTCTAATGGTTTTGCCAACACCTTTGCTTAAAATAATAAAAATAAAATAATACAATAAAGGCTAACAAAAACACTACAAAAAATGCCCAAAATGTCTCCGTTCCTGTTCTACGCAAAGCCGCGTTCTACAAATCAGTGCTGTTTAGCAATGTTTAGCAATTCTTGAATTGAATCTGCAGCTTCTTAAATTCGGCTCTTGAGTCCGTCAACGTTTTCAATGGACAGAGAATACACTTACTGTTTCATAACAAAGATGTCTGTACTATCATTAGTTACTCCAGTTCTGGTAAATCCTGCTTCAACGGTAAATAAAATATTTTTATGGTGGCTGTACTGATCGAGCAGGCACAGACAGAATATGAGCCGACGGGAATGATCATTTGATGTGAAGGCTTGTAGCTTTTGAAAGTGATATGGGTGAACACCTTTGTCGTGATTAGTACGCCAAATAGCGTGGTGCCACACTCCTACTTATTGGCGATTCTTCCTCTGCTCCCCAAACTTGTCCCACCTCAACTTCTAACACACGTGCTGAACATATAGGGGCTTGTTCGATACCGATAGTTGTCCATAATCACGTAATCTTTGCCAGGTGTTAGAGATGGCACTCCGGGACTGCACAGCATTTAAGATAGGATTTTGGTGCAAATTTTGATGCGCTGACGTCACAGTCCGAACTATCTAACAGTGGAGCGATACCGCTATAGGCGGCAGACCGGTAGTGAATTCTACTAGGCGCTTTCTATGTTAGTATGGAATATAGTCAGTCAGTCGTAGCGCCAATAAAACCTCACTATGTTACAGTGACAACTATAGCGATCTACTATGGCACAAAATCGGTCTCCCACCATGCACTGTCCATGAGCGTCCCATGTAGAACATAAACAAAACTGTAGGGCGTCATAAGTTAAATGATAATTGAAGAAATATTGTTTAAAAATAAATTTTACGTAAATATCTCTATTAAAATTCGTTAATAACAAATTGAAACAATACATATTAATTAAAATAATGTTAGTTTTAACATCTAAGATGGTTTTAATTAAAAATACATGCGTATTTTATTCATATTTGTTTGGTTTTCAGGCGACAACAATACCGTACAATTATATTTAAGTGGATATTCAAGTATTTGTAAATTTTAAATCCAGAAGGAACAACTACGCCAATGGTAGGCTATTCAGACACAACAAGCCGTCGACAAACGCGCCGTATCTTATGCTACTGTCACAAGTGCACCAAAATCCTGTCTTAACACAGCACGATCAGAGGAAATCGTTGAGGACATAATTCTTGTGCTCTTAAAGTGTTTTGCTCTGCCACCCCGTATACAGGTTAGGCATATAGATAGGCCCACTGGAGAGATAGACAAAGTAGGTGGACAAATATTAAAAACGATGGCGATTTGGGCCGCCCACCCTTGGTCCCTTGTCCAAACAAACCACTTTCGTCCAAAGAAGAAAATTTACCTACTTAGAATTTTACAAATTTTCGATAAAAACCAGCTTTAGGAGATTTGCGGTCCTTGTCGTACTCTTGTGGCACATTGATTTAAATAAAGATGGAGCTATCTTTAAAATACAGTTATTCCGATTTCTACTCGATCAATTGCTATCTAGTCGTAACATTTATAGGGCGAAAAACTACAGTTTTTCGGCTGTTCCATCAAAGAAAGGAAATCGTCTCACTCCTAACAACAACTGATCTACAAGATTTTCTTTTCCTACCTTCTAATAGAAACACAAAAATTGTTGTTAAACATATTACATGAACAACCACATGCCTTCTAATATGATATTTAATTGAGACAATAAGCCAAACATTTCATAAGATCTATTCTAAAAATATCAGTACATCTGAACCTACTTTATATTTGTTAATTAATTCGATCAATGTGGCATTTGTTTGGTGACAAAAAAGTTATTGAAAATTCGCCCTAATTAATGTTACGACTAGATAGCGATTGATCGAATAAAAATAGGTGTAACCGTATTTTAAAGATAGCTCCATCTTTATTTTAAATCAGTGTGCCACAAGACTGTGACAAGGACCGCAAATCTCCTAAATCTGGTTTTTATCGAAAATTTGTAAAATTCCAACCAGGTAAATTTTCTTCTTTGGACGAAAGTGGTTTGTTTGGCTAAGCGTCTAAGGGTGGACGGCCGAAATCGCCATCGTTTTTAATATTTGTCCTCCTACTTTGTCTATCTCTATCTTACTATCCCTCTGTCTATCTCTCCAATGAGCCTATCTATCTGCCTAATCTGTATAAGAATGTGATATGAGTAATAGTGATCCAATCGACTGTGATAATTGAAAATTGTGATATATTGATTTTATTAGAGGAGTATTATTTATACAATAAAGATTTAATGTATATAAGTGTGTATACGTCTGAGTGGCACTATCCCAATAATGCAAATACTCTAAATCAATTGTAACAATTCACCTAGAGCGCACGACCTGGCATTGGCGCCGGCCCTGAAAAAAAAGGTTGATATAATTATGAGTAAAATCAACAGAAATTGATTACACAAAAAAGGAATGCTTACAAAGACAGAAAAAACAAAGTGGATATATAAAATATTAGCCTGTTTTACAATATCTATGGATTCGGAGCAGACAACAATTTTGTTTGGGTGGAAACACAAATAGGGGTCATCTACAGTGTGTACGTAAGTCCAAATTGTGCTTTTGAGTCACATCTACAACAGATGAATAATCTAGAACAAGATTTGAAACAACAGAAAGGTAACATTATGGTAGCCGGCGACTTCAATGCGAAGCATTCAATTTGGAGTGGAGAAGTGGATGACAGAAAGGGCAAAACTATCTTAAAGTGGCAAGGGTCTCTAGATGTTATACTGCTAAACGACTGCAAAAAGCCTACATTAATACGAAGCAATGGGGTCTCTTATGTTAACCTCACAATGTGTAACCCTTCGTTAGATCAAAGGATTAAAAGATGGGAGGTTCTAGACAACGAGTCTTTAAGTGATCACCAATATATCTTCTTCGAGATATTAGATCGACAATCAATGAAAAGAAAATCTACCTATGATACTGACTTAAAATTATATAAGATTTTTTTTGCATTTGAATTTCATGGTTAACCAAGAGCAAATCAATGTCGAGAAAATAACAGGCATCATGAAATCGGCAGTGAGAAGCAGTAGTAAAAAGGTGAACAACAACGGTAAAGTATCATATTGGTGGACAGACCAGATTACTCAACAGAGAAATTTGGTAATTAAAAGCCGACGAATCTGTATAAGAGCGAGACGGCAGCATAGTGTGAACAAAACGAACTTACGTAGCGACTATAAGTTACAGAAAAAGAGGTTGCGTTCTATGATTTCAGAAGCTAAAGAACAGAAATGGAAAGACCTTTGTGATGATCTTGAAAACAATGCTTTCGCCGATGCATACAAAATAGTAATGAGGCAACATAGGATCCCATTCCCTAAGGTCACTATAAAACTAGAACAGAAAATTGCTCAATTAGATAAGCTGTTTCTAAGTGATCAAGATGCTCTGATATTTGTCATAGAAGACAGCCGTCCTCCTACACTAATTGACATCGACGAGCTAATTACCGCCTGTGATAAAATTACAAACGGTAGAGCACCTGGAAGTGATGGTCTGGCCACAAAAATGGTTAAGATAGCGATAAAGGTGGCTCCACAGTTGTTTTGCGATGTCCTAAACGACTTGCTTTGATCGAGCTCATTTCCTGAGGAATGGAAACTGGCGAAACTGGTTTTAATAGAGAAACCAAACAAAGTGGCTGAAGATCCACCCAAGTATAGGCCTACATGCCTTCTGAATGTTCTTGCGAATGTCTACGAAAATATAAAGAATTAAAGACTTATAGACGAAATAGACGAGAAAGGTGGCCTTAGTCTTCAATTTGGGTTTAAAAGAGGAAAATCTACTGTCCATGCAATAGAAGAGGTGCTGAGAACTGTAAGCTTGCCATATAGTGTTAGGCCTAGACTATCTCCATTAATACTAATTGATGTTAAAAACACCTTCAACTCGGCCTCATGGACTATAATAATCGCAAATTACAAAGACTGGGGATATCGACATATCTACGAAATACAATAAAGAACTACTTCACCGGCAAAGTCGTTGAGATTGAAAAAGGCATTATTAAGCGCATTGATGGTGGGGTCCCTCAAGGTTCTGTTCTGGGTCCTACTTTATGGAACGTCCTCTAATATGACCTCATGAGGTGGGAACTTGGCAGTTCGATAAAATTGGTTTGCTATACGGATGATCTCGGTATTGTAGCCTCGGGACAGCATGAAAGTCAACTCGTTCAAAATGCAAACCGGGCACTTTAGGCGGTTATGAATGGATGACAAAACACAAATTACGAACTGCTGTCAACAAAACAACTGCCATAATGATAGACTACTGGGGTAGGAACAAGGAAATAGAGTTCAATATGAATGGTTTTGAATTTGCTCCAGAGAAACAGACAATATACTACGTTTGCCAGCACAGAGTTCGACCGACCAAAACTCCCATTAATTGTTGAATGATTGGTAACGTTTTTTAAGGATTTATAGGGGGGTCCCTGGTTCACATTTCAGTGAAAGTTGGACCATGGAAAATTGAGGAAAAAGTGATTTTTGTCGAAAATCTCTAAATTTTCGTCAATTGGTTTTTTATATAAATGAACTCAGGATGATTTGAGAAAACTGTTTTTTTTCGGTTTTCTGGCACTGTATCCTGAAAAAAATTGAAAAACGAGTTTCTCGTACATCGATAGTAAATGTGACCAGTTATTCGTCTCTCAGTTGTTCTATTCTTATCTTAATGGGTGTTCATGTTATCTTATTTGTTTACTTAAGAAAAAGTCCTTGACATTCGATCTTCTAAAGAAAGAAAATTAAGCCACTGTTTTATTTTCAATTTGCAGTAGAAAGAGAGCGACACCATAAATTTAAGGGTGACAAAAAATAATGATAATACTAATACTAATATTAAAAATAAAGCTCTTGTATTACTCGTCGCGTACAATAAACAAGGGGTCCATTGTGGTATATATTTACTCGTTTTACACTATCGTTCCACAAGCGCAGCAAGTAGATTTAAAGACGATATGTATGTGAATGGACAAAATCAAATCAATGTTTTTAAAAAATGTTTAAGATACAGATTATAAAAAAATTATAAAATTATCAAAATGTTAGCTACATTAAAAAAATATTTGAATATTTAAAAAATAAAATTATAATGGGGTTATTTAGTGTATTATAATTATCTACTTTTTTATGTGTAAATCGATAAAAAATTGAGTAAATAATATCGTATAAAAATTTCAGGTCAATCTGATAAATAGTTTTAAAGATATTTAATTTTTAAAATCGAATTTGAGCTTGGGCGCGAAGCTGTCTGTGGCGTCAGAGTTTCTCATACGCCGCATTAAGGAGCCGTTTAAGTAAAGTAGAAAATTTTTAAAACTCAATAACTTTTTTATTTCGCAACGGATCTTAATGATCCAAACGGCATTTGAAAGAGTATTTCAAGAAGCATCGCGTGAACCATCAGGTTTTTTAAAATTCGGATGCAATCTAGAGTTATAGAAGGAAATCCATAACATGTTTTTTAGCATTTTTTTGTACATTTTCCCTCATAACATCAAAAATATTGCCAATTTTCTAATGAATTTCACACAAAATGTAGCAAATTAAAAACGCTTTGCAAATCTGCAAGAAATTTTTCTATCGCACTGTTAGTTTTCCGGAAACTTGATGAAAAGTTTAAAAATTCTAATTTAACTTTTTACGTACAGTTTTAAATTTAGACAATTGAACCAGAGCTCATTTGAAAGCTAATGAATAGCAGATTATTTTGAGAATAGTTTGAGACTGAAATTTGAAAAGTTTAATGAAAATTTATGGTGGGGAATAGTGGCAAATTTTCACCGATAATTTTTATCAGTCAAAATTAATTATTTTTGTATAAAGTGTATTGTAATTTATAGATCATTTCATTGTCTTTCTGACGGTACCATTGTTGCTGCAAAAAAGTGAAAATTTTTTGGAAAATTAATGATAAACAAAACTATGTTTTCTTGCAGATTAGGAAAGCGCTTTGAATTTACTACATGTGGTGTTAAATTTATTAGAAAATAAGTACTTTTTGTGAAGTTATGAGGGAAAATATACAAAGAAATGCTAAAAAACATGATTTAGATTTCCTCCTATAACTCTAGATTGCATTCGAATTTCCAAAAACCAGATGCTCTTTCAAATACTGTTTGGATCATTAACATCCGTTGGAAAATAAAAAAAAAAATCAGTTTTCATATTTTTCTACTTCACTGAAGCGGGCTCTTCATGTGGTAGTGTAAAGCGAATCGAAAACGATTGGTCTTATCTGTGTCTGGTATATTGTTAATTTTTTTAATAAATCGTTTTAAATTATATTTGAATATTTGAAAATAAAATTATAATTGTTAATATTTAATTTGTAAAAGATTAAAAGCAAAGACCATGGTTATTTCTATACATATGTATGTGTATATATGTGCAAAAAATATCTAATAAGACCACGGAGTGGCGGATATACTCTTACTTGAGAAGATAAAAATTAATGGGGTACATTTTAGAACATAAGCTATTGCAAAATGGTTAATCGAGTTATTCGATTCAAATGAAACAATAAACAAAAACAGTCGTGTATTAGAAATATCGGTATTGGTGATTAAATATTTCTCTAAATTAGAGGAAAAAAATCTCAATATCTGGTCAGATACAAGTGATCAAAAAAATACTCGTATTAATTTTTTGTGGAAGTTTTGTCGTCGAAATGTCTATATAAACAATTAATATTTTATTTTTTGGACAAATCCAAATATACGATGTAGATGTTAATGAATGAATTAATATCAATACTAAGCATTAGCGCGGCTCTTCGGTAGCTTAGTGGTCAGAGCACTCGTCCGGCAAACGAGAGGTCCTGGGTTCAACCCCCAGTCGTCGAGCCAAACTTTTCTCAGTGTCTAGTTTACGATGCTTAGCATTGATATTAATTCATTCATTAATATTTTATTGTCAAAATAGTTTGTATCTATTATACAAGGTAAATTTTATCCCTGATTATGATAAAACTTCAACGTGTATGAACTCAATTAATATTCAAGTTTAATTCAATTTATGTGCAATATTTGATATTTGTTATTTGTGTTTACAATTTTCTTCTTTTGAATTTAATTTTTGAATTTTGCAAAACATTAAGTATGACCATATTGAAGTAACTATATTCCATATAGTTATCATTGCGATTACAGGAAGATTCGAGACGATTCATGACGCGCGATGCCTCTAGCCGCGCGTGAACTAAGGATAGTTACAGAATCCTAAGCTTACTCATTACTCAAGATAAGTTGATACAAATCGGCACTTTTGAGTAACAATTTTGGGAGTAGTTCAGTAGATCGTTTGGAATTTCTCGTAAAAATTTAGTTTGAAATTGCTGTGACAGCACAAAGATCTGTTTACAATAGGCATGATGACAGTAACAAAGAATTAACAAAATTTTGATTTTAATTAAAGGAATGTCAATAAAATTCAAATAAAAAACTTTTTTTTACATTGTAAGCGAGATAAATAAAATTTTTGCCAAAATAAAAATGCAAAATGCAACTCTCCGCCATGTTATATTGAATACCAATCAGAGAGAGTTACGTCACGCCTCAGTACACACGTAAATACACTCAAATTTAGTCGGTTAGTTATTGTCGACACACGTTTTGTACGATTCTTCGTTATTTGGTTCTATTGGTTGGTTTAATTACAATAATTTCAATAATCGTTTTTACTTTACTATAATTATAATAAAAATATTGAGGTGTTATATTGGACAATTGATATATTATTAGATATTCTTGTACAACATGAACTTGTATTGATTTATCTGCTGTATTGGGCACTTCTGGTAGGCCTTTTTCAATTATTTGCAAAGCTGGAAAAAGTATCAAAATTATCAATTAAAGAATATTTTCAACAGTATCAATATTATAAATAAACAAACAAACAAAAATATTCAATTCAGTTATGTTTGCAAAGTAAATTTTTACCTAAATTTTTCGAGGATGTTTCACCAGGTTCTATATGTTCTGCTACTACACTTCGGTCTTCAAAATCTTTTTCGCACTGCTCGACTATCTTATTATTCTTTATTTCTTTATAATATGCGGTGGTTCTGTGTCAGGTGCTCTCCTTTTCCGGTCTGGTTGACACTGAAATATTGTTGGGATACATCCTGGTTCCATTCGTACCTGTGAGACCGAACCTATTAAACGATATTCCATATAATTCTCCATATCATTTGGCAACTGAAGCGGAAACAAACAATTCATTAAACTAAACAATATTCGATGAAATAATCAACGTTTATTGCAAATTATTTAGGCGATTATTTATTTCTCGAGCAACTTTATTAGGTGCACACTTTATTTATAAATTATTGGCACGCTCTACGGTGCCAAATCCCATCTCTATTTATAATGTATAATATAGAATATACTTACATCAAAATAGTCTTCACAACAATAAATGGATGATTTTAGAGAAATAAAATTTGGATATCACCGACCATTTATTTCGTATTGTTTTTTTTATTTGGCACATAAACAAATAATCAATTAGGAAATTTAATCCACGTGTTTGTACACTTAGGTACCGCACACCACTTGTACCCTTTAGAATACATTTCTAACAATTAAATAAAACTATAAACACAAATAGAACACTGAAAAAACCGAATGTCAACTATCGTTAAGGGCGAGGTGCTACCTTGAACCATCTCCTGGCACCTCCACCAAAATTCGTCCCATACTTCTCCCATTTTTTTTGGGAATTTTAGTAGGTGGTCGTTATGTTTCTAAGGGGAGTGCTATATTTTTAAAAATCTAGTAAGGAGGGTAACTATTTTGCTGTCGCCGAGGAAAGATTTTTGACAAAGTTGGTTTTGTTTGCAATAGACGATTTGGAAATTTGGAAAAGCTGTGACGCTTGAGTGGCGGCAATTACAAAGAATGTATCCAATTTTTGCGAAAATTTCAAAATGAACGTAGATAATTACTCCGTGCTAGGGTAGTTGACATGAGATTTCGAATTTTTGCCTTTTTTAAAGTTTATTTTATTTATTATTATTATTATTACAATTATTATTTTTTATTAAAAAGTCCATTAATAGTAGATTAATTTCTTTGATGCTGAAGTCTAGTGATTTTTCATTGAGCAAAAGAATATTTTATACAATTTATAGGGGTTAGTTTTCTTATTTTTTGTCACCACAGTTGTCAGTTGTTGCAGATATTAGAAAAGTGATGAACACATATCTGTTTCTCTGTTGTCCCTTCTGCAGTTTTCAAGGTTAACGATGGTTTGAACAGAATTCTGTGATTGGTCCGTTTTGTCATCGGGGTGTCTCTATTTCTATTAAATCTCGGAAAAATTATCTATTTTTAAATGCGATTTTCAAGAAAACGGAAACATAATTCAACTCTGGGTTTGGGACAGAGATAGATTTAACTTTCATAAATCTTTTCATGTGAATTTCACTCTGTTTTGTTAACTTATATGCAGTTTATTTGAAAAATACTAAGGCCATGCATTTGTGTGAAAAAACGCATTTTTTACAATTTTCGGAAAATCCCGCCGACTAACAAGAAATTTCCATTGGGACAGAGTTGCATAATGACATTCCGAATCGAATGCGATATTCACCATTTCGATACCTCTTACCGTTTTTGAGATATTTACAAAATACCGCTTATGGCATTTCAATGTAATTTTTTGGTTGCATTTCTTCGGACCTCACCCTTAACAAGAAGCAACAAACATGTTTACAAAGGCGTGACGTCACAAAAAGACGCTATAACATCTGTGAATGTTTTCGAGCGAAATTTAAAATTCGTTTTCAAAAGAGTATTTATTAGCATCAAACATTCATTTTATACAAAAATAAGTTCTTTTTTGAAAATTGTAGGTAGATAAGATCATCATAGAAGAGTATCTCAAAAATTGTTATCATGCCTATTATTACGGTGATTCTTCCCTTCTTTTCTATTGTTTATTTTTATTGCAGTTTTTAGGCTTTGTATCAACTTACTAGTAAAAGCAATCGTGTACTATCGATACGTCTCCTACTTGAACCATAAATAACATTCGTTTGTGTTTAACCGATGGGGCACTGGAAATGCATTTTTCTCGAATAACGAGATCTAAATTCTTTCTTTTTTTTGTCTTGTTACATTCATTGATATCATTTTCCTATAAAAAAAATAAACATGTGTCGACAATTATTTATTGTTAGGGTCACGTATTGTAGGCTTGTTCTTCTTTAAATAAATAAACATTGGATCGTTTTAAGAGACTATACCTGTGGCTTTCAAACGTTCTGGAAGTGCCGACCATGTAAATTATTTATTAATTCATTAAGGACCCTTCAATTTGAAACAAAGTCACATTTATTATGTTGTCGATAAGGAATATTTCACTCTGAGCCTGTTAAATCGATTTGCGGATTAAAAAAATTTACCAGATCGACTGTTGAGAAACACTGGTTTAAAACTTGATACTAAACTACTGTGACCGACAAAGGGAGGCGAGCGACTTTTGCATTTCAATTTTTTCACAGTCAAGCTCAGTTCGTACCTTTTTTTAATTTTTTTCGAAGTCTAAAGGGCAAATTGCAAAAATCAAAATGTTGCGAACATTAATTCAACACTTTTAATGTGTGAAAAACTTTCTTGCCAATTGTTGTATATTCAAAAGTTAGATTTGATATCACTCATTTCTTAATGAGCTACATGGTTCAACTTTTGCTAAAAAGTTCATTATAAGCCTCCTAAAAATACGTTACCAATCAGACAACAATTAAATGGGAATTCTGTGCACTCTTCCTGTGTAAAGAATAAAGCTCTATTTTGGGGGTGACGCTAGATAATCGTCTTTCCTTCTTTAAGCATCTCAGAAGAGTGAGAGATAAGGCATTGAAGACAATGAACGTTCTGGGTCAGATATTCCCAAATAAAGGTGGCCCTGGAACAAAAACAAGAAAAATCCTTGTTATGGCGGTTAAAAATATAGTCCTGTACGCCGTGCCAATACGGGAAAGGGCACTAGCTTTCAAATATGTAAAGCGCTATTGGCATCAACACAAAGAGCAGCCGCATCGAGAGTGATTTGTGGATATAGGACCATTTCGACATACGCCTCAAAGTTACTCGCGGGGATTATACCATATCATTTGATGGTGAAGGAACGGAAGCAACTGTATGACAGTGAATACTCACAAAGACAAGCAGAAAGAAAGAAGACAATAGAGCTTTATCAACGAGAGTGGTCAACAGATACAGATACAGCCGTATGGACCAAGAAATTGATACCGGACATTACTCCATGGCTGAATCGAAAACATGGGAATCTGAACTATTATCCAAGTCAGGTACTCGCGGGAAATGGAGCCTTCGGGCATTATCTTCATAGATTTAAGGGTGAAGTCCGAAGAAATGCAACCAAAAAATTACATTGAAATGCCATAAGCCGTAGATTAGAAATATCTCGAAAACGGTAAGAGATATCGAAATGGTAAATATCGCATTCGATTCGATATGTCATTGTGCAACTTTGTCTCTATCGAAATGTTTCGTTAGTCGGCGGGATTTTCCGAAAATTGTGAAAAATGTGTTTTTTTCAGAGTAAATGCATGGTTTTAGTAGAAAAGAAATAAATTGCACATAGGTTAACAAAACAGAATAAAATTCACATGAGAAGATTTATGAAAGTTAGATCTATCTTTGTCGTGGTCCAAAAGTTGAATGATGTTTTCCCTTTTCTTGAAAATCGCATTTCAAAATACCTAATTTTTCCGAGATTTAATAGAAATAGAGACACTCCGATGACAAAATGGGCCAATCACGGAATTCTGTTCAACCCATCGTTCACCTTGAAAACTGCAGAAGGGACAACAGAGAAACAGATATGTGTTCATCACTTTTCTTACATCTGCAACAACCAACAACTGTGGTGACAAAAAATAAGAAAACTAACCCATATAAATTGTATAAAATATTCTTTTGCTCAATGAAAAATCACTAGACTTCAGCATCAAGGAAATTAATCTACTATTAATAGATTTTTTAATAAATTATAATAATAATAAAAACAATAAGTTGAACCACTTGGAACTATTATTATTGTTACTATTATTATGTATTTATTTATTTATTAATAACTAAAATAAATAATTTTGAAAAGAAGAGCATAAAAAACTTTTCGCGTCTTTATTTATACATTGTAAGTAAGGTCGGGACTCAGAACTTCAATAGCTCGAAGAGCTCCACATTTGGATTTCGCGCGAGCGTTGAATGGTTCAATCCCGCGGAAGAATTTGGATATAAATTACTTTTTTCTACAGCCGTCAAAAAATCGTAACATTTTTGCATAGTTACCGATACGCAAAGTTTGACGTTTTTTAACAGTGAAAAAATATCTTTTTTTCACGGTTTTTCAATGAAAAAATAATATTTTTTCACTGCAATTATTAGAAATGCGAAAAAATATCACTTTTATTTATCATCGTAACCATGTAAGCAGTAGACAACTCGATTTATCAGATCATTTTGTTGCAACTAATTTCTGTTATTTTCTCTTCTTCTAGCGGCTGTAGAAAAAACGTTGTTTGTATTTCGTGGCGAAATGTGTATTTTAATGGCACCTTCGAATGTCTTTTAGGTCTCGACCTGGCGGTCTCGACTAAAATGACATTCTCAGGTGCCATTAAAAAAACACACATTTCGCGCACTTAATACAAAAATAACTATTTTCTACAGCCGTCAAAAAATCGTCACATTTTTGCATAGTTACCGATACGCAAAGTTTGACGTTTTTTAACAGTGAAAAAATATCTTTTTTTCACTGTTTTTCAATGAAAAAATAATATTTTTTCACTGCAATTATTAGAAACGCGAAAAAACATCACTTTTATTTATCATCGTAACCATGTAAGCAGTAGACAACTCAATTTATCAGATCATTTTGTTGCAACTAATTTCTGTTATTTTCTCTTCTTCTAGCGGCTGTAGAAAAAACGTTGTTTGTATTTCGTGGCGAAATGTGTGTTTTAATGGCACCTTCGAATGTCTTTTAGGTCTCGACCTGGCGGTCTCGACTAAAATGACATTCTCAGGTGCCATTAAAAAAACACACATTTCGCGCACTTAATACAAAAATAACTATTTTCACTCTTTTTACCTAAACAAGTTCACGTTCATTTGTTAAATTTGTAATTATTATTTTATAAGAAAATTTTAATTCTTTTTATCTTATAAAATAGAAAAAAGCTTCAAATAAAAGCTTAAAAAAATTACTACTTGGCAGAGGGTTGAACCCTCCAACATTCAATCCTTAAAAAACAATACAACTATTTTAGACATTGGACATTCCAGATGTGCAAAATTTATCAGGATTGCAAATTTTAAGTAACTGAAAAATTATTAGAAATAAGTATGGGAAATGCCAATACCGTTAAATGCAGAATTTTTGACTTTATCCAACCGTATAAAGAGACATGTACCGTTCCATTCAAAAAAAAGATTTTACGCTTTGAAAATTGGCTGAAAGAAAAATTTAATTCAGCTAAACTCTGAATCATTTTTTTTAATTCAACGTAAAGTTGAAAGTTCGAAGTTTACATTTCGGATATGTATAGGTATAATCTTAATATGAAATAAAATATACCATTTCATTTAAAATAAGAAAATAGAATGCTCTAACTCATATATAGGAGATTGGTGGAACAACGAAAATATTTGTAGAGGCTGTCCAGGTGGGAGAACATCTGTATATCAAATTTCAGAAACTTCCATCAAATAAAACTTCTTATACTTTTAATAGGCCACCTTCTAGCGCCATTCTGTATAGTTTGGTATAGTAATTTTCGAAAATATTATAAATATTAACAAAAAAAACAGGTAATCATTCTTAATTCATAACTAAAGTAGACAGAGTGCCATGAAACAATTGTTTATATGAGATATCCGAGAATACCATCAAGGTACATTGAAAATTGTAGAATTTACAGAGCATTTCAACAAAGTTATAAAAGAATGTGGGCATGCTCAGTCAAGCGCGGTAATTTTAAAAAAGGTAAAAATTCGAAATTTCATGTCAACTACCCTAGCACGGAGTAATTATCTACGTTCATTTTGAAATTTTCGCAAAAATTGGATACATGTTTTATAATTGCCGCCACTCAAGCGCCACAGCTTTTCGAAATATCCAAATCGTCTATTGCAAATAAAACCAACTTTGTCAAATATCTTTCCCCGGCGACAGCAAAATATTTACCCCCCTCACTAGATTTTTTAAATTATAGCACGCCACTTAGAAACATAACGACCACCTACTAAAATTCCCAAAAAAAGAGTGGGAGAAGTATGGGACGAATTTTGGTGGAGGTGCCAGGAGATGGTTCAAGGTCGCACCTCACCCTTAAATTTATGGTGTCGAAGTTTCTATATACAAATGTTCTCCCACCTGAACAGCCTGTACAAAATATTTTCGTTGTTCCACCACTCTCCGATATATGAGTTAGAGCATTGTATTTTCTTATTTTAAATGAAATGGTATATTTTTGTTGCATATTAAGATTATACATATACATATCCGAAATGTAAACTTCGAACTTTCAACTTTACGTTGAATTAAAAAAAACTGATTTCAGAGATTAGCTGAAATCAATTTTTCTTTCAGCCAATTTTCAAAGCGTAAAATCTTTTTTTTGAATGGAACGGTACATGTCTCTTTATACCGTTGGATAAAGTGAAAAAATTCTGCATTTAACTGTATTAGCATTTCCCATACTTATTTCTAATAATTTTTCAGTTACTTAAAATTTCCAGTCCTGATAAATTTCGTCCATCTGGAATGTCCTATGTCTAAAATAGTTTTATTGTTCATTTACGATTGAATGTTGGAGGGTTCAACCCTCTGCCAGGTAGTAATTTTTTTACGCTTTTATTTGAAACTTTTTTCTATTTTATAAGATAAAAAGAATTAAAATTTTCTTATAAAATAATAATTACAAATTTAACAAAATGAACGTGAACTTGTTTAGGTAAAAAGAGTAAAAAAAGTAATTTATATCAAAATCCTACTGCGGGATTGAACCACTCAACGCTTGTGCTAAAACCAAATGTGGAGCTCTTCGAGCTATTGAAGTTCTGAGTCTTGACCTAACTTACAATGTATAGATATAGACAGAAAATTTTTTATGCTTTTTTTTCAAAATTATTTACTTTAGTTATAAATAATTAAATAAATCAATATATAATAATAGTAACAATAATGATAGTAACAAGTACTGTGGTTCAACTTATTATTTTTTATTATTATTATAATTTATTAAAAAGTCCATTAATAGATTAATTTCTTTGATGCTGAAGTCTAGTGATTTTTCATTGAGTAAAAGAATATTTTATACAATTTATATGGGTTAGTTTTTTTTTTTTGTCAGCACAGTTGTTAGTTGCTAGTTGTTGCAGATGTTAGAAAAGTGATGAACACATATCTGTTTCTCTGTTGTCCCTTCTGCAGTTTTCAAGGTGAACGATGGGTTGAACAGAATTCTGTGATTGGTCCGTTTTGTCATCGGGGTGTCTCTATTTCTATTAAATCTCGGAAAAATTATGTATTTTTAAATGCGATTTTCAAGAAAACGGAAACATAATGCAACTCTGGGTTTGGGATAGAGATAGATTTAACTTTCATAAATCTTTTCATGTGAATTTCACTCTGTTTTGTTAACTTATATGCAGTTAATTTGAAAAACACTAAAGCCATGCATTTGTGTGTGAAAAACGCATTTTTCACAATTTTCGGAAAATCCCGCCGACTAACCGAATTTCCAATGGGACAGAGTTGCACAATGACATTTCGAATCGAATGCGATATTCACCATTTCGATATCTCTTACCGTTTTCGAGATATTTGCAAAATACGGCTTATGGCATTTCAATGTAATTTTTTGGTTGCATTTCTTCGGACCTCACCCTTAAGCGTCGGAGAACTAATGTGTACCGCAATTGTGATGTGGTCGATGACGTCGAACATGTAATCTTCAAATGTTCTATTTTCGAAAGTATCAGACGACCAGTAGAATCTGAAATGGGGGCCTGTCTCCAGAAAGCTTAGTTCCAATTATGCTGATAGACATAAACAACAGGGACAAAATAAGCCAAATGTGTGAGAAGATATTGATAGAGAAAAATCGGGAATTTGATGGACATCGCACAAGACAAAACTAAATTAAAGAATATCAACTAAATATAGTCAAACGTTTATCAAGTCAATGGGATGACACATGGCGATGGAAGACAAGACCTACCCTGAATAAATGCGCAAGCGGTCACAGGGTAGGGGGGGAGTCGAGGAGGGATTTAAGTGGATAGGCCTCGGACCGTTCTTCGAGGATAGTCCCACACTCCCAGTCGGCACTGGGTCGACTGGGGTAGTCTATAAAAGATTTCCCCTCCTCACGAATAAAAAAAAGAAAAAAGTTTGATACTTAAGATGAAAGCTGAACAAAAGGCTAAAAAACACTCTAAATATTCCAAAAATTACGACACAGCTACAAATTTGGAAAATAGTAGGATTATTGACGTATTTAAAAAAACAATTTTACTGAATAATTTCCAGTACAGAAAAACAAGAAAAATGCGAAATGTAGTATATCGCGGGATCGAACCACTCAAGTGGATAGCTACCTCAGCCATTGCAGTTTTTGATTTTACAAAATTTGTGTCGGTTAGTTTTCTTATCTTTTTTTTACCACAGTTGTTTATTTTACAGTTGTCAACTAGATAGAAAAGTGATGAACACATATCTGTTTCTCTGTTACCCCCTTTTGCAATTTTCAAAGTTGGATAGAATTCTCTGATTGGTCCATTTTGTCATAGAGGAGTATCTACGAGTATCTTTCTGTATTATAGTATCCGAAAAATTACAAATTTTTAGACGCGATTTTCAGAAAAACGGGAAAGACAATTCTAAATAGGACCAGTATCTGTCGAAGATATGACTTTTAAGGTTCTTTTGATATCCATATCGTTGGTTTTTGTTAACTTTTACTACCTGAAAAACGAAATTAACGAAAGCCATGCGTTTATAGTGAAATTATAGTTTTTTTGAATTTTCAGAAAATCCATCTGACCAGAAAATTTTTATATAGTGAGTGTAACTAAAAATATACATACATTTCGAATGGATTGAGCTATTAACCATTTCGATATCTTTTACCGTTTTCGAGTTATCCGAAATTTTTTTCCAATGTAAATCAAATGGAAGTGTTTGTATGAGTCACTCTTCGCCAAAGCCCCTTAAGAAATTTAAAAGTGTCAACTTCGGAGAAGATACCATCAATTCAACAAACGCGAACGACCATCTATTGAAGGGCATTCCACCCTTTAATTGTAATTGAAAAACTTCTTAAAATGATGACTAGCCCATGACCTTCAATCGATTATTTTAATATGCAAATTTCATAATTTGATTTGGAGCTTAAAATTTTAGTTAATTAACAATTTAAGATAAATTTTGTTTTGTTTAGTTTTGACTTATATCATACTTCATGTGATTTTGTTAACTGACCACCTAGGTAAGTCATAATCAATCTATATTCACATGATTAAAATGAAATAAATATCGTAGCTCTGAGGAAACAGTAAATAATTGCGCTCATCATACTTTTCATAATCAATCATTTTATATTTATGTATATATGTTGCGAAACCACCATGTCCACTCAGTGCCTGAGTAGGATTATCATCGGGCTTTCCGTGCTTCCTTGATGTCCATTTTTTAACATCCTTTATAAGCTTCTTAGTCCATTTGCACTTTTCTCTATAATACTCGTTTTCACTTTGCCATCTATCAAAAGTAATATTTCTTTCCTTAATGATATTGAAATGTTCTTCTATTTGCAGATATCCTGAATTTAATCCTGCCAGCAGTATTGTTGCATCAGCTGAAATGTTACGGTAATCGGAAATAATACGTAGAACCAAGGCCCTCTAAGTAGATACCAACATTTGATAAAACCATTTAATTTGCAGGGTATCTCGCCATAAAGGCGCACCATACAAGATTATAGAATGAACCGCAATGTACAATACTCTATGTTTTTTCTCTTTAGGTTCATCGATATTTGGCAACAGCCTAGATAAGGTGTTGATCAGCCTGTGTGCCTTGGTTGTGGCTCGCTGGACATACTTTGTAGAGGTAAATCGTTCATCCAGAAGATCCCCTGATAAATAACTTCCTTTCCCGGACTTATCTTATAATTTTTTTAGTTAAATTCAATCGAATGCTTCCTATCCCTGTAATTTAACAATCTTGTCGACATCTGTTCGAAATTAATACTTCCTGTCCAATAATTTAACAATATTGCCGTCGTCTATTCTAAATTAATGCATGATCAGCTTTCTTCATTAGCTCTTTATCAATTTTCCTATTGATTACCACCGCGAGATCATCTGGACAACAAACAAGCTTCACACCATTGATTACGGGTAAACTCAGGATGTCATAAAGTCTATTCCACAGAGTCGGTTCAAGTGCCGAACCTTGTGGAACACCACCTCCAAATGGCTTGCGCAACCCTTTGTCGATTATAATTGTTCTATTAGATACTGCTTAATAATATTCACCAAATACAGAGACGCTTGTCTTCTTTCAATCTTACGAATGATGATGTTCCATGCCGCACTATTGAAAGCATTCTTAACATCGATTAAAACTAAAGTACAAAATTTGGGCTTTGATCTAGCATCTGTAGCGTCTTTCAAGACTTCCTCTTTTGCGTGTAAAGCCGACTTCTGATAATAATTCCAACGGAGTGTAAGATAGAAAGCTTTATTTGATATTTTGAAAATTGCCTGAATTATCGCTAAAAAACCAAGTTTTTTCTGCCATTGTTTTCACTTATTAATAACAAATATTTTGTTTTAAAATACATACGATCATATAGACAATTTTCTGCTCTTTTCAATTATTTTTGGAAAAAATGTTGACTTCTCGAACAAAGTCGAATGAAAATTTAGTTTCTTTGTTTGGGTATTGTCAAGCAAGATAACGCGCAATACTTGTAGAAAGTGCGAGTTTGCCAAATCGGATTATATGTGTCACATTTGATTCTGTATCGAATATGTATGCGAGCGTATGTATAACAATGGAATCCTGCAGTTGTCGTATGTCTCGCATTGGATTGATTATTGAATATGTATCTATGTGCATGTAGAACTATGCAGTCTAGTAGTTGTCGAGAAAAACTTTTCGATTCCTCAACCTCGCCCCAACTTAGTGACCGGTAATTTGCAGAAAAACAGACGTGACTTCTAGACAATTTTTCTCCGGAAAATCAACATCTTTTTACAAAAATTATCGTTAAGTCGGAAAGAGGGCAAAATTATCTACATAACCGTATGTATTTTAAAGCACAATAATTACTTTTAATAAGTGAAAACAGTACCGGAAAATCTACTCGATTTTCCCGCGTTATTTTGAAAATATCAAAAAACGCTTTTTATCTTTCATTCGGACTTTGTATCAGCTTTCAAATGAGAGGTTGATCAATGCTGTAAGATAAAAATTGTAGAAGAAAAGTAGTTGTAGCTTACACAAATTTTCTTAATTTTCCAGAAAACTAACTGTGGAATCGGAAAATTTATTAGAGATTTAAAAGTAGCCTTTCATTTGCTATCTAACAGTATAAGAATTTTTGCAAAATAATCAATATTGGCCAAGTTATGAGGGTAAATTTAAAAAAAAGTAGAAATGTCCAAACTCCTGCATATGTTGGTGAACATTTGATGTAATCATTTTTCGATGTTCGTTTAATCTTAATTTTAATTTTCGACCAGTTTCACTAACATATACAAGATCACAGTCATTATATTTTATAAGATAAACTCCATTCTCTTCGAGATGGTTATGATGTTTGTAAATATTTAAATTTGAAAATAAATTATTATTGTTTTTATATGTTGGAATTATATTGTGTTTAGTTAAGACTTTTTTGAACATATATATGCATTTATTATTAGTGAAAGGTACGAATTTACGATTTTTAGTGATTCTTAAATTCTTTACAGCTTTTCAGGGAAATTGTTTATTGCAATTGCTAACAAATTTTCAAATCCTAACATGGACCTGGAATTGAAATACGGTCCTCGAAACTTACTGCAACTATCAACCCCGTCATAAATCTTAGGGGGCCGCCTCGGGCAGTCCATTTATTTTTACCCAAACCATACATACAGATTAGGCAAATAGATAGGCCCATTGGAAAGACAGACAGAGGGATAGTAAGATAGAGATAGACAAAGTAGGTGGACAAATATTAAAAACGATGGCAATTTGGGTCGCCCACTCTTAGTCGCTTGGCCAAATAAACTACTTTCGTCCAAAGAAGAAAATTTACCTGCTTTCAATTTTACAAATTTTCGATAAAAACCACCTTTAGGAGATTTGCGGTCCTTGTCGCACTCTTGTGGCACATTGATTTAAATAAAAATAGAGCCATCTTTAAAATACGGTTATTCCTATTTCTATTCGATCAATTGCTATCTAGTCGTAACATTAATTAGGACGAATTTTTAATAACTTGTAATAAAAGTATTTTTGGAGACAATATTGACGAAGATAAAAATTAATACTATGTTGGTTCTCAAATTGATTATATTTGTACAAGATTACCATGTGCATTTTTTAATTCGTTTTTTTTTTAATACTTGTCAATTATTTATTTGATTTCATTAAAATTTTATGTTTATTCCATCGGGAAATGCTGTTGTTTTATTGGCCCTTTACAAATACTGGTTCCATACAGAGCGCTAAAGCGAAAAACTAAAGTTTATCGGCTGTTCCTTCGAAGAAAGGAAATTGTCTCACTCCTAACAGAAACTGATCAACAAGATTTCCTTTTTTTTTTCCTACCTTCTAACAGAAACACAAAAATTGTTGTCGAAGATATTACATAAACAACCTGATGCCTTCTAATTTGATATTTCATTGAGACAATAAGCCAAACATTTCATAAGATCTATTCTAAAAATATCAATACATCTGAATCTACTTTATATTTGTTAATTAATTCGATCAATGTTGCATTGGTTTCGTGATAAATAAGTTATTAAAAATTTGCTCCAATTAATGTTACGACGAGATAGCAATTGATCGAATAGAAATAGGAATAACCGTATTTTAAAAATAGCTCCATCTTTATTTAAATCAATGTGCCACAAGAGTGCTCTAAGGACTGCAAATCTCCTAAAGAAGGTTTTTATGGAAAATTTGTAAAATTCGAAGCAGGTAAATTTTCTTCTTTGGACGAACGTGGTTTATTTGGTCAAGGGACTAAGGGTGGGCGGCCCAGATCGCTATCGTTTTTAATATTTGTCCACCTACATTGTCTATCTCTATCTTACAATCCCTCTGTCTATCTCTCCAATGGACCTATCTATCTACCTAACCTGTATATACCGTGTTTTTCACCTTAATGTTCCCAGTTCTTATGGCAGCCCCTATTAATTGCCGGACGATTTGAAAAATATTTTGAGGATTTGTAGGGTAGTCCCCAAGGAACATTTTACCAAAATTTGAGCCCCGTCGCTCATAGAGAAATTGGTGAAAAACCGCTTTAATCGGAAAATGTTGTGATCGACCTCTTTGTAAATTTGACATTAAATGATCTACAGTGATATGACGATCTGTGGAAAACAGATTTTTTTCGTTTTTCTTCGCAAAATCATGGAAAAACGGAAAAATTCGTTTTCCGAGATTGATCATGAATGAAAAGTTCATTGTCACTATCAGCTGTTTACTACTATTTTACTCTTGAATAGTGTAAGAGTCTTTATCGCTTGTATTTGTTTATTTTTTCAACTGTTTGACACTCAATACGTTTGATAACCGACTTTTATTGCTTATGCATAAAATCCAATAATTGGAACTGGGGAAACAATGAAAGACGCCGATCATCTTTAAAATGAGGCAAAAAATAAAAATAACAGCAATAAAAACATCAAGTAATTCAAAAAATAAACAAACACAAGTGATAAACAATCTTGCACTATTAAAGAGTAAAACAGTAATATACAACTGATAATGGCTAATGAACATTTCATTCATGATCGATCCCGTTTTCCTTGGATTTCGTCAAGAAAAATGAGAAAAAAACTATTTTCCACGGATCATCATATCACTGTAGATCATTTAATGTCAAATTCACAATGAGGTCGATAGCAACATTTTCCGATTAAAGCGGTTTTTCACCAATTTCCCAATAGACGACGAGGCTTAAATTTTGGTAAAATGTTCCCTAGGGACTAGCCTACAAATCCTCAAAATATTTTTCAAATCGCCCGGCAATTAATCGGGGCTGCCATAAGAACTGGGAACGTTTGGTTAAAAAACACGATATAGTTATGATGTATAGTCGTCGATGAACCAGGCTGTATGTAACGTCTGGATCACATTAGACTATAAGTTGATGAGTAACACTGTAACACTTTAAACAAGTTAACGATTACCAGAAATGTGCTTTATTCAGTTATATATTATTTAAAGTCCCGTCCAAGATTGTCTTTATGATCTTTTTCTCAATGCTCTTAATAATAAATGTGAAACTTATCATCTGTTAAGGGCCGTTAACACGCTCAAACCATTTGCGCAAATTGCTTTGAGCAAGCCAGTTTGCACAAATAAATCGTTACGTGTAAACGTTGGTTTGAAGTTTGCGCAAACCAAAAAAGGTGAGCATGTGAACGGCAACATTTGTTTGAGTTAAATTTGCGCAAACGGTTTGAACAAACCGGTTTGCGCAAATGGTTTGAGCGTGTAAACGGCTCTTTATAAACATAACATTCTGTCACAACTTCTATTCCGTCTCATTCTTGTTGCCCCATCTTGTGAGTTTTCAAGTTCCCAATGAGTAACAAAGCTTCAATATTTTCCAAAACGGTAATATTTTCTCTAAGTGTTTGAAATATTTTCCGAATGTTAATAGTTGTTATGTGAATTATATAATATAAGTTGTAATTGCTAAGGCGACTTTATAATTGAATCAGTGAGCTCTTAATAAATTATTTGTTTAAGGGGATAAGGTAGTTGTCTTGATTTTAACCGGTGAAAATGTGAGAGACTGTGAACTTGCAATTCGCAATTTCTCGCTCGTTCTTGAAGCTACAACAACACGTTTTTATGGTATTTTTGTACAATTTCTTATATTTTCTCTTATAACTTGATCAATTGTAATTATTTTTCAAAAATTCTTGTACCGTTAGATAGTAAATAAAAAATACTTTTCAAATATTCAAGAAATTTTCCGATTCCACCATTAGCTTTTCGGAAAATTAAGAAAACTTCTGTAAGTTACAACAAGTTTTTTTCTACAGTTTTTTATTTTACAGCATTGATCAATCCCTCATTCGAAAGCTGATACAAAGACGGAGTGCAAGATGATGCGATTTTTTGAAATTTTGAAAATTGCCTGAGTTATTGCGGAAAAACCAATTGGCTTTTCAGGCATTGTTTTCACTTATTAAAATTGATTATTTTGCTTTGAAATACATATGGTTAGGTAGATTATTTTGTCCTCTTTAATTAATGCATTATTGTAGTTAAAAATGTTGATTTCCCGAAGAAAGTTGAGTAGAAATCCAGCGTTTTACAAAGATTGCCCGCGTTACACATAAACAGTGCGGGTTTGCGTAATCGAAAGTTTGTGGAATCATTGATACTTAATGCCAAGCGGGACACCAGTATGGCGGGTTATCTTGCTGGATAATACACGAACAAAGAGACAGAATTTTCATTCCATTTTCTTCGAGAAATCAACATTTTTTGCAAAAATAAAAGGCCAGTCGGAAACAGGACAAAATTATCTACCTAACCGTATGTATTTCAAAGCAAAATAATTAATTTTAATACGTGAAAACAATGCCAGAAGAAATAGTTGATTTTTCCGCAATAATTCATGCAATTTTCAAAATTTCAAAAAAGGGCTTCATCTTGCACTCCGCCTTTGTATCAGCTTTCGAATGAGTGGTTGATCAATGTTGTAAAATAAAAACTGTAGAAAAAAACTTGATGTAACTTACAGAAGTTTTCTTAATTTTCCGGAATACTAATGGTGAAATCGGAAAATTTCTTAAATATTTGGAAAGTATTTTTTATTTGCTATCTAACGGTACAAGAATTTTTGAAAAATAATTACAATTGGTCAAGTTATAAGAGAAAATATAGGAAATTGTACAAAAATACGACAAAAATGTGTTGTTAGATTTTCGTCTGTAATTCAAATTTTCGTCAACATTTTGAAAAACGGAAAGAACCGTGAGTGGTTATAAGAAATGCCCTTTTCAAAAATCTATTTGCGGTTGTTGTAGCTTTAAGGACGAGCGAAAAATTGCGAGTTGGAAATTCACAGTCTCTCACATTTTTGCGGGTTAAAATGTAGACAACTACCTTGTCCCCTTAATAATAAGTTATAGATATAGTCATAAGTACAATAAATTGATTACTGTTATATGATTATTCAATCCCGCAAAAAGTTTGAATATTACATTTCGAAACAAGAATAGTTTTTCAAAACAAAAATCAGTGTTTAACAAAGTAGGAAAAAGTTTATTGTCAACTAATAATTATATGTAACAAAAATAAGTGGTTTACATTTATATCATTCCACAGAAAAGGTTACCAGTATCATTGAAAACAAAAGCAATTCAACAAAAACTACTTGTTTTACATTTTATACATCTGCAAGAAAAAAATGTGATGATTCAATTCTGCTGGTGCTCACAAGTAAACCTTACGAAGTCGAAACTCCCGATTTTGATGATTTTTGATATATAAGTACTTCATTCTATTCTAAGGGATGCGTGTTTTGTCATTCGTGCCCATACTCAAGTTTAAGGGAGAAAATGGGGGTTGAAGTTACCTCTGCAAAATCAGTTTTTTAGCAATATCTTTAGAACGGTTCAATATTTTTTGATAATTCAAAAACTGAAAGATAGACATTTGTGAGGCCTATAACGTGGTAGAAACCAATTGTCAATATCTTGTTGGGGGTGGAAATAACAGGCACTCATGTGCCGTTTTTTACGGTTTTTTGCAATTTTACACCCCATGGTAAAACATAGCAATACGAAATTTTTTGTAATAGTAGACAATTACAAAATAAAAGTTACCTGTTCGAGGGTTTTTTATTATTTTTAATTGTTACCCCATAAATAATTATTAAGTGTTGTAACTTTAGGGGTGAATTTTGGCTATGTATATTATTTTTTGAAATCGTATTTACGTGAGTTTTGAAGACATTTGAAGAACCTTTCAAATGATATATGAATGAGTACCCCAAACTACCCCTTAATGAATTATGCTAATCTGACTTTATGAAAAAATATTTTATTTCTATTAGTGATTCTACTCATTGTAATTATTTTATTTACCTTATCTAGTATATAATTATCCAATTTTTTATTTTAATTACTATTTCTACCAATTACAACCCCTTCTGAATTATGATGTATAATGGCAACAAAATTTGGTAACTTGACGAAAGAACGATTTGAAGAGTGTTTTACCAAAGTGTTCATCCCAAACAGCAACACAAAATCTGTTTGGGCAGAAAGCAAAGGCTTGTATGAAATAGTCCCACTATCCACATGTGTCGAAATTATGAATTTACCAAAGGGGTCTACTGTACTTATTCAAGCTCTAGAAGTTTATGGCTTTCGCCAATAGAAGAAATTCCTTAAACAGTTCTCGAACACTGTGTTGTTGTCATGATATGATTGTAATATTCACTTAAGGGATAACATAATTAAACTACAATCAGTCCATAATCAGTTTTCTTCCCCAAGATATACAGAATTATTCAAATATGCGTGGTACCAGAGAGAATTTCTAAATGAAAGACCAGATTTTTCTACAGATTTTTCATTCAAAGCCTATCATACAAGCCGTACATGTCACGATTGTGAATGTAACCTGCAGATGGTGCAAGCAAAATCTTTGCTTTGAACATTTCTTCCAAATCTATCTTTACTATAACAACTGGTGACCATAAGCAAGTTGTTACGTATATGGAAATATGTAAAATGTAGGGAATTTCTAGAATAATTGTAAATAGAATAATAGAATATTTTTCTATAAATTTATATTATCATAATTCGGAAGGGGTTGTAATTGGTAGAAATAGTAATTAAAATAAAAAATTGGATAATTATAAACTAGATAAGGTAAATAAAATAATTACTATGAGTAGAATAGTAATAAAATATTTTTTCATAAAGTCATATTAGCATAATTCATTAAGGGGTAGTTTGGGGTACTCATTCATATATCATTTGAAAGGTTCTTCAAATAACTTCAAAACCCACATAAATACGATTTCAAAAAATAATATACATAGCCAAAATTCACCCCTAAAGTTACAACACTTAATAATTATTTATGGGGTAACAATTGAAAATAATAAAATACCCTCGAACAGGTAACTTTTATTTTGTAATTTTCTACTATTTCAAAAAATTTCATATTGGTATGTTTTACCATGGGGTGTAAAATTGCAAAAAAACCGTAAAAAACGGCACATAAGTGCCTGTCATTTCTACCCCTAACAAGATATTGACAATTGGTTTCTACCACGTTATAGCCCTCACAAATGTCCATCTTTCAGTTTTTGAATTATCAAAAAATATTGAACCATTCTAGAGATATTGCTAAAAAACTGATTGTGCAGGGGTAACTTCAACCCCCATTTTCTCCCTTAAACTTGCGTATGGGCACGAATGACAAAACACGCATCCCTTAGAATAGAATGGAGTACTTATATACCAAAAATCATCAAAATCGGGAGTTTCGACTTCGTAAGGTTTACTTGTCAGTTATTAATTGTGTACTGCTCAAGACCTGGCCAGTCCGCCAAAATAATCTGTAATGAGGATCAGTAATCAGAATCTCATTAAGACCCATTTGCAATGATAATGATATAAGATCTATAAGATCTTTTGTACCGGCACCATTCGTAGTTCATTCCCCTTTGTAACAACTGTCCCGATTGACTCTGAAGTGACCGGAATAATTTACGGTGTTTTTCACTCTTTATAGTGGCTAATGGCGATTTTACAGAAATTCTCTAACGTTTCATTTGATTGTCGGTTTGTGGTGACAACATTCGTTTTGTACTCCGTTTTGTTATTTATCTAACTTAATAAATAAAAGTATAAGCAGAAATATAATCACATTAAACGTTTGAATTTTTCAAAATTTCCGTATTTATGTGGGCAAATCAATCAGTAATTGTAATATTCTTATGAGGGAGCATTTAAAATGTATTTTAAGTTTAAATCTAAATAAATCAGATTTTGCAAAACGTGTAACATATAATCATGGTTTTAACATAATAAAAATTTGATTGTAGATTTCATCGACCATTTTATATTAGAATATATAATAAATTAAATGACTACGAATTAATAGATAAAATGACAGACAATTTTTATTTTTTTGAAAGCTTATAACGACGATAATTGCTAAAGTGACGATAACAGTCAACTTTACCATATCACTAGAATTAGAAGATTCAGCCAGTATTGTACGATTTAGCACATGGTTATTTGAAATATAATCCCATTACCGATCAGAACGCTTTTAATTGTAGTTTTGTACGACATATTCAATTAGATAGATGTTATATAACATTCTCGTTTAACTACAAACAGTTAGAATATATTTCGTAATTCAAAAATTCTCTAAATCAACATCAATTGTAACTAATACTCCACAATTTGTTTCTAATTCTTTCCATTTTCTCTCCTTTAATCCAGAGTTATTGTAGTGCAACTACGCATTGATGGGGTAAACATGTTTCATAAAGCACATGCGCCAATCAGAAAATGCTCTATTTTGTTGACCCTAGATTGTCTGGTCTTTAGTTGTCTGCTATACATTGCTAGGGAAGGGTGCTTTGTTCGTTTAGGGTGTTGAAACAAGTGTGCGTTCAATAATTAGTGAATAATAATTTTGAATAGAAAATGAAAATCTACAAATGCAATTTTACAATAGTTATGAACCAGCTTATAGTTTTCTCCAATTTCAAATGTTCATTATAACAAAATATAATTTGTGCCTAATAAAGTATCATTCAAATGTATATGGCAAGTTTAGCAAGTGAAATATAAAGCTAAGTTAGACTTAAAGGCTCAACCAAATCTTAGAGAATTTAGATATAAAATCTCGTATCATGTTTACACTAGCTATTTTACCTTTATTTTTAGCACTATTTAATAAATTGTTGTGCCGTTAAACTCTCAAAAGTTTATTGAAAACTTTAATACGCTTCTAAACCTTCAAAAAGGTGTATAAACTTTGACTATCGTGTATTTACACAGTCATATTTAGTTTAGCGTGAAACTACAAAGTTTTAATCACAAAAATGTCAAAAATTTAGAACATTTTTAAGGTTTTTACATGGCTAAACATTACCAAGCTTGCAAATTTCGGAGGTTTAGTAAATAAAAGCTTACCCGTGTATCTGCACCTTAATAATATATTAGTTTGACACATCGAAATTATTTCTTCACCTAACAACAATGGATTTGAAATAAAAAGTAGAAATCATGTAAGAAGAAGGTAAGAAATTATTATTATTGAAGTTAATCTCATGCTATGAGGTTAAGCTTTAGCTTATTTTCACAAAACAACGATACATCTTACGCTTGTTTGTAGATTCATTATGTTAAGAAACACTTTGATAAGCTTAGATGCTTCTGTTTAATAAGAGAATAATATAATTTTTAATCGCTTTCTTGAAGTGGTATAATTTTAATTTAATTTTTTATGTGAAACATCCAAAAAGTTATTCGACTTGATAATTGGGAGTGTAATTATTAAATTTATTTATTTATTTATTTATTTATTTATTATTAAATTTCTGTAATTTTATTTTGTGTTAAAATGAAATTATAAAATTTTCCGTATTTTGAATATATTCTCATTAATACTTCTAAGAATTCTAACTTTTCGTTTGAAAGCCTTCTGTCTTTTTTCTTTTAAAAAGATTTTTATAGCATAAGAAAAAATATTGTATCAACTGTTTCCATTTATGTTCTTTTTTATAACATGTAACCAAATAAATTCACAATATGTTATTACTATGCACGTTTTCCAATTCACGGCGATAAATTTCTACATTCTGGACAAATATAGATGTATTATCAAATTGAAATAAAATATTTAGGTAGTTAATTTAAAGGGCAATAATTAAATGAAAACTAGTAAATTTGTAGGTTGCCTCTCATGCAAGCCTTGAAAATCAATATTATAACTGCGGCATACTCTAACAAATCATTATCACACCAAATATATATTAGTGTTGGACATTGAAATAAATTAATGTTTTAGAAATTACCTTGTGGTTGGTACAAGCAGTGAAAATGTGGAACAACTGATGATTTTTAAAGTGTTATCATGGGTTTGAGTTATAAATACTTATTAGATGGTTATAATTCTGAATATAAATTGCAATAATATTAGGAGTTCAACTAAGAATAATTATTTCTTCAAATAGATTCTGTAATCAGAAAATAATTTAACTGAAATTCAATCAATAAATAAAACATAAATTTATTCATAGTTTCTTGATCGGTATATCCTTAAAATTACTCTTCCTAAATTGAGTTTGTCATGCCGGTCTCATTTATTAAATTTCCCTAAGATTCAATCTTTGCATAACTTTCTGAAGTATGTAGCTAAAAAACATTGATTTTAAATATCCCTAAGATCTCTGCATAACTTTTTCAAAATATATATATCTACCTGAAAAACATCAATTTTAGATAGACATGTCTTTTACATCAAGTTACCTACTAATTAGTGGCAAAAATATCCAGTGATTTTATGTATATCTAGGTATTTAATGTCTGTAATAAACCCTACTTTCTTTATTGCTATTTTTCCAAATGAACATTTCTATAATTTACAATTCCAACGAAAAATCTTTCGCTTTTGGTGTATGGAAATATACTTACAATTAGTTTCGAAATGTATATTAAAAAAAATTTGAAAGGGGCCGAATCTATGAACCGGCCTAATAACTTCCCCGACACGAGTCCGAGTTTTTAAAAAAACGAGTACCGTAGCACGAGTTTTGTATACTATTTTTTCTATTGGAGATACTTTATTAAAAAAAAAAAACTAACTTACTATAAAAATCAAAATCGGGAATCGAGAACCGTGGCTATCTCACAACCACCGAAAAATTCAATGAGGAACCAGCATCTCGTCAACAAAAACTCTGTTCACTAATCGGTGATTCCACACACACCCTTTTCAGTTCGACTTTCTTACAATTCGATTCACAATTCAATTGCGAAATTTTGACAGAACGACAGAACTGTCATTTGAGCGCGGAATAAAAAGTAGTACGGTAGTCCCAACAAAAACATGGAAAAATTCAAATCATATAGATTGAATTGTCGAGGGAATATACATTTCTTTTTTAGGAGAAATCAAAATTTATATTATTTTAAAACATTTATTTATTAAAAAAGCGCTAACCGAAACACAAAACCCGCTCAAAAAACCGCTTGAAAACAAATATTCTGAGGTTATGTTTCAAAAATGACAGAAGAATGTAAACAAACGCATAGGATTTTATGCCTCCAGTGATACCAATAGTAGATATCATTCTGTCTTTATAAACTACCGTTATAAATTTTGCTACGCTTTAAAAATTATGTTGGATAACCTTCTAAACTGTCATTTCAAAATTTCGCAATTGAATCGTGAACAACAACTCTTTTCTATGGCAACCGATACCTGATAGAAGGCGGCAAATTTGAATTGGTTGACTAGACTATTTTGCCAATTTTGTGCCCTTATTTAAAAAAAGAAAAGAACATCGCAGATGATGGGTATCGTTTTAGACATAAAAGCACATGCCCTTTCGATTGGTGATATCAAATTAATATGTTATCTTGAATTTTTTTCAATCAACCCCCTCCCCCTTCCACCCCCGTGGTCCTATTGGCACCAAAAACTAATCAACTCGAACGGCCACCAAATAGTTTGTGCTGACCAAATTTGAACTCAATCGGTGAAACCGTTTTTGAGTAATCGTTGGAGAACCGACAGACGCACATACATACACACACACACACACACACACACACACACACACACACACACACACACACACACACACGGACATCATGCTAAAAACTTCAAAAACGTGTTCAGGGGACCTCAAAACGTAAAGATCTGGTGAAATCTCGAATTCGAAATTTTGGTCCGAAACTAATAACTTCCCTACCCTCTGGTCGGGGAAGTTAAAAATGAGAACTATAAAAAGCATACAAGAAATTCTCAAAATCAAACCTACATAATAAAAAATTAACAATTAATAATACGGATTATATAAAATTGCGTGCACATGAACTAATGATAATCAATTATAATCAATCATTTTATCAATTCACCTTTTATTTTTAGAATATTTCTATTTATTTTATTAATTTAACAATTTTCCAATTAATTTGATCTGATAGTGGAGATATTCGTAAAACATATGTTTTTTTTACATCTGATTCTAAACAAAATTTTCAAAAATTTGAAGCAGGTCAAATTTTTCTCAGGGAAAGAAAGTGGTTCGTTTTGACAAGAGAATAAGGGTGGGTGGTCAAAAATACACTCACTTTCAATTCTTGCCCACCTTCTTTGTATCTATCTCTATATAACTGTAACATTAAAATGTTCCATTAACATAACTATCGTTTCCGTTTTTGTTCGGAGCTCTGATTTTTCTTTCTTTTGGGAGAAATTGGCTGGAGTAGGAGGCCATAAAGTCCTACTAATTGCTTGGGTACCATTTACATCACCATCTGACGTTGCTAGAGGAGCGATATGTCATTATATCGGGATGTTTTGAGTATTCATCTATTTACCTTACCGTTCCGTTTCTTTTCTCTTACCGCTATAGATGGTGTTCTTCGTTTTTCCGGATAATATTCTGGATTAGGTCCTAACTCTATAGGATTTGGGCCTGTTTCTTTGGTTGCGGGGTGACGTCTTTGCGTTGTCATTGCAACTAATTCAAACCCTTAATTTTTCATTAAGGCCATTTTGTTGTTCAAAGCTTGCATTGAGAAGTGATGACGATTTTGATAGTGGTTTACCAAATGATTTTACACCATTGTCAGGATTGCTACCATCATCAATCAGGGTCTTATTATAATGGGTTCTGCGATAAATAAATGAAGCCTAAATTATGAAGGTATTGTCACCCGTTTTCATTTTGGTTATTTAAACATGTTTTATTAGACAGGGTTATTTCTTATTATACTTCAATTTCATTGGGGTCTACTTTCTTTAAGTTTCTGTGTTCAACCATCTTTCGCCAGTGAGGGGATGTTTTGTTATTTGAGGTTATAACGCTTTTTAAACAACCTGATAATTGTCGGTATTGCAGTATCCTGCCTTTTTTGTTTCCGGTACTCGGTTAGCCAAAACGGCGTTGTTTATTGTGCTTGTACTATTTTTGCCCTTGTGTACTGGTACTAACGGCTTTTATGAACACGGAGTCCTCTTTGAGTTGTGTGCAATCACGTTTTCAGCAAACACGTTTTCAGTACCCCGATATTGTAGCGTTCACTTCCCTTTTAAACGTTGAATTGGTCAGACGTTACTTTACGTTTCGTTTTTTTTTCAATTTAATAATTGGGAATTTATCGTACCGATTCCTTTTGGAATATTTTCTATATCGTTAAACACCCCGGAGAAAGGTAACATTTTTCTTTTTTAATTCATTCTTTGGGGTTCTAATTCAATTGTTTAGGGGTATATTTAGAGATCTGGAATAGATCCGGAGTTTTTGCTGAGCATTCATTCCTTTTTGGTATCATTCATCCAGTACGGATACTATCGCTCGTTCAGTGGCGAAATAGGCGGCATTTACCATAACGGGCGTTTCACTCATCGTTCCTGATACCTGGCGTCTCACTCATTCAGTGGCGTGGATTGCAACCATCATCGTACCGTGCCATCGCATACGATAAGTTTATTTTTCTAATTAATTTCCAATTTCCGTATATTTGCATAGGGAGAGATCCCTTATTATTGCTTTTTACGTTTCGTATTCGGAAATCATTATCTTTTTCTATTACCTCATATGTATTATCTGTATTGTTCAGATGATTATTAGTCATATTTTCATTTTCTTTTAACGTTAATTTTCTTTTCAAATTCTTTGTTAAGATTGTTCAGTCAAGCAGGATTTATCTAAGGTATGCGACCTTGTATCGCGATATCCTGTTTGATTGATAATCATAGAACATTTTTGTTAAATTTTTAACTAATTGCTATTAAGTTGTAATATCGATTCCATTTAAACGAGTTCGAACTCCCTAAACCGTCAAATTTTTGGAAAATAGACCGCCTTATTAGGGTGGTATATGTCAACTTTATCTTTATTTTTTGTTGATTATTAAATTGTTTGATTTCAAATTTATGTTGTTTATCGGAATCCCATTCCACGATTGTGGGATTCTGTAAATTGTGTAAATCGTGGTGGAGCCCTGTGACAGCTATATTTAAAAACAAAAGAACCCCCATCGAACCCATCCATCGCTCCTGGATACTGAGCAACGGGAGAACACAAAGTGTTGACTATATAACTCTTTTTTTATACACCTACTATCTCTTTGACAAGGCGGATACAAGATTTCTCTCTAGCAAACAGAATCAACCTGTATATGAACATAAATATTTGGGTTTTACAACATATTGCTCTATATTCTTAATCAGGGTCCCTCGATAGCTCAGTTGGTAGAGCAGTTGCCATGTAAGCAAAAGGTCGCGGGTTCGGGTCCTGTTCGAGGGGCGAATTTTTCCCGGTCTAGAACTAACCGATATCGGGTTTGATTTGGATTTACTTTCTTTCATTCATCATTTCTCGAACAAAAATTATTGTTGAACATATTACATGAACAACCACATGCCTTCTAATATGATATTCAATTGAGACAATAAGCCAAACATTTCATAAGATCTATTCTAAAAATATCAATACATCTGAACTTACTTTAAATTTGTTACGAAAAAAACATATTGTTAGATTTTTGTCTGTAATTCAAATTTATATCAATATTTTGAAAAACGTAAATCTCCATTATGGGCTATAAGAAATGTCCTTTTCAAAAATCTATTTGCGATTGTCGTAGTCTCAAGGACGAGCGAGAAATCGCTTCACATTTTCGCCGGTAAAAACCATAAGATGTACCCTGTGCCCTTAAGACTCGAGCGAGAATATCAGATCTTTCCATTCGCGTGAGTCAGGTTGTTTCTTGCGTCAGGGTGAGAAAATGGGATAGTAGGAAATATAAGAACGAGAGTCCGCTTTATTAAAAAAAAAATAGAATCAATTAATTCCACAATCCATATATTTACGTATATATACAAAAATAATGTTGTAAAATATAATAAATCAGTTAATAAATAAATAAATATAATAAATAAATAATTAAATAAAAGATGAATGAAATGAATTTAATCAGTAAATTAAAAAAGGTAAAAATTAATAATAACAATATTGATAACAAACATAAACAAACAATGAATTTAAGCAAAAACATAATCAAGAAACATACTTTATACCAGCAATACTAAATTATAAGCATTAATTATAGAAAAAAATTACATATAGCGTGTAATCGAAATACGATAAAAAATTTTAGACATATATAGGGTCCCAAAAAATGAGCTGATTTTTCTAATATGTCGATGGTCGATATAATCCTGTTTTCGAGAAAATAGGGGTTAAAAATTTAATTTTTAGAGCCACTGGAATCTAACAAGTTTATCGATAAATATGTTGGTTTATACACAAAAGTAATTAATACTGGCCGACTTAATGCGTCAGGCAAATTGCTGATATCAACAACATTCTTATTGTTAGATCACTTGCTTGTGGTAGTGTTGATTGTACGTATTTGTGCGGACCTCGTTTATGTGTTGTACAATTTTTATGAATATTTTTTGTGTAGTAACTTTTTTGTGGGTGATTGTGGAAGTAGTGCAGTTTTTCGGATATTTTTGTGTTTTAACTTTTCTTAGTGTTTAGTTTCGTAGTGTTTATAATTTGTTTAGTGTTACATTAGTGTGGTGTCACCGTCCCCAATTTATCGCTGCTGACTACACAGACATGGTGCTTATGTATGGTTTAGCAAAACAAAACAGTTTAAGGGCACAAGAATTCTATCGCGAGCGATTTCCGGATCGTATTGTACCATCTAATCGTACCTTTAATAGCACTATGCAACGATTACGCGATTATGGACAATTTTCGGGACTAAGGATTGATAGAGGTCGTACACGTTCTTCACGAGTGTTAGAGGTAGAAGAAAAAGTCGTAGAACGAGCAAAGGAGGCTACAACAACAAGCACTTGGCAGTTGGCATTGGAGTTAGGGGTGTGTCACCACGTTGTTTGGCGGACCTACAACGTGTGGATGGGTATAGTCGATAATTATTTAGTTGGTTCTTATTTTTTACCTCATCGATTGAATGGTCCGCATTATTTACAGTTTTTGAATGAGGAACTTTGGACCTTTCTGCCCGATCTACCTCTCAACATTCGCCGCCGTTTATGGTATTCACACGATGGAGCTCCACCACATTGTGCCAGAATAGTGACAGAGTGGCTAAATGGACAATTTGAAGGCCGGTGGAAAGGACGTAATGGATCTGTGTTGTGGCCGGCGCGTTCACCGGACCTTAATCCATGTGATTTTCTTTGTGGGGCCATGTGAAATATTTAGTGTACTCAGTGCCAATCGAAAACGTTGAACATCTACAGACCAGAATTAGTGAAGCTGCAGATTCAACTTGGGAACTGTCTCTATCAGAATGTACAGCAATCCCTGCTACGTAGAGCGTGGCTTTGAATAGAGCAGGAAGGTGGACGTTTTGAACAATTTTTGTAGTGTTCTCATCAAATTGTGCTTTATTACTGTGTATTATGTTTAAGCTTAGGGATCGTGTTCCCGCCTTTACATGCCGCGCGACAATCGTCTGCGTACATCATAGACGAACGTGACTTTCGATTCTTACTGTAATTTCAATTACTAAAACGATAGACCGGTTTTCGAACATTGTTGTGTTCGTGCAAGTACTTGAACCCATTCGCTCCGCTTATGAAAATCCAGTAAGAGAGGGGCAAAAATCAGATACAGTGAGCCGGTTGTTTATTGTTTGTGACGTCGCCCGTTCATTTCATCAAGTACGCTGAATGATTATAGCAATTCAACAGTAACGAGTAGAGGGGTTATTCGAATACGGTATCGGGTTGTTATTGTCGATCGCTAAATGGCAATAGAGTTTGGAGAAGTCACGTGTTTGCCCCGAATACGGGGCAAAATCTCGCTGCTGGTTTATAAAACCAAAAATTCATGTCTGTATACAGTGCCCACCACCTTAATTGTCGAGTGATTGGAAACAAATTTTAAGGATTTATAGGGGGGGTCCCTGGTGCACATTTCAGTGAAGGTTGGAACATGAAAAAAGCTCACTGGAAAACATGAAAAAAGGGATTTTTGTTGAAAATCTCAAAATTTTCATCAATCAGCTTTTTACGTAAATGGACTCAGGATGACTTAAGGGTTCTCGGAAAACTGTTTTTTTCGGTTTTCTGGCACTGTATTCCGAAAAAAATTGAGAAACGAGTTTCTCGTACATCGATCGTAAATGTGACCAGTTATTCGCTTCTCAGTTGTTCTATTCTTATCTTAATGGGTGATCATGTTATCGTATTTGTTGACTTAAGAAAAAGTGCTTGACATTCGATACTCTAAAGAAAGAAAATTAAGCCACTGTTTTATTTTCAATTTCCAGTTGAAAGTGCCGACCATGTAAATTATTTATTAATTTATTAAGGACCCTTAGTTTTTCACAAAGGACACATTTCTTGTGGATAAGGAATATTTCACTCTGAGCCCGTTAAATCGATTTGCAAAATAAAAAAATTTACCAAATCGACTGTTGAGAAACATTGGTTTAAAATTTGATACTAAACTACTGTGATCGACAAAGGAAGGCGAGCTACTTTTCCATTTCAATTTTTTCACGGTCAAGCTCAGTTTGTACCATTTTTAATTTTTTTCAGAGCCTAAAAGGCAAATTGCAGAAACCAAAATGTCACGAATGTATCGCATTAATTCAACACTTTTAATGTGTGAAAAACCCTCTTGCCTATTGTTGCATATTCAAAAGTGAGATTTGATATCACTCATTTCCCAATGAGCTACATGGTCCAACTTTCACTAAAATTAGCATCAGGGACCTCCCTATAAATCCTTAAAATATGTTTCCAATCCCTCGACAATTAATAGGATTTTTGGGCGGTTTGACTACAAGGTGGCGGGCACTGCATAAGATGAAATCTAATAATCGAAATAAATCAAAATCGGAAATCGTATATATGCAATAGAAAGGTTTAAATACACGTTTTAGAAATATTTCTATTATCAGATCAAATTAATTGGAAAATTATTAAACTAAAAAGTAAATCGAAATATTTTAAAAATAAAAGGCGAATTGAAAAAAATCATTAATTATAAGTTCTTTTTAAATTTTGAAAAAAACTAACATCGAATTAATTTTTAGATTTTGACAGTTTTTTTTTTATTACAGTTATTAAGAAAACAATCTTTTTGAGGGCGCAAAATGCTATAAAGCAACATATTACGATAGATATAAAAATTTGAAAGGGGGCGAATCTAAAAACCGGCCCAATAACTTCCCCGACACGAGTCCGAGCTTTTAAAAAAAACGAGTACCGTAGCACGAGTTCTGTATACTATTTTTTCTATTTGAGATACTTTATTAAAAAGAAGACTAACTTACTTTAAAAATCAAAATCGGGAATCAAGAACCGTGGGTATTTCACAAACACCGAAAAATTCAATGAAGAACCTCGTCAACCAAAACTCTGTTCACTGATCGGTGGTTCCACTCTCACTCTTTTCAATTCAACTTTCTCATAAATTCGATTCACGATTCAATTGCGAAATTTTGACAGAACCACAGAACTGTCATTTGAGCGTGGAGTAAAAAGTAGTACGGTAGTCCCAACAAAAACATGGAAAAATTCAAATCATATGGATTGAATTGTCGAGGGAATATACATTTCTTTTTTGTGGAAAAATCAAAATTTATATTATTTTAAAACATTTATATATTAAAAAAGCACTAACCGAAACACAAAACCCGCTCAAAAAAACCGCTTGAAAACAAATATTCTGAGGTTATGTTTCAAAAATGACAGAAGAATGTAAACAACCGCATAGAATTTTGTGCTTTCAGTGATACCAACAGTAGATATCATTCTGTCTTTATAAACTACCGTTATAAATTTTGCTATGCTTTAAAAATTATGTTGGATAACCTTCTAAACTGTCATTTCAAAATTTCGCAGTTGAATCTCTCTATATAACAACAACTCTTTTCTATGGCAACCGATCCCTTGTAGAAGGCGGCAAATTTGAATTGGTTGATTACACTATTTTGCCAATTTTGTGCCCTTATTTAACAAAAGAAAAAAACATTGCGCATAATAGGTATTGTTTCGAACATAAAAGCACATGCCCTTTCGATTGGTGATATCAAATTAATATGTTATCGACAGACACACGTACACGTACACACACACACACACACACACACACACACACACACACACACACACACACACACACACACACACACACACACACACGCACGCACGCACGCACGCTCGCACACACACACACACGCACATACACGGGCATCAAACTAAAAACTTCAAAAACGTGTTCAGGGGACCTCAAAACGTAAAGATCTGGTGAAATCTTGAATTCGAAATTTTCACCTGACCTGACACATTCCTGATTGTTAATCATGAATTAGAAAAGTATATTAAAGGCAAGTATCAGTCTGTCGTTTCTCCAACGATTACTCAAAAACGGTTTCACCGATTGAGTTCAAGTTTGGTCAGCACAAACTATTTGGTGGCCGTTCAAGTTGATTAGTTTTTGATGCCAATCGGACCACGGGGCAGAAGGGGAAGGGGGTTGATTGAAAAAAATTTTTGATAACATATTAATTTGATATCACCAATCGAAAGGGCATGTGCTTTTATGTCCGAAACGATACCCATCATGTGCGATATTCTTTTCTTTTTTTTAATTAAGGCACAAAATTGGGAAAATAGTGTAGTTAACCAATTCAAATTTGCCGCCTTCTATAAGGAATCGGTTGCCATAGAAAATTCAATTGCAAAATTTTGAAATGACAGTTCTGTGGTTCTGTCAAAATTTCGCAATTGAATCGTGTATCGAGTTTATAAGAAAGTTGAACTGAAAAGTGTGTGTGGAATCACCGATCAGTGAACAGAGTTTTGGTTGACGAGGTGCTGGTTCCTCATTGAATTTTTCAGTGGTGGTGAGATAGCCACGGCTCTTGATTCCCGATTTTGATTTTTATAGTAAGTTAGTTTTTTTTTAAACTTGAACTCTTGCATTAATTGTCAACTTCTGATACTTGTCTTTAATATATTTTTCTAATTCATGATTCACTATCCGGAATGTGTCGGAGAAGTTATTAGGCCGGTTCTTAGATTCGGCCCCTTTCAAATTTTTTTATTTGTCATTAATTTTTACTTATTATTTGGAATAATTTTGATGAAGACCTTTTATAAATTTCTAAAAAATTTGAATGTTGATTATTTATCATATGTTTACTGAAATATAATCCTATAATAATTGTTGATTAATTTTATGGTTTTTGTCCTCTTTATTATTATTTCTATTGTCATTAAAAGTGTTAATTTTTTTTTAGATTAATTGCATTTTTTGCTCAAATTTGTAATTTTTTACTTCTTCAAAATAATCACTAAATTTCATTATTGTATGTCATATTATTTAATAATCCAAAATTCAGTTTAATTAATCTTTTTTTTTAAAGAGGCTATGGCCGAAATGTGTACCGACAGTGCCTTTCTCTCCCTGTCGCCTGACTCATAAGAACGAAAAACGTGATATGTCTGGCTTAAAAAGTTGTCTAGATTTACGTGCACACAATTTTACAAAATCCATATTACTAATTGTTAATTTTTTATTATATGGGTTTGATTTTGAGAATTTCTTTTTTTTGTATTTTTCTCATTTTTTTAACTATACATTTTGAAAGTAAGTATATTACCATACAGTAAAAGCGACAGATTTTTAAGAGGTCGCGCTACCTAAAGACTAAAATCTGTTAGAATGTTTAATTGGAATAAAAAAATTATGAAAGTGTTTTAAAATCCATGGTAACCTTTAACTAGTTTTATAAACTTTATTGTTAGTCAAACCTAATTATATATTAGACATACACTATTTAGCTTATCTTATTTTATTACTAAATTAGTATTACATAGAAAAAATATTTGAGTGGTTTACGTATCGTATCTATCTTAATCGATAATTTACATTTATATGATGAATTTTCAATAAAATTGCTATTTACTTGTTAAAGAAGATTAATGCTTGTATAATCAACGTAAATTCAAATTCATGTGGTATTACAACTGCATATTTTCTCTTCAAATTTTTCTAAAATACGGAAGAATTATATTAGAATAATTACTCAATTCACTACAAATAGAATTTTTATTGTTTGTTGAGAAGATTGACTTACAGGTGTATGAAAATTTAAGCAAATTATTTTTAATGATTTTCCATTGTTAACAATGATAATCTTTCCCGTAAAGTAGAATAAATATATTTTTTTTTTGTTTCAGGTGATCAGGTGATGAATAATTGACAATACACCTCCTTTGTTCATAATTATTCATTGAGCTGCACTTTAAAAAACAATTGTTGCTTCACATTGGGATATTCAAGGTACTTGCAAGATCCAACATTCAAAATGAAAATTGATCTACTGTTCTTACTGCTATATAATTTATCGTTATATATAACGTTTGGTAAGCTGTAATTAATTTTAAGGAAAGCCTTTGTTAGATATATTAATCAAAAGTTTTACCAAGATTGATCAGTCAGTTGATATACCAAATTTAATGTTACAAAATATCAAGGAATTAATCCATTCAGTTACCAAGTAGTCGTAATATGTATAATATACTTGGTTATAGAGTTGAGAGAAGTAAAATTGAAACATTAGGGAATGTAGTTCTTATCCTCTTAAAAGTATTTCGTTTCGTATGTTAGAAAGAGACCGAGTGAAGATATTAGTGGAGCGGGGTATAATGTACATAAGAATACTTCCTTATACCATTACTTTAGAACCAGCTCATTCTACGCTACATTATTATATTAATAGTTTGTGTTTTTAATTTATTTTCGAACGCAATAGAGAAACACGAAAAAATCAAAATTACAAGATTCTTGCAGTGATTCGTAATCGTAATAGCTATATTGTCCCTATAAACCTTTGAAGTGCTTTGCGTATCGCTCATCAACTAATATGTCTTGCTGTAGAAATTGTACAGTCTGATGTAGTTTGTCCGACATATGCGGAAGATTTAAGATCAAAATTTAATATTAAAGATTAAGATTAAGATATGGAAGATTTAACATATAAACATATTTTTTTCAAACGAATTGAGCGTCTAAGGAATGAAGATATTTCTACAACTATTTCTCATCACTAAGGAAACTGTGGTCAGTTACGTGATAAATACTCTTCTTGAATTGTTATTGGCTTGTTCTTTTTTCTCATGATTTGATATTACTATATGAACCGTATCTCCTTACAGCAACAGGTAACACCAAGTCAATAAACGGTGCCTTAAGGATGGTTGAAATTATTGTTCCACCTTACGGTATATCTGGTGAAACTATATTACTTCAATGTAACTATGAATTGGGAAATAATAGTCTCTACTCAGTTAAATGGTATAAAGACAATGAGGAATTTTTCAGGTAAGTGTGTATGGCTTTCTGGCATTATAATAGGCAATTGATTTCAATCCCTGATGCTTAGAGAAATTTATCTGTCTATAAGCACAAGCTTTTACTATAAAATAAATATACCTTGGTTGCCTTGATATAGTTGAAAATGCCATCAAACAATTAGCTACTTTGTGGTTAACAAAATGTTTCACCTACTTAAGAATGTAAAAAAAAAGTTATCTAAAAGATAAACTCCATAGAAGAACAAATGTTAGCTTACATTCATTGCTTACTTCGAAAACTTTACAAATCTACCAAAAATTTGTATGTGTATATATTCGAATAAGATATGAATTGACATTTTGATTTACGTTTTAAGCAGCGAAATGTAAAAAAATAATTCTTTCTTCACTTTTAGATTTGTGCCGAAAGTGGAACCACAAGTCACTTCCTATGCAGTTGAAGGAGTGAATGTTGATGTAGGTAGCTTTTTCACATGCTAATTTATCGTCAATATTCGTTGTACTTTACAAGCATGAATATATTTTAGTAATTTTAGTAGTTACTTAACTTACTTACATTTGATATTTGATTGTAAATCAGACAATATAATTGCAATAGATGAATTGAACTCAAAATCTGAAAGAAAATATTATGTTGTGCTCCATCAATTTTACATTTCACAAATTTCGTATTTTCGTTGTTGTAATTTTGATATGACTTTTGGACATATCTAATTATTTGTAGATAATGAAATCGAACAGTAAGGAAGTTGTACTCAATCCTGTAACCTGGAAGAGTAGTGGTGTTTATAGATGTGAGGTGTCGGCAGAAGCCCCATCATTTAGTTCAGCACAAAAAGAAAGCAACATGGAAATAATTGGTGAGATATAGTGACGTGTGTCACAATTTACAATTCTATTATCGTGAAAGTTAAATAAGACTTTTTAAATACATTGATATATTGTAGGATATATGTAGCTCTAATGTGTGCGATTTTTATATTTTAGCCATATTTCTTAGACATTATTGAACAGTCGATTTGATATCTATATAAACAACACAGATTAAATCTTGCCGTGCTGTAATTATGTTGAATAGGAATAATCAATATCTTGATTGGACCATTTTATTGGTCTATATCAGTCTTTAAGAAATTCAGGACAAGTAAAGCTCTTGAGTTAGTACAAAACATATAGATCGGAAAAAATATTATACGGCAACCTAAGTTAAATAAAATGGATTCAGATAGCTTAAATCGCAAATTGTTGAAAAATTGAGTAATGTTTTTGCGTTTGTGCGACTTGTGAACATTTTATAATTGTTTCTACATCCGTTGTTCTAACCTAAATTATTTATTTCAGTTTGATGATTTAACTTATCAAAATGATTCCTGATTAAAGTCATTTTTAAGAATGTGGACAATGGAAAAGATTTCATTCAAAAATTTTAATCAGATCTGACCTTGAATTTCCAAAAATAATGTTCCGAAAATTTACGATTTAAAAATTTTTTGTCAAATATTCAAGTCTTCAATCAAGTCTTCTAACAATAAAAATTTGAAAGGGGCCGAATCTAAGAACCGGCATAAGAACTTCCCCGACACATTCCGGATAGTTAATTATGAATTAGAAAAATATATTAAAGACAAGAATCAGAAATCAACATCTTATGCAAGAGTTCAAGTTTAAAAAAAACTAACTTACTATAAAAATCAAAATCGGGAATCAAGAGCCGTGGCTATCTCACAACCTCCGAAAAACTCAATGAGCAACCAGCACCTCGTCAACCTAAATTCTGTTTACTGATCGGTGATTCCACACACACTTTTCAGTTCAACTTACTTATAAACTCGATACACGATTCAATTGCGAAATTTTGACAGAACCACAGAATTGTCATTTCAAAATTTTGCAATTGAATTTTCTATGGCAATCGATCCCTTGTAGAAGGCGGCAAATTTGAATTGGTTGACTACACTATTTTGCCAATTTTGTGCCCTAACTAAAAAAAAGAAAAGAACATCGCACATGAGGGGTATTGTTTCGGACATAAAAGCACATGCCCTTTCGATTGGTGATATCAAATTAATATGTTATCTTGAATTTTTTTCAATCAACCCCCTCCCCCTTCTGCCCCCTTTGTCCGATTGGCACCAAAAACTAATCAACTCGAACGGCCACCAAATAGTTTGTGCTGACCAAATTTTAACTCAATCGGTTGATCCGTTTTTGAGTAATCGTTGGAGAACCGACAGCCGCACATACATACACACACACACACACACACACACACACACGGCCATACACACACACACACGGACATCAAGCTAAAAGCTTCAAAAACGTGTTCAAGGGACCTCAAAACGTAAAGATCTGGTGAAATCTCGAATTCGAAATTCCGGTCCAAAACTAATAACTCCCCTATCCTCTGGTCGGAGAAGTTAAAAATTTGGAAGGGGCCGAATCTAAAAAGCGGCCTAATAACTTCCCCGACACACTCCGGATAGTTAATCATGAATTAGAATAGTTATTAAAAACAAGTGTCAAAAGTCGGCAATTAATGCACGAGTCCGAGTTTTAAAAAAACGAGTACCGTAGCACGAGTTTTTTATACTATTTTTTCTATTCTAGATACTTTCTTAAAAAAAAAACTGACTTACTATAAAAATCAAAATCGGGTTCGAGAACCGTGGCTATCTCACAACCTCCGAAAAATTCAATGAGGAACCAGCACCTCGTCAACCAGAACTCTGTTCACTGATCGTTAGTTCCACACACCCTTTTCAATTCAACTTTCTCATAAACTCGATTCACGATTCAATTGCGAAATTTTGACAAAACAACAGAACTGTAATTTCAGCGCAGAGTAAAAAGTAGTACGGTTGTCCCAACAAAAACATGGAAAAAATCAAATCATATCTATTGAATTGTTGAGGGAAAAATTAAAATTTATATTATTTTAAAACATTTATATATTGGAAAAGCACTTACCGAAACACAAAAACCGTTTGAAAACAAATATTCTGAGGTTATGTTTCAAAAATGACAAAAGAATGTAAACAAACGCATAGGATTTTATGCCTTCAGTGATACCAACAGTAGATATCATTCTGTCTTTATAAACTACCGTTATAAATTTTACTACGCTTTAAAAATTATGTTGGATAACCTTCTAAACTGTCATTTCAAAATTTCGCAATTGAATCGTGAAAAGGATATATATCTCTCTCTCTATCTAACAACAACTCTTTTCTATGGCAACCGATCCCTTATAGAAAGCGGCAAATTTGAATTTGTGGACTACACTATTTTGCCAATTTTGTGCATTTATTTAAAAAAAGAAAAGAACATTGCACATGATGGGTATCGTTTCGGACATAAAAGCACATGCCCTTTCGATTGGTGATATCAAATTAATATGTTATCTTGAATTTTTTTCAATCAACCCCCTCCCCCTTCCACCCCCGTGATCCGATTGGCACCAAAAACTAATCAACTCGAGCGGCCACCAAATAATTTGTACTGGCCAAATTTGAACTCAATCGGTTAAACCGTTTTTGAGTAATCGTTGGAGAACCGACAGACGCACATACATACACACACACACACACACACACACACACGGACATCATGCTAAAAACTTCAAAAACGTGTTCAGGGGACCTCAAAACGTAAAGATCTGGTGAAATCTCGAATTCGAAATTTTGGTCCGAAACTAATAACTTCCCTACCCTCCGGTCGGGGAAGTTAAAAATTAAATAAAAACTAATTAATAAAAATTTTAGTAATTATCAACCTACCATTGACTTTAAATGTAAGGAGAGTTACTATGACTACAGCATAAACAAGGGGCTATTTCAAAATTATGTTATAAGGACAATTGAATTTATTTAAATTTGAACCGCGAGTGGCGCAGTGGTAAGCAAGTCGACATTCGAAACGGTTAGTCTTGGGTTCGAATCCCAAGTTCAAGTACAATTTATGAAAAAATCTAAAATTGTACTTGAAAATAATTATTGACGGTAAGAAACAAGTAGTGTGGAAAGTTACTTTACCGCACTAGTGCGAAAAGTTGGATTTTCTGCACTAGTGCGGTAAAGTGCCACTTTCAACACTGGTTTTGGCTTATGGAAAGTAAGACATTCTGCACTGTAGTAGAAAAAAGTTGTTACCTCCAATGTATAATGGACAAAATGAATTATTTTCGAGAAACTAATCAAAAGCTAAAATGTAATTTATAATGATCATTATTCGATAACAAGAATAATTCTGTGCATAGTAGGGCAACAATTAAAATACAAGTACATACTCTTATGAGTATCTTAAAAGGATATCCTTTATTTTAATTTTTCTTTTTATGACACTTATGAACTATAATGGTGATATGCCATGTAAACTACCTGCATATGGATAAGACAATATTTATGATTCCGATCAAAGTGGCTTCACTATAGAAATATGATCTGAAAGATCTCTCCCTGAATGTAGAACAAGAAATATAGAACAATCCGAATCTTCTACAGCTTCTAGCTATACAATTTAGCCTACAATATCAGCATTAGGAAAGTTATTATCTCCACTGTTTCTTTGTCTAAAAGAAACAAATAGAACTCTCGGACCAGTCAATTGTTTTTGGGCCTTCCAATGTCTATATTGTAGCTAGTAAGTCGGGTAAACTGAACAAGCAACTGTTATATTAAAGGATTACAAAAGTGTATTGTCCAAATGTCGGAAATAGAACAGATTTGTTATTAGATTAGCGCAAAACTGTTTCTGTTGATCAATCCGTAAAATTTATGACGATTCCTGCTGGAAACAATTTTGCGACAATTGATAAATTGATAAAACTTCAAAGTCTAACAGCCTAACACATAACCAATTTTCGCCTCGAAGATATAGAGAACTCTTTTAATATGCTTGGCACAAAAGAGGTTATGTAGAAGACCAAACTCTTTTACAATTTTCGTTCGGCGAGAGATCTCATTATATTTGTAATATTTGTAGTGATCTAGCAATAAATTTAACTTATAAAACATATAATAACTTAGTAGCTGAACTCAGATTTGATAAAAAAGATATTTTTGAAGATAATGGAGTATATAAATTATATTGTGAAGACTGTGATGCCACTTATGTTGGAGAGACAGGAAGAAAGCCAAAAATAAGAATTAAAGAACATCAAAATATGAATTCTTCTTCCATGTTCCGACACATAAATGACAATAATCACACAATTGATACAGAAAAAAACAGAATTATTGCACAGATGTAAAAAAGGATTTAAAATGAAATTATTAGAAACTTTAGAAATTTACAAACTTAGACATACCAATATAATTGATGAACAAATCGAACTTAATTTCCAACCAATTTTCAAAAATTTAAAAATTTAAAATTATCTGTAACTTTATACATTTTTTTTAACACATGTCAAAAATTAAACATGCGTATCAATTTAGAATATTTCTCATATTGATAATAACAATTCGCCATTTTATTAATAAAAAGATCTTTAAAGTGTGTACTCGTTTTCACAAAAAATTTTTGGTACATTTTACAAATTAATTTGATTAAGTAGTTTATTGTTTAATATTCAGATATTAGTGTTAAACATATACATCGTGTAAAAAGAATCTTTCGAGACATTGGATTATTGTATTATAATTAAAATTGAAGTTTGTTATTCATATTACATTAAAAATCATCATATGAATTGTATCTTAACTTTTTGAGTAAGTTTTAACTGTTTATTGGTTTATTTATTATAACATTCTTTCTTGTAGCTATTGAGAACGAATGATGGCTTAACAGCCGAAACTGGTTTTCTGTAAACTTATAAAAATACACCGGTTAACAAACGTTTTTTGTCAATAAAATCAGGATAAGTACAATTAAAGGCTAATTTACATGGTGCCAGTAACTTGGTCAAGTAACTAAAATCCAGTACTAAAATTGAAGGCTTGAAAGTCCAGTATTTGTCTACACGTCATGTTAGTGACTTGGCCAAGTAGCTAAAAATTATTACTAGAAATGTACATTCACACTATATTTTAGTGGTGAAATCTAATAGAGAATTTTGAGGTTATATTGGTGGTTACGGAGCAAAAATAAACGGCGTGCGAAGACGTAATTTATTTCGAAAAAAATCTGTAAAAGCTTGTTTTAAAATATTGTATGAAGAATTAATTAATATTTTTGAAACAGTTCCACAAACTGTGCAGTCGTATTTTCAGTCCATTTAGAAACCATAGCCTTATGTTTCATCAAAAAACACAAAGACATAAACATAATCTATTTCACTTAACCGTCTTGCCACTAAAACAGTGCGTCTACACAAGCCTAAAATACTGGAGAGCTAGAGAGAGGGTAGCTACTTGCTCTAGTAAATAGGATGGCATTCACTTGCCTGGAATCATTACTGAAGTAAGTACTAGAATTTAGTACTAAAACGTTGGTTTACACGGAAAAATTAGTACTGGATTTTAGGTACTTGCTCAAGTTACTGGCACCGTGTAAATTAGCCTTAATGTATGTAACATCGACTGACAGAACTGTTTAATAATAGGAAATGGTCTCGTTTTTATTTCATTATTCATAACAATAGAATTCTGATGTAGCTGAAACAAATTTTATATTGATGTAGGTTACGCACAACAATCAAATTCTTCAACTAATGTTTATATTGATTAAATAAGTATAAATGTTTATATGCTGACATTACTGTAGCACAGTTAAAAAGAATTAAGAATAATTATTTAACAGCATGTTAGCATAATGGGCCAATTAATCCATTACAATCAAAGAGTTAATATATTAAACTGGAGACGGCGAAGCTCATCGATGTCTATAAGTGATAACTGTGTTAACATATTGTTAATTGCAAGATTAATAATAATAAAGTGCCTATTAGTATAATAGTGGATTGGATATTAACATTAAGCAGTTGTGAATTAACAGGGCATAATAAATTATATTAATATTGAAAATAAATACTAAATTATCTTAATTACTTGCGCAGCATTTAACTGCACTGCCAGGCGGCTTTCAGGAGTGGCATCTCTTTTAATAAGCACTTAAAATTAGTTAAGTTATATTTCGACTTTTATTGACTTCAATATTTTAATCTATAATCGCAGATTCTTAGCAAATCCAGATTTACGGAATAAGGCTTAACAATGTCTTTTGGATGCAAATTAAGTTCAGGTTTTTAAAAATACATTTCAGCTTTGGCGTTATATTTAGTTTCTGTTTTCGTAAATTATTCGATTTTTCTCTCACTTAAATAAGTAAAATATGTTACATTAATTCTAAGATTTATTAAGTTTCCGTTAACATAAATTTCTGAAATCAAATTGTTCTTAACGGCGAAGAGTAGCTATAGTGGTTTTAACCGGCGAAAATGTGAATTGCTAACTCGCCATTTCTCGCTTGTCCTTGAAGCTACGACAACCGGAGATTTTTGAAAAAAAGCATTTCCTGTAGCCTCTAGCGATTTTTCCTGTTTCTTTAACTTCCCCGACCTGAGGGTAGGGAAGTTATTAGTTACGGACCTAGATTTGGAATTCGAGATTTCACCCGATCTGGATGTTTTGAGGTCCCCTGAACACGTTTTTGAAGTTTTTAGTTTGATGCCTGTGTGTGCGTGTGCGTGTGTGTGTGTGCGTGTGTGCGCGTGTGTCCGTGTGTGTCCGTGTGTCCGTGTGTCCGTGTGTCCGTGTGTCCGTGTGTCCGTGTGTCCGTGTGTGTGTGTCCGTGTGTGTGTGTGTCCGTGTGTGTGTGTGTCCGTGTGTGTGTGTCCGTGTGTGTGTGTGTGTCCGTGTGTGTGTGTGTCCGTGTGTGTGTGTCCGTGTGTGTGTCCGTGTGTGTGTGTGTCCGTGTGTGTGTGTCCGTGTGTGTGTGCCCGTGTGTGTGTGCCCGTGTGTGTGTGCCCGTGTGTGCGCGCGCGCGTGTGTGTGTGTGTGTGTGCGCGTGTGTGTGTGTGCGTGTGTGTGCGTGTGTGTGTGTGTGTGTGTGCGTGTGTGTGCGCGCGTGTGTGTGTGTGTGTGTGTACGTGCGTCTGTCGTTTCTCCAACGATTACTCAAAAACGGTTAGACCGATTGACTTCAAATTTGGACAGCACAAAGTATTTGGTGGCCGTTCAAATTGATTAGTTTTTGGTGCCAATCGGACCACGGGATTCGAAGGGGGAGGGGGTTGATTGAAAAAAAGTTAAGATAACATATTAATTTGATATCACCAATCGAAAGGGCATGTGCTTTAATGTCCGAAACAATACCCATCATGTGCGATGCACTTTTCTTTTTCCAAATAAGGGCACAAAATTGGCAAAATAGTGTAGTCAACCAATTCAAATTTGCCGCCTTCTATAAGAGATCGGTCGCCATTGAAAATTCAATTGCGAAATTTTGTAATGACAGTTTAGAAGGTTATCCAACATAATTTTTAAAGCGTACCAAAATTTATAACGGTAGTTTATAAAGACAGAATGATATCTACTGTTGGTATCACTGAAGGCATAAAATCCTATGCGTTTGTTTACATTCTTCTGTCATTTTTGAAAAATAACCTCAGAATATTTGTTTTCAAGCGGTTTTTTGAGCGGATTTTATGTTTTTGTTGGTGCTTTTTTTAGTATATAAATGTTTTAAAATAATATAAATTTTGATTTTTCCACAAAAAAGAAATGTATATTCCCTCAACAATTCAATCCATATGATTTGAATTTTTCCATGTTTTTGTTGGGACTACCATACTACTTTTTACTCCACACTCAAATGACAGTTCTGTCGTTCTGTCAAAATTCCGCAATTGAATCGTGAATCGAATTTATGAGAAAGTTGAATTGAAAAGGGTGTGAGTGGAACCACCGATCGGTGAACAGAGTTTTGGTTGACGAGGTGCTGGTTCCTTATTGAATTTTTCGGTGGTTGTGAAATAGCGACGGTTCTCGATTCCCGATTTTGATTTTTATAGTAAGCTAGTTTTTTTTTTTAATAAAGTATCTCAAATAGAAAAAATAGTACACAGAACTCGTGATACGCTACGATTTTTAAAAACTCGGACTCGTGTCGGGGAAGTTATTAGGCCGGTTCTTAGATTCGGCCCCTTTCAAATTTTTTTTTAATAAAATATCTACAGAATAAAAAACTCGTGTTACGGTACTCGTTTTTTAAACTCGGACTCGTGCATTAATTATCGGCTTCTGACACTTGTTTTTAATATACTATTCTAATTCATGATTAGCTATCCAGACTGTGTCGGGGAAGTTATTAGACCGATTTTTAGATTCGGCCACTTTCAAATTTTTTCTTATAACTTGGCCAATTTTGCTTCTTTTGCAAAAATTCTTTCCTATAATAGACACGTTAATTTAGCGCGTTGAGCCCCCTGTCACGTGGTATCTTACAGTGCTCTTCGTCGCACATAGCGCGTCGCGCGTTATACTATACTTTACTAGTCTTGGCATCTATTCTAAATGTATGAAATATAGCGAAGACCGGTTCCAGTTTATACTAGCAATTCTATGATTACAATACAATAATTGAGATTAAATATTCTATAAAATCTGTTTCATTAAAACTTTCCAACAGACCACCATCTTTAACCAGTTAGCTCTAGTATTAGATAATCGTTATTACGTGATCCAATTATTTTCTTATTAAATAAAAGACTGAACTTATATAAATAATTATAAATTGAGAGAAATGATAATTTTGGTCTAAATCATCATGATATCAATCATTAAATTCAACAAAAATTATGATGATTTTTTATATTTAAATCAATCACACTAATGCATTCTTATTTATTAACATTCAGTCACATATAACTGAAGCATAAATTTTAACAATATTTAAACTCTTTGAATTAAATGCGTTATTGATTATTATGTGTAGAATATATTTCGTATGAAAAGGGACCCTTCAGCTTAACCTTTGAATTTCATTACACACTATACCGCGTGTTTTACTTAAATGTTCTTAGCTTTTATAACGATACCTAGTATTAACGACTGATTTGGAAAATATTTTAAAAATTTATACGGAATCCTTTGGAGATAATTTAAGCAAAATTTGAGACATGTAGCTCATCGGAAAGCTGGTTAATAAACGATCGTTTCTAACGATGTTGCGACTTTCGAAATCGAGTTATACACATAAAATTATTCAGAATGACTCAAAGATGCTCCTCACATTGATTTTTATTGTTTGTCTCCATTGTATTCTGGAACGGATAGGAATACTCCGTGTATTTACCTGAATAAGATAGAGAAAAATGGCAAGCAATTATGTGGTGAGTATCTCTGAGCCTTTTTGACTTATTTGACATGTTTTGACCAATTTCCCGTTGAGCTACGGGATTCAAATTTTGACACATTGATCTCCAAGTACCCTCCTATCAATCTTTAAAATATTTTTTAAATCGCTCATCAATTAATAGGTGTTTCTATTAGAGCTACGAACATTTAAGTGAAACACGCAACAATATTACACTAATTATTTTAGGATAAGTATTTAACACACACGATCCTTACAAAAACATATCTCGATAATAAATTTTAGCCGTATTTCAAGAAATTATGATTAACAAAATCAATCTTTTGTAAAACATTTTTTTCTGAGTTTCTGATTACAAATGTTGGCACTTTTAATACTTAAATACATTTCAGTTTGTAAATTTAAGAAGACAATAATACAATTCGAATGAGTGCGATAAAAACTAGAACCAAATCATACATGAATAGATTCACAATTGTTGGTAGATCTATTTAAAAAAAACAGCTACACCACAAGATAGGAGGGAATAGACTATCGGCTACAAAATCAGTTTCGTATGAATATTTTCTGAATTCGATAATTTTTGATTCCTAAGGCATCAAATAATATAATTTATTGTCAGTGTTAGTGTCTAAAAACTGAATAACAAAGTTAATTCTTAAATGTCCGCCAGTTAGTGGTTGAGAATATTTATATTCAGATACCAGCCCAAGGTGTCGAAATTTTTTAGACCTGGTAAAGTAGTTTTGCTGGAATTTCATATAATTGTTTTTCAGCCTTTCTTTAAATGACTCACTCAAGGCCTGTCTTGTAGTAGTAAGATCTTAATGTTTATGTTCTCAAGCCACAATTCTGTTGTTTTCATCCTCAACCATGGAGTAAATTCTTGCAAATCACTGACATTTCCAGTATTTCCAACGAATTCCTCCATGCTTACTAATGCTTACTTTCGTAAATTTATCCTTATCAATAACTATCAGTTTGGTTCATTATTTCGGAAAAGTTCATGTCAGACAAAATTTAACGTGAAAATTCGAATGGTTAGTTGGTCTTTGAAAAGCATCTAAAGATTTGTTTCATTTTTCAACATGTTGGTATACATTTGAATAAAAGACGAAAATCTTGCAGCATGTTTATTTGGATTGTTGTACAATTTAATATATTTTCCCTCATAACTTGGTCAAGATTGTGTATTTTACAATAATTCTCCTACTGGTATACAGCGTGTAATCAAAATACAGTAAAATATTTAAGGCACATCTAGGGCCCCAAAAAATGAGCCGATTTTTCTAATATGTCGATGGTTGATATGGTCCTGTTTTCGAGAAAATAGGGGTTGAAAATTTCATCAAGATTTTTAGAGCCACTGGAATCGAACAAGTTTATCGATAAATATGTGTGTTTATACACAAAAGTAATTAATACCGGCCGACTTAAGCCGTCAGGCAAATTGTTGATATCAACAACATTCTTATTATTAAGAATTACAGAATTAAAGAGAATTAATCAAACCAAAACTCGGTTATTTCTAGACCGGGAAAAATCCGTTCCTCGAGCGGGACCCGAACCCGCGAGCTTTTGCTTACATGGCAACTGCTCTACCAACTGAGCTATCGAGGGACCTTGATCTCCCGGTCTAGAACAAATATCTTCACTGGACGATTACCACTTAGTCGTCCAGCCACGTCAATTATAGTGAGGTTTTTATTTTGGTTGGTAGAGCAGTTGCCATGTAAGCAAAAGGTCGCGGGTTCGGGTCCTGCTCGAGGAACGGATTTTTCCCGGTCTAGAAATAACCGAGTTCTGGTTTGATTAATTCTCTTTAATTCTGTAATTCTTAATAACATCTCTATTCGGTGGTTTAAATTTGTACGTGACATTCTTATTGTTAGATCACTTGCTTGTGATAGTGTTGATTGTATGTATTTGTGCGGGCCTTGTTTATTTGTTGTATCATTTTTACGAATATTTTTTGTGGATGATTGTGGAAGTGGTGTAATTGTTTAACTATCACTTTGCACTTTTTCGGATATTTTTGTCTTTTAACTTTTGTAAGTGTTTAGTTTTGTAGTGTTTATAATTTTTTCAGTGTAACATTAGTGTCACCATGACCTAATTTACAGCTGCTGAATACACAGACATGGTGCCTATTTTGAACAATTTTTGTGTTTTATTATTGTGTATTGTGTTATTTCACTTTAATTGTTTTAAACTTGTGTTGTGTGGGTGTGTTCAATCAGTGAACAAGAAAACTTGTGTCGTTCAATGTCATGGAAATCCGAGATATTTAATACTGACAGCAGCTTTTTTATCAAGACTAAACCATAACATTACGGTAGGCGACCGTCAAACAATCGGTGCAATTTTGGTAAATTTTTGTCTGACTTTTTTTCTTGCATTGACTCACCAAAATATCTTTTTTGCACGATTAAGCGTTTTTTGTTTATTTACCACAGCTGATTTGACAACGGTATGTTGCTTTTACTGCTGTTTACTGGTTGCTACGACGGTAAGTTGTACTTACCGTTCTAGAACGGTAAGTATAACTTACCGAGCATGTTTTTGAAAAATGCCATGGTAACGCATGTATGAAAACAGCCTACTGATCTAATCATGAGATTACAACAAACTCAAAATTTTCGTTCTGTTTGTATTGTTTAAAATAAACTTGGTGGTACAAAAAAATTGATCGTGCAAAAAATATCATAAGCATCACGAACGGTAAGAGATTTTACCGATCTCAGACAATATTGGGAACTTCGCTGCGCTCAGTCTCCAAACTTTGTCTTCTATCGGTAAAATCTCCTTACCGTTCTTGATACTTAATATACTATTTCGGACTCAGTTCCATTCAGAGATAGTGGGGTTTGAATATTTAACCCATTTCAATTACACCCTGTATAGCTAATCGAAAGTGCTTTCCAAATCTTTGAGAAATTTTCCGATTACACTGTTAGTTTTTCGGAAAATTAAGAAAATTTCTGTCAGCAGATGGACAATTTTTATTTTAGAGCATTGGTAAGCTCTTTATTCGAAAGCTGGTAAACAGGCAAAGAACAACGTAGAGAGCTTTTTTAATATTTCTAAAAGTCCCTGAATTATCGCGTAAAATTCGAATTGATTCTCTGGCATAGTTTTCACCTATTAAAATTAATTAGTTTGCACTAAAATACGTATGGTTGTGTAGATAAGCTTGTGGTCTAGCCGACTAAACCATTATTGTTGGAAAAATATGTTGCTCTGGAGAAAAATTGCCTAAAAATCAAGTGTGGTTTTCTCAGAATTACCAGGTAAGCTAGCGCGAGGTTGCGAAGTGGAAAAGTTTGTCTTCAAAACTGCAGGATTCCACTGTTATTCAGGGTGTTTCAGCCAAATGTTCCCAGTTCTTAGGGCAGCCCCTATTAATTGCTGGGCGATTTGAAAAATATTTTGAGGATTTGTAAGGTAGTTTATAAGGAATATTTTACCAAAATTTGAGCCTCGTCACTCATTGGGGAATTGGTGAAAAACCGCTTTATTCGGAAAATGTTGCGATCGACCTCTTTGTAAATATGACATTAAATGATCTATATTGATATAACGATCCGTGGAAAACCGTTTTTTTTTTCGTTTTTCTTTGCAAAATCCTGGAAAAACGGAAAAATTCTTTTTCTGAGATCGATCATGAATGAGTGAATAATCATTTACTACATCAGTTGTTTACCACTATTTTACCCTTGAATAGTGTAAGAGTATTTATCGCTTGTGTTTGTTTATTTTTTCAACTGCTTGACACACTGATAACCGACTTTTATTGTTTATGCATAAAATCCAATAAATGGAACTGGGGAAAAAATGAAAGACGCCGATAATCTTTGAAATGAGGCAGAAAAATATCAAGTAATTCAAACAATAAACAAACACAAGTGATAAGCAATCTTACACTATTTGAGAGTAAAATAGTTGTAAACAGCTGATAATGGCTAATGAACTTTTCATTCATGATCGATCTCTGAAAACCAGCTTTTCAGTTTTTCCAGGATTTCGTGAAGAAAAATTAGAAAAACCCATTTTCCACTGATCGTCATATCACTGTAGATCATTTGATGTGAAATTTACAATGAAGTCGATCGCAACATTTTCCGATTAAAGCGGTTTTTCACCAATTTCCCAATGAGTGACGGGGCTCAAATTTCGGTAAAATGTTCAAATCGCCCAGCAATAAATAATGGCTGCCATAAGAACTGCGAACATTTGGCTGAAACACCCTGTACATACGCTCGCATACATATTCGATACAGAATCTAAAGTGACACATATAATCCAATTTGGAAAAACACATACTTTCTACGTGTATAAAGGGTTATCTTGCTTGATAATACACAAACAAAGAAATAGGAGTTGTTCGCAATCAACATCTTTTTTTTAAATTATGGGCTCAACGGGGAGAGCGCTTCTGCATATATTTTGAAGCACAATAATTATTTTCATAGGTGGGAACAATGCCAGAAAACAATTCAATTTTTTCTCGATAATTCAGCCTAATGTTAAAATAGGAAAATAGTCTATCTATATTGTTGCACGCTTTCTCATGAATGCTGTAAAACCAAAATTGACCACAAAATCTTATATCTCCTTATAGAAGTTTTCTCAATTTTCCGGAAAACTAGCAATGCTATCGGAATGTCTCTTGAAGGTCTGGAAAGCGCTACCAAATCTGATGAAGGAGTCATTGTAAAATAAGCAATACTGAGCAAGTTATGAGGAACAATATAAGAATTGTACAAAAGTACGAAAAAATAAAGATTTTAGTCTGTAGTATAAATTTGTATCAGTATTTTGGAAAACGGAAAAAATCGTTAGATGCTACAAGAAATGCTCTTTTCGAAAATGTACCTTTGGTTGTCGTGATCCTATGGACGAGAGAAATAGCGAGTTATAAATTTGCACCTTTAATAAAAAAACTACGAGCGCTCGAGCATAATTAACAAAAGAACAACAGTAACTTCACTTTCAGTTTAAATTATGATGCAAAGTAAAGACAAATTTAAAAATTTTATCGCTCATTTGCCAATAAATTTTACCTATTAGTGAAGACTTTCTCTAGGAAAAGAATTTTGCCTATAATAATGAGGTTTCTTGGGATCTTAGTTAATACTATTAAAATCGTAGATAAGCTGACCGAAGTTATAAATCCCTATATTTACAAAGTTACCTGCGTTCTGTTACCCGTAGTTGTTGAAATTTGTTTAAACTTTATGAATATCAAAGTTTAAAAATGTACAATACTGTGCATTGAAATTTTAACGACTCTTGGTAAGAAATTGGCCTGTTTTACATAGATTGAATCGTTCTTCTACCATTTTTGTTATATGGGATGAATCGCATTTGTCCACTTGCTTTACCTGCTTTGACGAATAGTACTTGTTGAACTTGAAATGTAATTAAAAGGGCGGTCTAAATGTAAAAAAGAAAATTTAAATCTGCATCTACTAATATCATGAATGTGAAATTTTGAAAGTTTGCCCTTCAATTACGCTTGAATGACCGGACGAATTGTCTTGAAATCAGGGTATAACAGTTAATCATGTAGGATACTTTTTATATCCAATAAATGGATAATAAAAATTTCGATTTTTTCAGATTAAATTGAATGTTTTTATCTTTAATTATTTTTATGGCAAGTTTGACAATTGGCAAATTTAATAAATAAAAATATGCAGAAAAGCGTTGGTTCAATAGTATGCATTCCAGCAGATTATAATTAGTAGAAAAAATAATGAAAATAACGGCCTATTAAAGCTTAATATTCAGAAACATCTTAGTTGGTAACTATTTAATTATTGTTAACATAAATAAACTTTTTTGCTTGATTTTTAAGTATGACCTAAGAATAAGGTGAATATTACTTGAATTTAACAATGTAACGCATTAATCTAATTTATGTCAAGGTATATCTGAAAGCGTTTGAAACTTCAATATGGCAATTATTATATTGTGTATTTATTTGTGAAGTATTATGTGTAATGATTAAAGTGAAGCGTTTTTGAATTATGACGCCACAGCGTCTCATCATTTGGCAACGTGAGCTGTCCACATTGACTGTAAACAATAGAAGCGACACAACCTCAAAACAATACGATATAAATTCAGGCAATTAATTGTAGTAGAATTTTTATCCCGCACTATTAGAAATTCATTGACGTGGTAAGATTGTATTAAATTGCATTAAAAACTTGAAAAATTGCCATTGAAATAAGAAAACTATAAACAAACAACCTACAAAGTCAGCGTGGAATGACAAGAGACGTCAGCGTACGTCATAGATACATAGGTTTTGTTGCCAAATAGTGCGAGCTGGTGTCGTCATCACTCCCTGTAGAGAGTGAAACGTTTCTCTTTAGCAATGGTTAATTGAGCTATTTGAAATATAAAAAAAAACTGAAAACAGGAATACAGCTAAAAAGAAAATGCTTTTACTTGAATGTGTTGCTAATAAGTTAAATCAAAAATTGAAGTGTAGATTACAACAATAGCATTAAAAAAAAAGTAATTATTGAAGATAATAAATGCACTTGGTATTTTTTGAATTTATATCGAGACCTAAATTCATCAGAATTATTCTTTCAACGGATTTTTTATTAGCAATAGGGGTGTGATGTTTTCTTATTTCAGGTACAACAGCAATTGGTTTTCTTTTTCTCCCGATACCCAATAGTAAGTAGCTCCTCTCTAGCTAAAGTCTGGTTTACACCATACAATCCTTACCGTTAAAATTTCAACGCACTGTATTGTACTACATTCTGGAAGTATTATTTTGCTGAGGGTTGCACAAAATACTAAAAATTTTTGAAGGAGCGATCTTTCTTAGCCCAGTAGTATTGAACATAAGTTATTATTTTTAAAACTACTTTTTCTTTCTTCATACCGTCCTTTATAGGAAGATCAAACTAGATTAATGTTAAATAGTAATTTTATAAAAAGCGTGGCTCTTTATTACGTAAATGTAAACTCATGTTTTTCAATAATAACCTTTATTTTAATTAATCACATAAGTCAAGTAGTTATTTTGGAGAATATCATTCTTTGCTTTCAATTGCCTAATTTATTTTTGCTGTGTACCAATTGTTTTGAAATATTTTAGTGTTCCCCAAAGAAGATCCGATAATTACATCTAAAAGTGCTTTTTATAAAGTTGGCAGTAACATTTTCCTTAATTGTACTTCTGGTAAAAGCCATCCACCATCAACGCTTCAGTGGTACATTAACGGACAACAGGTAAGGTTTGATTCCAATATAATTTGTTCTATTTAATATGAGAAACGTTCAATCAAGGTAGTCAATCCCGATTCATTGATTCAATATCCAGTGGTCGATCATCAAGAGGGGCTTTATTCAACAACACTAGGCTTGAAATTTACATTAGAGAATCGCCATTTTGAAGGTGGGTCAATGAAGGTTAAATGTTTAGCTTCCCTATCGTCTACGTATCCTAATTCAAACAAAGAAATTATTGTACAAAACCCATCCGATATGAGAGAGGCACTACTTTTTGGTAAGTTTTCTAACTTATTGTAAATTTTTCATCAAAATAGTTCAATTAATTTGCATATTGCAGTGAAGTCATCATCAACTACAAATATGTATTCAATTGTCTTTTCTTTTTATTCTGTGTTTACTTTGATTTTCTTGCAAACAGTAGTGTAATTCGTGCACTTGCCTTGAACTTGTATGTGATATGAAATAAAAGATGTTTACATTGTCATTCATCGTAACTTAAGCATTCTTAAGTTGACTTCGACTCAATTCTAGGAGATGAAATGAGTAATATTTCCTCCCATTTTTCTTTGTTTTGGTCAACAGGAGGTGTATCAGATGTACTAAGACAATCAAAAACTTTATATACGTTTTATGAAAAAGTTTTTGTAGCTTTGCTTATCGTGTATGTTATAATAATTTGTAATTGATAAAACTATTGCACCATTGTTTTCATTCATTCACTTGCGATTAATGTTAGTACTATTCTTTTATAAGTCTATGCATATGTGTTCTGTAATTTTTGTAAGATAGTAAAATACATATCTACATACTCATTTTCATAAACTTTATCCTTCCTGATTGATACGTGTCAAGCAAATTTGCTCGGGCAACTTATTATTGACGAAAGTACCATTGAATGCTGGGTAAATTATAATTTATGAGTTAGTTTTTTAGTATCCTCAATTTGATCAGCTGTGTCAAAATAATTTTTTAAGCGTTGTCAATTTTAGTGAATCATTGAGTCTGCTTTAAAGAAAAATAGCTACCATAGTTAGGGAGTATAAGGAAGGAGTTATTCAGCTTTTTACGTATAAAATTCAAATGACCTGGCATTTTGGTATTTTTGTACAGATTAATTTACAATTATTAATATATATGCATTTTTGTAAAAAAGTAAATTATTCAAAAAATATTTATTGCTCCATATTATCCGATTCTTTGGGTAAGACCATTTTATAATGCTTTTGTGCAAAAATCCTACGTAAAAGCTATATTAAAATAGTATTATTCACCTCAAGAAGACTTATAAAATAATATTGATTAATAAACGTACCTGTCTTCCTCGTTAATAACAAGTTCATCATCAACAAACATAGACTTATAGTTCCGGGCAGGTCAGTTTAATTTTTATATGAAATGATGAGAGAGTTGAAAATGAAAATGAGATTTTCTTATCCTAACGACAAGATAAAATCATCATTGAAGCAAAATACATAATTATTCTTTGGATTTCTTAGTCGAAAAGTATAACTGTAATTGTAAATTTACTACATTGCAATCTTAAACTGTAGGGAATATAAAGTTATCTGTACAACACGTAAAATTCTTCAAGTAGTCAATCACAGTCATTGTAGAAAGATTAATCTCAGCAATCTTCGATAAAAGACCTTTCTTTGTGCCTTTTTCCCTTTGTGTATTATAAGCAATTTTACAAATGACGAAATCGATAATATAATAAATAAAATGAAATGGTTTTCTGACATTTGGACTCAATATCTGAACAATAATTTACGACTACTCTTTCAGCTACCTTTTTTCATTGATAGAAAATGGATCTAAAGTGATCGAGAATGAATCTGAAGCTTCTATGTCAAAGCCTGAACATGCTGCCGATTTTTCTTTTGCACGTCAATTTTCTCCTTTGTATTTGGTAAGATGCCTCTGGTGTTTTAACCTGCCACTTCATGATGCTTTTGAAAAAGCTTATTGAATTGGCGTATCTCTTTAGGAAATAGTTGTTTTAAGACTTTATAGAGACCTAATTGATAGATTCCACAAAAAACAATTTTCTCAAAATTTAGAAATTGACTGATTTAATTAAAAATAATTCTTTCAATTTATCTTCTATTAGTCAAATCATTTTTGTATTATCCTTATTTATTAGGATAATTTAATAATTTTTGCAATGAATTATGATAAGAATAGGATCTGATGATGGTAATATTCCCTTATGTGTAATTCATTTATAATTTTGAAGTGTTTTATATGTTTGCCAAAATGCTTTCATGATTCAGCTTCAGTGACTAACTTCAGTTTTATATACTTCGCACATTAATGCTGCCTGATCAAAGATGTGTTTAAATCCACTTTCAGCACATCGTCGGATATTATTTGAGGTATTTTATCTGACATCATTAGAAAGAATTAATAATTACATTTCATAATTGAAAGCATGTCAATATAGAGTGATGCCTTTCCATACATCTTGTTTAACAAAGTTTCTTCATTTTATGTTTTTTTCATATGTAAGTCCAGAGAGGGACTTATGAAATTTCATTTGTCTTATATAAATGCGATGTATGTACAGATTCAAGAAATGGTAGACACATACTTTCCTAAAAACCAAGTAAAATAATGAATATCAAATATTCTTCTACAGTCAAATAAGCAGTAGATCCTATAATGTTGGACAAGAAAAATATGTCCAGTAATATTTTTAGAAATCAAGACATTTTCCAAATTCGTTCATTTTGTCAAATCATTCATAAATTTCACATCTTATGAATTAATTCCATTGTAAAGAATTGCACCTCAATGATACTTTCCATTATTAGTCTTTAGTTACAAAATTGTTATGAAATTGTGAGATAAAAATTGTTTTTATTATATACATGACACAAGCAGAGTATGATAGAAGAAGTTTATCGAAGCATTTTCAAAATTATTGGTAAATATGTATTTCATACAAGTATTGAAACTCCATGGATACGTAACCTTATTAAGTTATGAACAATGTGTTGAACAACGAATACTATTTATTTTTTAAATCAAGAATTTATTATGTCTCAAAATTTATTTATTAGTTATTTAATGGACACTTCAAAATGAATACTCGTTATAATGTCTCTCGCCTTTTAACAACAATTACTTTCAAGGAAATTACTTTAGCACTGTAGTTTATTATAATCTTTGAAATCTTATTTAACTTTATTTAATACATTTGATCTATATTTGGGCGAAAATAAGGGAATGACAGAAAACAAACACATCTGCCAGCATAATTTCAAAATTCACATTGGGAGGCATTTACAGATTTTTAGGAATATAAGAATTGTCTTCAAAAAAAAAGAGAAACGAAGAAAGCTATCTGTCACATTCTATAAAATTTTTGTGACATCAATTATTAGGTCAACTATTCTATGTAAGCCTTTAGATACATGTTCATATGTAAAATATGGACGACCATTTTCAAAGTTCATCGAAGTTAGAAAAATGTGCCAGGGCAACTGATTCTTGAAATTTTCTTATAAACAGATACTGTTCTATTTCACTCTTATCAGAATCATCATTCTCATTCTCATCCTTATCTCGTTCCCGATCCTCCACTACAATAGAAATCAAATGGAATAAGCAATGATCATTGTCTACAACAACGAAAACTTGATGCTGATCATCATCCGTGAAGACAATCTTGAACAATTTTGTGAATACGTCCCAAAGTTTTTCTACAAGGAGAGCTTCGGTGCCTTTTTATACAATAGTATTGAATACTTTACACATCTTGTTTGATTACCATTTATCATAAGTTGAAAAATCTTTTAGCACTACGTGTTCAAATATTTACAAAAACCATGAGTATTACAAATACAATGCCGGAAATTCAAGAAAACTTTAATTATGCTTTTTTTTTTAATTTAAACTTGTTAATTCCATCGCCGGAGTCAAATATTAAGACAGGAGAAAAAAACACGTTTTTTTAACGGACGTAAAATTTTATAATTTATTGAAAACTAGTTTCGGCTAAAAAGCCATCATCAGTTCCAAACGCTACAAATTTTGTTACAATTAATTATTATATGATTATACAAAGTGAAGAAAAACTTACTCAATATTAAAAACAACGATATGCGAGAAACAAATTACAATGATCTTTTTAGACAAGATACAACTACAAATTATAAATTAGATATTACATTATTTTATAGGAAGTATAATTCTTACCCTGTTATTAAATGTGACAGAATAAATTTAATTAATTTATTTAGTATTTTTTAGTATTTTTTAAAAATCAACCACTCTATTGTAACGATGTTAAATATGGCGACTTGTGATTATCAACTTGAAAAGTTTTACTTTTGATACGCATGTTAATTCTTAAAATTGCGTGGAAGTTGTTTGTTTTATTTCAAATTTTTTTTTTTTAATTTTTGAATAAAGGCTTGAAGTTAAGATCGATTTGTTCATTAATGATATTTAAGTTTTTATGTTTGTAAATTTCAAACGCTTCCAACAACTTCATTTTAAAACCTTTGTTGCACTTATGTAAAAGTTTTGTTTTTTCAAGATCTATATTATGATTATTATCTTTAATGTGTTGGAATACGGATGAAGTCGTCATATTTATTATTTATATTATATCATATTTATTATATCATATTATATACTACATACTACACTACATTTCGTGGGTTTTCTATAATGTAGTGCTACTATATCTAATGATTCTTTCCATCCTGCACAACAAAAAATAGCTGCATTCAATTGTTATATCAATCGCCTGTTCAATTTGGAATTAGATAGTAGAAAAATGAATAATGAAATCGAATTAATAAAATTTATTGCAGTTGAGAATGGTTTTAGTGAAAAAAACTATTGATAAACTTATCAAAAAAACATTGTTAAAGCGTGATCCTTTATATAAAAAAGAAAATAACAATATAATTTACAAATCATTCACGTTTAATAATTACATTGATCGATTGAAAAATATCTTAAAGAAATATTATATCACACCTGCTTACAAAACTCCTAATAATCTATACTCAAAACTTAATACGAAAAATGAAGATAAACTCAATAATAATGGTGTATATAAGATCTTTTGTAAAGACTGCGATGCTATTTACATTGGTGAAACTGGACGAAAATTAAAAATCAGACTTAAAGAACACTTAAATATGACGACTTCATCCGTATTCCAACACATTAAAAATAATAATCATAATATAGATCTTGAAAAAACAAAACTTTTACATAAGTGCAACAAAGGTTTTAAAATGAAGTTGTTGGAAGCGTTTGAAATTTACAAACATAAAAACTTAAATATCATTAATGAACAAATCGATCTTAACTTCAAGCCTTTATTCAAAAATTTAAAAAAAAAAATTTGAAATAAAACAAACAACTTCCACACAATTTTAAGAATTAACATGCGTATCAAAAGTAAAACTTTTCAAGTTGATAATCACAAGTCGCCATATTTAACATCGTTACAATAGAGTGGTTGATTTTTAAAAAATACTAAAAATTTTTCAAATTTTATTTGATTGTTAGTAATAATTTAGTTCTAATTAAATTTATTCTGTCACATTTAATAACAGGGTAAGAATTATACTTCCTATAAAATAATGTAATATCTAATTTATAATTTGTAGTTGTATCTTGTCTAAAAAGATCATTGTAATTTGTTTTTCTACGACAGTGCGGAATGTCTTACTTTCGATGAGCCAAACCGGTGTTGAAAGTGGCACTTTACCGCACTAGTGCGGAAAATCCAACTTTCCGCACTAGTGCGGCAAAGTAACTTTTCCGCACTCTACTTTCCACACTACTTGTTCTTTACCGACAATAATTGTTTTCAAGTACAATTTTGGATTTTTCCATAAATTGTACTTGACTTGGGATTCGAACCCAAGACTGACCGTTTCGAATGTCGACTTGCTTACCACTGCGCCACTCGCGGTTCAAATTTAAATATATTAAATTGTCTTTATAACATAATTTTGACATAGACACTTGTTTATACTGTAGTCATAGTAACTCTCCTTACATTTAAAGTCAATGGTAGGTTGATAATTATTAAAAATTTTATTAGTTAGTTTTTATTTAATTTTTTTAATTATTTTCCGCGATTTTGGACTGTCGTAGAAAAAATAGTATACAATACACGGTCAGAAAGTTTCGTTGCAGAACTCGTGTGAACGTTGCAGCACTCGCTTCGCTCGTGCCGCAACGTGTTCACACTCGTTCTGCAACGATTAACTTTCTGACCTTATATTGTAATATACTATTCTCGCATATCGTTGTTTTTAATATTGAGTAAGTTTTTCTTCACTTTGTATAATCATATAATAATTAATTGTAACAAAATTTGTAGCGTTTGGAACTGATGATGGCTTTTTAGCCGAAACTAGTTTTCAATAAATTATAAAATTTTACGTCGGTTAAAAAACGTGGTTTTTTCTCCTGTCTTAATATTTAATTACGCTGTTAAAAAAATTAGTACTACAGATATATTAAATTATTCGTGGTACAAATTGTAAACTTCTTGTTTTTATAAATCATTGAATATTATTCATGGCAAATATAAAACGTTTTGCCTAACAAAAGAGAAATTCAAAAAAAAATTCATTGATACTAGATCAAAGATTAAAAAATAAGTTAATAAGTTAAGTTCACCGTTAGCGTGCATTATGGACGAACCTGACATTCGAAACTCATTGAAAAATAATAAATAATATTTTACTAAGAGTGCTCATCAAATTCAAAATGTGAATGGGTTTCGTATGCTACATTTTGTTTTATTCAGACATTCATATTTTATTCATATAATAAGTGCCATTTTAGGTCTCCAGATTTCTCTGACTCTTTTCTGGGTAAAGAAAGTACAGTGAAAAATAAGTATACCTTTATGATGTAGCTATTGTGTTTAAATCAATCCCAAAAATAATTGCTTTATGTGCTGACACGTTTTCGTGTGATTGATCTAAATTCTCTTAGTTGGAACAAGAATTATATACATTTAAAGAGTATGACGGTATGAACTGCAATTAGTTGGTTATTCCCCGCATTTTGATTTTCTTGTTTCATTTGATTGAAATAAATGAATTTTTATTTCGTGTCAAAACAGATATTTGTAAGCCACATTCTCCTCTGTGTTATAACCAGGTATAATTTGGAAAGGTATTAAAATACTGCGAAATTAATGGCAATGTAAAAGATTCAATTTTCTTCAGTGATCATTTGAAAATAAATTGGTTCATAATTCACAATCAGACATTAAGACGATCGATAATTCAATTCCATGTCAAAATTCACCGGCTATAATTAATACATCCTATATATAGAAAGGTCTACGTCGTAATGGATGATTTAAAGGTAAGTCTTATAGTAAATAATTGGAGCATTTTTCAAACGACCCTTCAACCAGTGATAATCATAGCGCATTTAAAAATTGGCCAAAAACTGTACGTTTTAGACGGTTTTGCGATTTCTAAATATTAAATATTCACGTCAGATAACTCAAAATGATTGAAGGATCCTTTTGTCACTGATGTTCCTCGTTTTCCGTCATTCCGTCCTATAACAGTTGTTCTTGTTTTGCACTTCTCTTCTAAAAAGCTATGCAGAACAGTCAAAATAATAATAATAAGAAAGATACTCGCCAGAACAAAATTTTTGAAGACCAAGTATTCATTTTTCTCGTGATATGGGATTTATTTATTAATTATTTAAGTAAAACTAAAACTCAGACATGGGAAAACAATTTGAAATTCTAATATTCGCAAAAAGAACATTGGAAATGTATTTCAAGTTTAAAAAGTAAATGAAAATTTGCCAAGCATGTTGTTACAATTAATCACAATTTTAATAAATTTTCAATTTTATATACAAAATAAAAAATCAAATCTTAAACCAATAGAACAATTTTACATTAATTCATTTACAATCATTTTTTTTTTTTTTTTATTTAAAATTTAACCTCTAATTATTTTTTCATAAATTTATCTCAATTTAGCTTTTATTATTTAAATATTTTTACCATTTTATTATTTTATATCATCTTAATCAATTTTTATATTATCTTGGCAAGAATTTGTTAAAATTAAAAACGAAATAATTAATTATTTTATTGGATATGATGACCAAGCAAGAAGTTATTTTACAAAATGTGAAATTGAAAAAAAAACCATTGAACACATAAATTCGGCATGTAGTATTTTGGCCGAAAGAGAGTATTTGGAACGACACAATACAGTAGCTCAACATCTGCACTATAATATTTGCAAATTTTGCAAAATAGAAGTTGTGGGAAAATGGTATTTGCATAAACATAAACCTCAAGAAGTAACAGAAATACCTGCTGTGACAATATGACAGGATACACAAAAAAAGCTGACAAAATAATCAAGTATAGAGACTTGCAGATTGAAATTCAATGTTTATGGAATATGAAGGCTAAAATTATACCTGTAATGATTGGAACAACTGGATTGGTTTGGTCAAATTGATCAAAAATTATTAGTGAAGTACCTGGTCAACATAACATCAAGATTTTGCAGAAAACTTTATTGTTAAGAACAGCCCATATTATTAGAAAAGTCATCCATAGATAAAAAAATGTAAGACCTTGGTCAAGAATTATGGTATATTTCTGGCATATATTTTATTACTTTAATATTTATGTTAAATATTTTCTACAGGTTAAGCAAATAGATAGGCCCATTGGAGAGATAGACAGAGGGATAGTAAAATGAGAAATGGGGATGATTTCTATCATATGGAGATGAACGGCGGAATAAGATTGAAATGTATTCGATCTCTTTAATGGCTTATATCATCTCCATTGCTAATAATCGTCCAAATTTCTTATTTTATTTTTGACAATTTAATCCGCCATGTTTGTCTATAATTATCTCTAATTTTCAACCGAAGCCTACTTGATCCTTTAGTAAATCAATGCTTGTAATGCTTATTCAGAGATATTGCGTTTTACGTATATACAGGTCGATCCAAGAATCTATGGAGAGTAGCTGTAACTTTTTTCTTTATTGATAGAATTGAATGATTTTAACAAGAACTTGAAGGGGAACACCCAGGCTACCTGTTGGAGGTGGAACCACCCTCCTACGATAATTAGAAATTAGGAAAATTGATGTCAACTTTCGAAAATTACGTAATATTCGATGAAAATCTCTTGCCCTTAAAAATTCAAAATCAACTAAATACGAAAATAGTATTTACTTTTTGAAAAATCAATTAACCTTTGCTAGAAAAAATCCAAAATTTTGTGAATTATTCGAAGGGGTGATCGAACTGCTCTAAAAATCTAGGCCAGGGAATCCCTTGCCCTACCGGCAATAAATTTTAAACGACAACATTTGAAGGATCACACCATTTGGGCAATTCGACACACTGAACATCTGGTTTTGTGTTATTCTTCTTCTGCCTGTGTCGTCTCTGTTTATTTTATTTTTTCGAAGCATAAAATAGTATTTAGGAAATTTGCAAAATAAAATTTTTTCTTTATAATTCATGAGCACCTATGAATTCCAGACATTTTATTTAACATAACTGATTATGTACACGTTGTAGTAATTAATAATAAAACATTAAATAATTAATCAATAAGAAAAAAACGAAAATAGACAATAATAATAATAATAATAATAATAATAATAATAATAATAATAGTAATAATAATAATAATAATAATAATAATAATAATAATAATAATAATAATAATAATAATAATAATAATAAATAATAATAATAATCTCAACAACATTTCAGGAGGTATAGACAGGAAAACGTTTTTAATTCGTGTCTTCAGTTCATGTTCATTCTGTGGCTCGGATTGGAAAACCTGTTGTTTTACATGCCCCCATAAAAAGAAATCACATGGAGTCAGGTCCGGTGATCGGGCTGGCCAGTGTATGCTTCCTCCACGACCAATCCATCTTTCAGCAAATCTATTGTCTAAAAACTGGCGAACTATTCTCGCATTATGAGGTGGCGCCCCATCATGCATGTAGACCATTTCGCCACGTACATTTAATGGTAAATTATCAAATAATTCGTACAATTGTGACTGTAAAAACTGTAAATATCTAGTGCCAGTTAAATGTTCATTAAAAAAAGCAGGTCCAACTATTCTTTCCCCTAAAATCCCACCCCACACGTTCACAGAGAAACGTCTCTGATGATCCACTGTCCTGGTCCAATGCGGATTTTCTACCGCCCAATAGAAACTGTTGTGCCGACTAACTGTTGAGTTGCTGTGGAATGTCGCCTCATCGGTGAATAAAATATTCATGGAGTAATATTCGTTCATTTCACTTTTACTTAAAATAGTTTCACAAAAATTGACCCTTTTTGCTAAAATAAGTTTTCAAAGCAATAATGTGATTCAAAGACGCCTATACATAGCAGCAATTTATTTATACCACTGGTATAATTTAATGAATTCAGTTGTAATTTGACATCTGTAATTCTAGTTCGGAATTTATTTTGCAAATTTCCTAAATACTATTTTATGCTTCGAAAAAATAAAATAAACAGAGACGACACAGACAGAAGAAGAATAACACAAAACCAGATGTTCAGTGTGTCGAATTGCCCAAATGGTGTGATCCTTCAAATGTTGTCGTTTAAAATTTATTGCCGGTAGGGCAAGGGATTCCCTGGCCTAGATTTTTAGAGCAGTTCAATCACCCCTTCGAATAATTCACAAAATTTTGGATTTTTTCTAGCAAAGGTTAATTGATTTTTCAAAAAGTAAATACTATTTTCGTATTTAGTTGATTTTGAATTTTTAAGGGCAAGAGATTTTCATCGAATATTACGTAATTTTCGAAAGTTGACATCAATTTTCCTAATTTCTAATTATCGTAGGAGGGTGGTTCCACCTCCAACAGGTAGCCTGGGTGTTCCCCTTCAAGTTCTTGTTAAAATCATTCAATTCTATCAATAAAGAAAAAAGTTACAGCTACTCTCCATAGATTCTTGGATCGGGCTGTATATTACGATGACAGAAAATCTTAGAAACTTTAAAATTTTTTTCTCAACAATTTTCTCATGTAACCTCCCACAATTTTTACATGTCTATACGCAGAAAAATATGCTCTTCCAGAAAAAAAATTTAAAAATAGGGATTCTAATTAAAAAAAAAATAATGATGACGCCATTTCTTCGCGATGGTAACTGGTAGCGTCATTTTGACCTCATCGCAAATAGGCAAGTAAAAAATAAAAATTTACCTGCCTCGGCGTTTTTCAAAAATTTGATAAATAAAAAAGTTATTTGCATTATGCGAAACCTTTCGATCACAGTGTATGTGCCTCCGACGAGCAATATGTTTTGTATTACAGCAATATCCCCTTTTGCAAGACAGCAACAATTGTACTTTATGCTAAATTTTATAGAAATAAATTCTTTCAGTATTTAGCTGAAATCAGTTTTTCTTTCAGCCAATTTTCAAAACCCAATAACTTTCTTATTTTAAATAGAATGGTATATTTTTCTTTCCACGGTTAGATAGAGAAAAAAATTCTGCATCGAATCATATAAGCATTCCCTATACCTATTATTGATAATTTTTCAGTTATTCAAGATTTTCGATTTCTAATCATTTACCCCCTGAAACGAAATACTAAAACATAGTAAGCTTGGCGAAACAACCTTCTGTCACAATTAACCTCAAAATAGTTAATTATTTTTATATTTTTTGTTTAAAAAATCATAGAAAAAATTGACAAATAAGTAAATTAAAATTAATTGGATTTTCTTTTCATGTAAAATTGACTGAAATCGCTGAAAAAAACGTACAAAATAATCATTGTTAACCTCAAATGCGACATTTAATATCATTTTGCTAAGCCTCCTATGCATTTCTTTAGAGGCGAATTATTAAGGGGATGCAGCAGCAAACGGAAAACAATGTAACTTTTTTATTTTCCAAAGGATTTCAATGTTCTAAACGGTATTTAAAAGGCATTTCAAGAGAGAGGGAAATACATATATGATTTTTTGAAATTCGGATGTAATTTTGAGTTACAGAAGGAAATATAGAAGCATGTTTTTTAGCATTTTTTACAGTTTTTTTATATTTTCCTTCATAACTTGGCAAATATTGCTTATTTTCTAATGAATTTCACACAACATGTGGCCAATTAAAAGCGCTTTCCAAATCTGTTAGAAATTTTCCGATCGCATTGTTAGTTTTCCGGAAAACTGATGAAAAATGTTGACATACTAATTTTGTTTTTTTACGGACAGTTTTAAACTTAGACAACTGAACCAGGGCTTGTTTGAAAGCTAATGAATAGCAGATTATTTTGAAAATAGCTTGAGATTGAAATTCGGAAAATTGCTGGAAATTTATGGTGACGAATCTATTGTCTATTATTTTTATCTGTTAAAAATTAATTATTTTTGTATAAAGCGTATTGAAATTTATAGATTATTTCATTAGCTTTCCAACGGTACCATTGTTGCTGCAAAAAAGTGAAAATCTTCTGGAAAATTAGTGATTAAAAAAACTATGTTTTTTATGTGGAAAGCCGACAGTGATAGTTCGATAACAACTCGCCAGAGTATAATATTAGCCACAAAAATGGGTTTCTTCCAGCGGCTCACAGATGTCAGCAGGTCTCTTTCTGCAATGTTGTCAAATTATTTTTTCTGTCTGAGGCCTTACCTTTGCCATCTTATTATTGCATGGATAATTGGAGAAAAAAAAACAATAAACTGGTTGTATATAACTAACTTTAACAATTAACAAAAAAAAATAGTCGCTATTTTAATTGGAATGTTAAAAAAAGAAAATTGTAATTTTTTTTTACAAAAAAATAAACGATTTTAGCAAATTGGCGACTAATTTTTTTGTTAATTGTTAAAGTTAATTATATACAACCAGTTTATTGTTTTTTTTTTCTACAATTATCGATGCAATAATAAGACGCCAAAGGTGTGGCCTCAGGAACAAAAACAAATTTGGCAACATTGCAGAAAGGCGAGATGACAGACTTTGGAGCCCCCTTTCCGCCAATAGATGTAATTCATTTTTGTGGTTTGGAGACTTGCTATTCAACTAGTTCTTCACACGATAAACATAGTTTGGTTTATCACGAATTTTCCAGAAGATTTTCACTTTTTTGCAGCAACAATGATACCGTTGGAAAGGTAATGAAATAATCTATAAATTGCAATACACTTTATACAAAAATAATTATTTTTTAACAGATAAAAATAATAGACAATAGATTCGCCACCATAAATTTCCAGTAATTTTCCGAATTTCAAATTCAAACTATTTTCAAAATAATCTGCTATTCATTAGCTTTCAAACAAGCCCTGGTTCAGTTGTCTAAGTTTAAAACTGCCCGTAAATAAACAAAATTAGTATGTCGAAACCTTTCATCAATTTTCCGGAAAACTAACAATGCGATCGGAAAATTTCTGACAGATTTGGAAAGCGCTTTTAATTGGCCTCATGTTGTGTGAAATTCATTATAAGATAAGCTATATATGCCAAGTTATAAGGGAAAATATAAAAAAAAACTGTAAAAAATGCTAAAAAACATGCTTCTATATCTCCTTCTGTAACTCCAAATTGCATCCGAATTTCAAAAAATCATATATGTACTTCCCTCCCTCTTGAAATACCCTTTTAACTACCGTTTGGAACATTGAAATCCGTTGGAAAACAAAAAAGTAATCCTGCTTTCCGTTTGTTCCGTTTGTTGATGCATGCCCTTAATAATTTTTAACAATAAATCCATCAAAATATTTGGGTCTTTTGATATTTTTCAAGCCATCTTGTATTATTACTTTATGAAAAATTTATGTCGAAATTTTGCCAAGATGATCTGTTATCTATATCATCAATATTTAATCATTTATTTTGTTTTTCTGTCATATGAAATAAACCATTAGTTGTTATGTCACTTGATGTAAATTTATCTGTGGTAACATGGAATATTTTTTTTAATCAAGAAGAGTTTCTTTCTATTATTTTATCATCCCGTTTTGCTACAATTTTTGTACCGTGTATATACGGCTTAGAATCATAAGATTGAGTCAATATATTTTTCTTCAGTTGTTTACATAATCATCAATTTCAGATTCATGTTTTTTTCATTTATCTTTTTCTTTTTCCTTCTGCATTATATCTCTTGTAGTATTTATTACTTCAATAAAAGGAAATCGCGCAAATTTATCAAGAATTAATATTATATATATATATATATATATATATATATATATATATATATATATATATATATATATATATATATACCATTAAGAAGCGGTCCTGCAAAATCAATATCTACTTGTTCCAAAGGATATTTAACAATTCTAGCTGTTTAATTGGATCTCTGTTCTTCTTCTGTTATTGAGAGACATATTCAACATTCTTTAACATATTTTTCAACTAATTCATCAATTTTAGGAAACTAAACCTTAGTTCGTAATAATTGTTTAGTGATTACAATTAAAAAATGACCTTTATGTGCTAACACGAAGGCTTTTTGGTTCAAATTTTTAGCTTAAAATAATTCTTCTTTCTTAGAATTATGCCATTAGCTTTATTTAATTCATTTCTGCTTTTATAATAAACTTTTATTAACATCATTAATGTGTTATTATTCTGTATCTCTTTTTGTACTTGCTCTAAACTCATAAATATTGGTAAACTCGTTTTAATAACAAAATTTATTAACTTTTCTATTTCTTCTAATTTTTTATAGTCTTTTTTATTTAATGTTTGTTTCGAATTTCTTGATAAATAATCGACTGGATTAGATTTACCTTGTTCATGTTTAAAAACGAACTGATATTGTTGAATTTTCATACATAATCTTTCAAATCATGAATTTGGCTAAGATTTTCTGTTTTCAAGTCCTGTAATTTAATTAATAGATCGTAACAGTTCAATTTAATATCTAATAAATAAAATAATAATTATAATCTTTGATTTTGGTTCAACAGATTATAGACAATAGAGTTCTTATAAAATTTTTGTATCATAATTACAACGGGCCCAAAATGCGAGTAATCAATATTGTAATTTAATACTGAAAAACTGAAAAAAAACGACTTTATTAGTGGTACTTGAAATACTGAAATTATTTGATGCAAAATTGTTTAAATCTTCTACGGGTTGAACGTGACTGAACACTTGTCGGGTACCAATATAACCAAAAGAACACATTGATAATTTAAAAAGTTAGATAAATCAACTCAAGCTTGAGTTGGAATCAAAAAGTATGCAACTTGTAATTGTTTGAAATTCAACTGGAGGTTTACCGGAATCGAAACATCTTCTAGGTGCTTCAAATTACAGTGACTGGAAATTTTATATGAAATTTTTTTTTTGTTGATGCCAGTTTATCGAATCGAAAGGAAACGAAACTATTAATCCTGATACAGATCTCAGAGAACTTGTTAAGATCAACATGTCCATTATAGCAAACGTAGCACCAGATCCTAAAAACTTTTAGAAAACATATATGAAGATAAAGGAACAGGGCGTTTATCAGGTTTATATCCAAAATTATTTAGAGTAAAATGAATCATTTAAATCAACACAAGACTATATCGATCCCATTGTTGAACAATTGGAAAATATTGAGAGATATTGTAGTTGGAGACATTATTCTGGAAGGACTTCCTGGTCAACTTTAACCACTCATTTTAGCTATTTAAGGCTCAAATCAAAGAACAGATTTTGTAAAAAAAATTTATTACAAGATTATTAGAAGAATTTAACTGAAAATACAGATATATTGAAATAATTCTTTGAGCACAAGTGTACATCATCAGAAAAAAATTAGGATTTTCACAATTCATCTCATACAAATCAATTTGTTGTAATGCATTATCAAGTTCTTTACTCTAAACTTATAAATCTATAAATTATAAATCTATACAATTATTAAATAAATTACAAATACATGTAATGGTTTCTATCGATTGTCCTGCAAGTGCAAACGCTAAACCTCCAATGCCAACAAATAAAAATCCGACTGCTATTATAACAAGTTCGAAGCAATCATAAGTACCCTTGAATTTTTGTTTGTTAACATATTAAATTTGTTATAATTCGAAATAAGCGAAAACTAAAACTTACAGCTACTAATAAGCCACAAATGGAAAAAATTAGAGCAAAATTGGAGACTTCTTTAATTTTCTTATATCCACATTTAAAATATTTCGTTACGTCAAAATTTTTTAGTGTGTGTTAATTAAAAACAAAACGTTGTTTAACGAAAAACGTTGGGCCATATTATATGAGTTCTGACTGAAGTCGTGCAAAAACAAATACAATTGAAATATTTTGATTACAACCATGTATCACTAATAATAAAATTGTTATAAATTTAACAAACGATATTGATAAATCCCCGATTATATAAATTAAATTATTTCTAATCTATCAACTAACATTTCTTTCTTTCGTGTAAATTTCAAATTTATTCTACAATTCCTACGTTGTCAAATTGAAGACTGAATAATCAATTAATTGATTATTTCGTAACTTTCCAGTGAGTTTAACTCAAACAAAACACGTATACTTTCTCTAATTTATTTTTGTTACAAGTCTCGAAAAGCCGTTTTGAAATTGTTATTATTTTTCTTACCAGAAACTTCGATTGTTGACTTCTGTTTAACCGATTGGCTTCAAATTTGCGATGATTTTCCAACAGAAACGAAATAAATAAAAACAAAATTTTAGGAAACATTGTTTATTTAATTCAGATCAACAATATAATATGTGAAAAATACAATTTAGTTGTCCTTAAGACTTATAAATGTTGACAGTATAGTATAAATCCCCCTTATAACCTAAAGAAAATCAAATTAATTCAGTACTTACAATTAATAATTAAAAAATCGTTAAATATTTACAGTTAATTCCAACTCAAAATTCATTGAACTCTTTTCAGAGAATTTGACTGAAACTTTTCTAAATAAAGTTTACGATTCTTACAATTCATATTATACCAATCAATATATTGTACAGGATTATTCAATTTGTCTGTCTGAAATAAAAATTTTATTTCATTCATTACTAACAGAATCAAAAAAAATATATAAAAATGCGTACTATATTTTCGATAGATTGTCTTGCTAGAATAATAGTTGAAGCTGTTGTAGCACCACTTAAGCATTCTAAACCAACAAGAAACAGTTCAAATGGATTGTATGAATCTTTAAATAGTATATTGAAAAATAAGTTTCAGAAGTCCATAATTCCTGCACGACACCAAGTTTAAAAAACGAGTGCGGTAGCAGGAGTTTTTTAATAGTCGAGTGCAGGAATTGACTTCTGAAACGAATTTTTCATACTATTTTTCCTATTTTGCGCCCCTTTGTACCCTTTTTTAATAAAAATTGAACGCTTAAAATTTAGGGAATTTTATAGAAGTTGGTATTAAATAAAACAAATGAAAGTTCTACTTGACGATTTTTAACTTTTATTTGTAAAACGAGTTGATTTTCAATTGTTTAAGTCTCCATATTACGACTTTTAATAAAGTAATAATGTGTGACGAATTATCGTGTACTCCACCAGAATTACGTGATATTGTTGAAAATGGTATCAATGATTTACTTCCCGGTAAATCAAAAATAAAATATGAACATTGTTATCAAAATTTTCAAGAACGGTGTAAAAATAATTTGAAATAAATGAAAGTTGTTTTCACGTTAATCAAGTGGTCTGCATTTCTGTCAAAGAATGACATTTGAGATAGTCGACAGTGTTACCAACTTCGAAAAAATAAATTATCCCAGATTTTCCGCACTCAAAGTAGTTGGGAAATTTCCATTGCTTCACTACTTTTAGTGTGGAAATGATTTTATTTCAACGCAAAATAGGAAAAATTCATTATTAATTCTATTTGGTGTAGAATTTAAAAAATTTGCTTACTAAAAGTAAACGAACAGAAAATAACAAATAATGAATTGATTTACGTTAAAATCTCTTGGTGTCGTTTAATATTAAGGGTGTAATGTTGTTTAATTTCACATTGATAATCTTCATCATCAATTAAATGCTTTAATGCCGATAAATCCTTCGAACTATTCATCAAATCAAGTGAAGTATGCCCAAACAGCTGAATCTAATATTTTATATGTTGTGTATAATAAATAACTTGATAACAGTGGGAGTGATAAATTGAAATTATGCTAATTGTAAGACACGTTGCAATTTTGTAAACTTTTGTAAACAATTTCGAATAATTAGGAGTGTAATCGCTGACGAATTTTACTGGCAAACAAAGATCATAATCGTTTGGATTTAAGTAGAAAAAAAAGCAAAAAATAAACGTGAACAGTATATAGATAATTGCGAAAATTTCAAGAAATTTTATTTCTTTTTTATCATGATATCTGCTTCTTTTGAAACACTATCAATCGACCACAGGTACAATTCGTCAAATAGATTTTCAACTAATTTCGGTTTTAGTAGCCGTGTTAAAATTGCTGCAATTCTCTAGAAAATCAGTGAATTTTACTTTGTAGTCAGTCTTGTTAAATACAAAATTACTTACATATAACAAAAGAAAGAACATGGGTCCATATCGTATGAATTCTTCCAAATCAAAATTGTGTAAAAATAAATAAGCTTGTAATATTTAAATGAAACCGTGTATAATTGACAATAAAATTAATAGAAATTTAACGAAACGATATTGGTAAATCCCCGATGATATAATAGTATATTAAAAAACCAGTGTCATAAGTCGATAATTATTGCACGAGTCCAAATTTATAAAACGAGTGCGGTAGCACGAGTTTTCTTAAGGCGAGTGCAATATACGACTTATGACACGAGTTTTTTATACTATTTTTTCTGTTTTGTCTATTTTGTGCCCTTTTTTTACAAAAAAAAGTTTGAATTATGAAATTTAGGGAATTTGGTGGGAGTTGGTGTTACGGATATAACAGTTGAACATTTGAAAATTAATGTGTATTTTGTTTAGTATTTTTGACAGTTGTCAATAACAATAAAAACGTAACCAACCTTAAGAAAAAAAAATTACCACATTTTCCTTTATTTCACAGTGTATCGAAAAGTACTTGTTTCGATACATTAGCGAGTTGAATAACATCGCTATTATTGACGCAAAACAGAAAAAAATATTTATTTTTAATCCATCAACTGACATTTCCTTCTTTTGTGTAAACTTGATATTTATTGTCCAGTTTCTCTGTTGTCAACTTGAAGACTGAATAACATGAATAGATAAGCAGATATTTTCCACCCTTGACGTTTATTTTAATGACTATTTAATTGATTTTTTCGTAAATTTCCAGTGGGTCCAACTCAAACAATATAGGTATGCTTAGCCTAATTTACTTTAGTTATAAGTTGAGGAAAGTCGTTTTCAAATTATTGTTATTTTTACTAGAAGCTAAGATTTTCGAATTTTATTCGTTGCTATAATGTTACCACGGTTAAACATTTGCGGAGAGATTTGTGAATAATCCATACCAATTTGATAAATTACATTTTTATTAACAATTGGATTTCAGTTTTAGTTATTATTAAATAATTATAATAGCTATATTTAAGTAACAATGGATACAAAATTATAGTTTATCAAATTAATAGAAATTATGGAATTAAAAAGACTGATCTATTAAAGAAGATTAATGGTTTTGCGTCGAAAATCCGTTACCTACAGAATACCGACTATAATTTCACAATTAGTTTGATGAATTTGACAATTAATTTATTCAAATATTATTGAAATATTAATTTTTGAAAAAAATTCTTGTAGTGGAATTCGAATATGTGTGGTTTTGTATGAACATTATATCATCAATATTCTTAAATTGGTGAAGATCTACAGGGTAGCTCCATAAACTTCCATATTCGCAAAATAAAATCTCACTGTCAACACTTTGTTAATCATAAATAACTACCACTGCATTTTGTATATCAGTCGTAAACTTTAATAAATGGATAAAAGCCGAAAATAGCAGTTTCTAATAATTCTAATGGCAATTTAAATACGATTTTTCTAGAGTTATAACCACAATAAATTAGACGTGTTTTGTTTGAGTTAAACTCACTAGAAGGTTAGGAAAAAATCAAGTAATTAATTATTAAAATAAATGTTAAGGATATAAAATATTTCCTCTATTCATTATACATGGCTCTGGTCAAATATTGCAAGCTTATTTATTTTTACACAGTTTCAATACAGTTCATACAGTATGGACCTGGGTTCTTTGTTTAGTTCTATGTAGGTAAGTGATTTTTATTTGTAATCGAAATTTGAAATTTCGATTTTTCAGGGAATTACAAAGATTTTAACATTGTTGATAAAAACGAAATTAATTGAAAATTTATTTAAAGATTTTTACAATTGGTCTTTTGATAGTGAATCAATAGAAATAGAAATCAGAATAAAGAAGGAGACGAAATTTTGCAATTGTCAACACATTTTTCACATTAATTGTTGCTTTTCTTTTTTATATTAACCCCAATGGTTATAATTTTTATCTGTTAGTGAAATTTTTTGTTGATGATATTCCAAAATATTTAAAATTACTAAGACAATTTTGTAAAATAACCATTTGTTTACTAATTTTAGTTTATGTAGCTCATTGTTATCAAGCTGTTTGTTATTCACAACATATGAAATTTCAAATTATCTTACTCAGTGATCATATAAATGAAATAATAAAATGTTCAAAGAGAAATTTCATAATAATGGTACATCCATGCGATAATTTGTACCATCAACGTGAAATTAAGAAATGTTTGGTATTTTTAATTAAACGCCATCAAGAGGTGTAAATCAAACAATTATTTTAATATTAATATTAATATTACACCGCCATTCATCGTTAAATTCAACACACTGAGAAAAGTTTGGCTCGACGACTAAGGGTTGAACCCAGGACCTCTTGTTTGCCGGACGAATGCTCTGACCACTAAGCTACCGAAGAGCCGCGATAATCAAAGTGTTTGATATCTGCTCGCGTTTGCATTCGTATCATCCGGCTGAAATTTAAATTTAGAATCAAGAAGGCTTTTTTGGAGATTTTGAAAATTGCCTGAGTTATCGCGGAAAAACCAACTGGTTTTTCTGCCATTGTTTTCACTTATAAAAATTAATTATTTTGCTTTGAAATACATACGGTTAGGTTGATAATTTTGTCCTCTTTTCGATTGATGCATTATTTTTGTAAAAAATGTTGATTTCTCGAAGAAAATGGAATGAAAATTCAGTCTCTTTGTTTATGTATTATCAAGCAAGATAACCCGCCATACTGGTAGACAGTGCGTGTTTGCCAAATCGAATTGTGTGTCTTGTCTTGGATTGAGTATCGATGATTCCACAAACTTTCGATTAGGCAAACCCGCACTGTTTACGTGTGGAATCGGAAAATTTCTTGAATATTTGGAAAGAACTTTTTATTTGATATCTAACAGTACAAGGATTTTTGCAAAATAATCAAAATTGGCCTAGTTATAAGAGAAAATACAAGAAATTATACAAAAATACGAAAAAAAAATATTGTTAGGTTTTTGTCTGTAATTCAAATTTGTTTCAATATTTTGAAAAACGAATATTACCGTTAGGGGCTATAAGAAATGCTTTTTTCAAAAATCTGTTTGCGGTTGTCGTAGCTTTAAGGACGAGTGAGAAATCGTTTCACATTTTCGCCGGTAAAAACTTTAAGATGTACCCCGTTCCCTTGAGAGTAACAAATTGATTGGTATAACATGAACAATGAGAACCGCAAAATCCATCAAACTATATCATTTGTGCACAGAAAATAATCTCCGTCAAATTCCTCGAGAATTATTCAATTAATTTTGCCTTAGCATTAACAGTAAATTTTAGTTGTTTTATAAATCATGCCAATTAATTTGTCTTTATTTAAAGGTATATATGCGTTCGTTGGTTTACCAAGGGAGAAATTCTCAAATGTTGGTCCGACGATTATCAGTTGTTAGAATAAATAAAAGTGAATATTGTAAATTTCTAAAGTTTTGTAGCTTATGTAGATGAAACCATACAATTACATTACTTTTGATAATAAGCAGCTCATGAGATTAGTCGTGTAGCATGCCTATACAGGTTAGGCAGATAGATAGGCCCATTGGACAGATAGACAGAGGGATAGTAAGATAGAGATAGACAAAGTAGGTGGACAAATATTAAAAACAATGGCGATCTGGGCCGCCTACAATTAGTCGCTTGGCCAAACAAACCACTTTCGTCCAAAAAAAATTTATGATTCGAATTTTACAAATTTTTGATAAAAACCAGCTTTAGGAGATTTACGGTCCTTGTCGCACTCTTGTGGCACATTGACTTAAACTAAGATGGAGCTATCTTTAAAATACGGTTATCCCTATTTCTGTTCCATCAATTGCTATCTAGTCGTAACATTAATAAGGCCGAAAAACTACAGTTTTTCGGCTGTTCTATCAAAGAAAGAAAATCGTGTCACTCCTAACAACAACTGGTCAACAGGATTTTCTTTTATTTTCTTTTCCTACCTTCTAACAGAAATACAAAAATTGTTGTTGAACATATTATATGAACAACCACATGCCTTCTGATATGATATTCAATTGAGACAATAAGCTAAACATTTCATAAGATCTATTCTAAAAATGTCAATACATCTGAACCTACTTTATATTTGTTAATTAATTCGATCAATGTTGCATTTGTTTGGTGACAAAAGAGTTATTAAAAATTCGCCCTAATGAATGTTACGACTAGATAGTAATTGGAGGAATAGAATTGGAATAACCGTATTTTAAAGAGTGTAACGAGGACCGCAAATCTCTTAAAGCTGGTTTTTATAGAAAATTTGTAAAATTCGAAGCAGGTAAATTCTTTTCTTTGGACGAAAGTGGTTTGTTTGGCCAAGAGACTAAGGGTGGGCGGCCCAAATCGTCATCGTTTTTAATATTTGTCCACCTACTTTGTCTATCTCACTATCCCTCTGTCTATCTCTTCAATGGGCCTCTCTATCTGCCTAACCTGTGTAGTAGCAAAAACAAAAAGATCTAGAAATATGATGTCGAGGAATCGTATAAGTCTAGGATAATTCAATAGACAAATTCCTTAAAAATTGCTGTCAACATTTAAAACCAAAAGCTGCTAAAAATGTAAATAAAAGTCAAGATTTTATCTTTAAACTTGATCAAAACTGTCTAAGCTTTCTTTTTTACAATTACAAAATAAGAGTCAAAAAATATTAACGATTAAAATATCCAAAAGTCAAATTTTCTCTTGACAAATGCTTCCTGTAAGCCATCAAAATTGTTAAAATGACAATAATTATTTCGGTCAGTAATTATAAATTTATCATGCCCAATATACAAAATTTTTGCCTTAGACGGCATTTTCTAAGGCCCTGGCAATGCCTATTCTCAAATAATTACCTTTAATGTACGAATCTTCGGAATATAATGATAAAAATAACAAAAACAAAAATTTATGCTAAAATTTTTTGAAAATAAATATCGATCAAATATTTCTATTTAATAGAACCCATTTAATTAACAATAACAACAATATAATTTATCATAGATACAAGAATTAAGTGCCAATATTTAGAATTATTGAATCCTCTCAATTTCCATCCAAAATTATCTATCTGGAAGGGTAATGAATGCTAAGAGTATAACATAACCACCTCTTATCACCTGGAAAAATCAGAATAAATTGGGATTATAACTGAAGATTCCAAATATTTACTGCTAACGTATGATTAATCGAATATTTCTCAGACAATTCAATTAAGGTTATTGTATGCAAACCAATATCATTAAATATAACTGACGATTATACCAATTGATTTGTTGTAATATTGCATTAGCTTTTCCACACTAGAATTCACTAAATTAGTTTTATTTGAATTAAAAATAAAGACATACTTACTGTATTTTCTACCGATTGTCTTGCTAGAACTAAAGCAGAAAGCTCTTGTAGCCCCACATGAGCATGTAACCAAAAATGCTTAATAATTTCTAATTTGATAATATTCTAATAGTGCAGCAATAAAACGAAGAGTTAAATTTGCAGTTGTTAATTATCGTCAAAATGCAAAACAAACCAAAAAATTTGAAATTTCTTTGATTTTATTGTGGCCACATCTATAAATTAAAATTTCAATTGAATTATTTGAAAAACTAATCGATTCACTTACATCAAAAATCTCTTGATGACGTTTAATACCAAACGCTGTTTAATTTGATATTGAATGTTTCAATTTTGAGAAATTCTCTTTCGAACATTTCATTAGTTCATTAATAGGAGCATTTAGTAAAATTACTTGATATTTAATGTGTTGCGTATAATAAATCAACTGATAACAATAAGCTTGATAAACTGAAGCTACAGCTAGAGCAAAGACGATTTTATAATTTTTTGTTAATTCTTTCGAATAATTAGGAAGAATTTTACTGGTAAATCCAAATTACAATCATTCGGATATATACGAATAAAAAGAGCAAGACTAAGCGTGAATAATGTGTAAACGATTGCAAAAATTTTAATTAAATCGCTCTCTTTCTTTATCCAGATTTCTGCTTCCTCAAAGAAGTCAACCAAATGTACAGGGTGAGGCAAATTCGATGCAACTATGGGCTATCTCGGTAACTAGGAGATAGAGAAAGACCAATCACACAGTCCCGATCCACTTTTTTCCGCTCTATTCAATGATGAAAACCAAATTAAGATATCTTCGTTTGTTTTGGAGTAAAAGGTAAAAAATGAAAATTCTGTTATTTCGTCTATTGCTTATCACTTAAATATTATAATAGATATGAAAAACACAATCATCGAAATTATTAAAAAACAAAATACACCATCGAATTCTATTAGAAAAAGTGTCTGTAGAACGTATGATTGTTTTTTTCATATCTATTATAATATTTAAGTGATAAGCAATAGACGAAATGACAGAATTTTCATTTTTGGATTATTACTCCAAAACAAAAGAAGATATCTTAATTTGGTTTTCATCATTGAATAGAGCGGAAAAAAGTAGATCTAGACTGTGTAATTAGTTTTTTTCTATTTTTCCTAGTTACCGAGATAGCCTATAGTTGCATCGAATTTGCCTCACCCTGTACAATTCGTCAAAAAAATATAAATTTCGGTTTTTCTAACAGCGTTAAAATTGCTAAAATACCTTGCCATATAATCGAATTATTTCTTAAAATTTTTCTTATTATAAAAACAATACTAACGTAGAACTAAATAAAGAATTGCGGACTGTATTGTATGAATTCTTGTAGATTGAAATCATGTAAGAACAAATAAATTTGAAGTATTTGACCAGAAACTACGATTATTAATATTGAAGTCACATCAATTCGAAGGAAGGTTTAAACATTTTATTTCCGTACCGTTCGATTAATTGTTTTAATTATAGTTCGTTCAGACAGCATAAACGATCACTGGTCAGGGTATATCGCAATCTCTCTAGACTTTCAAACTCTCAGCATTCATTCTTGTTATATCTCCGCACTCCTCTACCTCTCAAGTGATTACTTCTAATCAAAACGCAGTTTAAATACATCTATGTTGTAGACCGAGAAATTCCCATTTCAATAAGATTCGACGCATTGATTCAAGTTTTAAGTTTAGGGAGAAATGATTAATCAAATATTCTTTTTCAAGAGTCCTAACTCAGCTCTTTAAAATATCAGCAAATATAAGTATTTAATTATCGAATGCAACACTATGTGTTTAATATTTTTAATTAATAAAATGAACAATTAATGTGTCATAAATACTTTTTGATAAAGTATACTCTAAGAAAAAGTTACACACTAATATTGCGTTATGACTAGAGATAGGATCTGGCACCGTAGAGCGTGCCGGTTAAAATCTAATCTCCTGAAAAAATTGAGTAGAGCGGACTGTCGATTTATGTTATAATCAAGCGCCTTCTTCGCCAACAAAGCGGACAGCTCTATATAGACGACAGTAGAATTTTGAAAAACAGTAGACCTATAATACTAATCCGCTTGACTTATCGAAGTTTTCAACAGAATCGATTTTTCCACCATTTGTTTCTCATTGCCCTTCGTTTAGGTTAATAAACAGACGACTTATAAACAAAAATAAATAGACTATTAGGTAGAAATTCATAAATTATCGATAATTCTGGATTAATCTCCTAGTTTTATTAAATTTTAATAGTTGAATTTATATGTAATTGTAAAAGATTATAAGTAAATGGTAATTTGTTTGTATGTTAAAACAACGACGCCAATGCAAGGTTCAGAACGTTGAAATAATTATGAGGCGATATGTACATCCTAACACTAGTTATGGCAAATATCAGTTATGATAAATGCGCCGGGTGAATTTTACGTTATTTCTTCAAAATTTTAGAAACAATTTAAATTTAATCAACTAAATATTCAAACTGATTTGGTTTGCAATGCATGTTAGAATTTCTAATTCTTAATCTATTTCTTTTATGAATGAAAATTAAAAGCTATCAAAAATACTGATTCAAATATGCAATTGATAATCTATGATTGATAACAACATTAGTAATTAATTGGGAAATATTTAGTCATTGAAACTCTTCCCTTTAGGTTGTCCCAAGTAATATATTTTGCAAGCCAACGGAAGCTAAAACCACCCCATAAATCGCTCTTATAACCTAAATAAAGATTAATTAATTAAAATAATTAAAAAATAAATTAATATTTACCGTTAATCCTAATGAATAATTCATTCAACAAGTCTCAGAGAATTTAATTGAAACAATTCTCTGAGTACAAGTGAACATTATTAGATAAAATTTAAGATTCTCACAATTCATATCGTACCAATCGATTTGTTGTAAACTTTCAGCGGCTTGATACGACTGGAATTAATTTTATTGATAAATAAATGTTATTTATTTTAATAAATTTAGAGATACTATTGTTTCTATATTTTGTACAGCAAGTTAGAAATTTGTGGTCGCTACACCACCATATAAAGATGCAATCAAGAGTAAAAACAATTCGTAGCGACTATAACCACCCTTAAATATTAATTAATTAATATTTGTTGTCAATATTTTGAGAATATTTACTGCAACCAAACGAAGAGATAAACTTGCACTAGCTATTAATTCAAATAATGCAAAACATAAAATCAAACTAGAAATTTCCTTAATTTTCTTATGTCCACATCTAAAATCAGTCAATTTTAATTTAAATCTTATAAAATTATAAAGGAATACGTTAAAAGCTCTTGATGTCTTCTTATTGAAAATACCAGACATTGTTTAATTTCATAGTACAAACTATCGATTGGGTGTACCAATTTTATGAAATTCTTTAAACATTTCATTATTTCATTTAAATGATCAATGAGTAAGATTATTTGATATTTAATATGTTGTGTGTAATAAACAACTTGATAACAATGGACTTGAAAAAGTTGAATTAACCATAAAGCAAAGGCAATTTTAAGAATTCCTCACAAAAATTTTGAATATTTCGGAGTACAATCAACAACGAATTTCACTGGTAGGTAATTATCATAATCTCTTGGATTCTTAAAAATAAAAATGACGAAAATCACCGTGCATATTGTAAAAATAATCAAAGAAATTTCAATAAATTTCATTTCTTTCTTAATCTGTATTTCTGTTTTTTTGAAGCACTGTCGATGGACCAAACGTGCAATTCTTCAAATCAATTTTCAACTGATTTCGGTTTAAAAACAATGTTAAGAGTGCTGTCATTCCCTGAAAATTGTAAATTAAAATTAAATTTTATAATTATAATTTTATAACCGTAATATTGAATTAACGAGATGAGGAAATACTCTTTATCCTTAACCTGGATTTTAATAATTAATTAATTGATTACTTCGTAACTTTCCAGTGAGTCTAACTCAAATAAAACACATACACTTACAGTAATTCTTATTTCGACTGTTATTATTATTACTAACTTCAATTTTATCGAGATCTACACAAAAATCAATCGGTTGAGCTTAAGCATAGAAATAAATGGAGTAACTTGCAAAATATCAAATTCAATGGTTAATTAGATAAAATTATTATTAGAGCTGTTACGGATCTCTATTTCTTCTTCCGCAACTGCTGAATTTCGGACTAACATTTTAATATTTATTGTTTTAGAAATAATTATCGGTTAATATTAGAATGCGGGATCCATATTAATGTTCTTTAAGGCTAAAAAGCCAAAAGTCTAGATTAAACACGCTTGACAATCGGGAATAAAATTTAATAATCAGTTAAATTGCATCAGTTTTACACATTTGAATGATAATTTACTCTCATTCCTAGAAATCAACAGAATGAATGTCTGAAAATTTGAATAATTTTTTTCTGTGTATAACAAAATAAAATTGGCGATCCTCACAATTCAAGTCAAATCAATTGATTTGTTGTAACGATTAATTTAGCTTTTCTGACTGGAATAAATCTAGTCTTTTAAATATTTCTAATAATAAAAATTATAACAATAAACAATAATTTCTTGTCCAGCAATGTTGAAAATTTAAGATGAAGAGTAAGAAGAAAAATAAGTCGATCCTTATTAAATCTTATATTTAGTTGGAACTAGTTTCGGTCAATTGACCATCTTCAGCCAACACGTCAAAAGTCAGTCTTTCATAAAACGGAAAGGTAAATCATTGTATTTTTCTAATCGAAAATTAAAATTAAATTCTTAAATAATACAGTCATATAAAATTGATAATCATTGTAAACTAAATAACATCCAAAATTCAATTTATAATATTTAAAAAGAAAAATTTGTAAAGGATTTTTTAATTGTTGATTTTATCGTTCTTTTATCTTTGCAACTAAAATTTGTGTAAATTTTTTGAAAAACTTTTGACGTGTTGGCTGAAGATGGTCAATTGACCGAAACTAGTTCCAACTAAATATAAGATTTAATAAGGATCGACTTATTTTTCTTCTTACTCTTCATCTTAAATAAAATAAACCTTATTTTTGTCCAAACCACATTATGAATGTTGAAAATGTTGTACTACCTATTAAAAATGCAAAAAAACCTTTCAATAATTTTGCGTCAAACTATTTAAAACCTTAAAGTGTGTTTATTGACTGCTTAGGAAAATTTCCATTATTAAATAATTGATCAGCCAATATATACAATGACTATATTTGTAACCTTCACCGAAATCGCTTATCAATTAGTTCAAAACTTTCGGTAATTATTTAGCTTAGGATTTTTTATACCGTACGGTAGCTCTGACGTCATGGCTCCGAACTCCAATATATGTGTGCGATCTACAGTTGGAACCCGATCTTTCTGTAGAATTATATGTTTATTTGTTGTGCTTGTCGTACTCCAATCATTCAACGTAGTTAATAAAGTAAGAAAGCGACGTCACGTACAATAAACAAGGGGTCCATTGTGGTCGATATTTACTCGTTTTACACTATCGTTCCATAAGCGCAGCAAGTAGGTTTAAATACGATATGTATGTGAATGGACAAATTCCAATTAATGTTTTCTTAAAATTTTTAAGACATTAAAATAATAATATAGATTATAAAAAATTTATGAAATTATCGAAATATCAGGTACATTTAAAAAAAATTATTGAATATTTGAAAATAAAATTATAATTGTTAATATTTAATTTGTAAAAGATTAAAAGCAAAGACCATGGTTATTTCTATACATATGTAGGTGTTTATATGTGCAAAAATATCTAATGAGACCACGGGGAGGCGGACATACCCTCACCAAGGTAGGTAAAAATTAATGGGATACATTTTAGAACATAAGCAACTACAAAATGGTTAGTCGAGTTATTCCATTCAAATGAAACAATAAACAAAAACAATCTCATGCATTAGAAATGTCAGTATTGATGATTAAATATTTCTCTAAATTAGAAGAAGAAAATTTCAATCTCTGGTCAGATACAAATGATTTAAAAAAATTACTCGTATTAATTTTTTGTGTTACTTTTTTCGTCAAAGTGTCTATCTAAACAATTAATATTTTATTGTTTAAATAGTTTGTTTCCATTATACAAGGTCAATTTTATCCCTGATTATGATAAAACTCCAACGTGTATGAACTCAATTAATATTTAACTTTAATTCAATTAATGTGCAATATTTGATATTTTTTATTTGAGTTTACAATTTTCTTCTTTTGAATTTAATTTTTAAATATTGCAAAACATCGAGTATGACCAAACTGAAGTAACTATATTCCATATAGTTATCATTGCGATTACAGTAAGATTCGAAAGTCACGAACGTCCATGGCGTGAACTAAAGGTAGTTACAGAATCCTAAGCTTAGTAATTATTTTTTAATGTTCTAACCTTTCAATAACTACCTAGAAATATTTAATGAATAGTAAATAAATATTACTTTACTGGTGATAATTCAATTCTTATTTAAATTAAATTAAATATAAGAATTTTTTTCTACAACCACTATTAAAAGTGACGTTTTTAATACGGCATACTCGAGTTGAAAGTTTCATTTTATAACACTGGTGTTAAAAATGACAGATCAGTTATTTAAAGTGACAGATCAGTTATTTAAAGTAAATTGACAAGAACACATCAAAATTTTATGATTTACAATATAAATGTTTATTTCCGTAGCTAAAAATAACTACAAAAAAAACTGAGGTGACATAATTTTACAAAAAATTTTGTTGTATATACAGCCCGATCCAAGAATCTATGGAGAGTAGCTGTAACTTTTTTATTTATTGATGGAATTGAATGATTTTAACAATAACTTGAAGGTAAACACTTAGGCTACCTGTTGGAGTTGGAAGCACCCTCTTACAATAATTGAAAATTGGAAAAATTGATGTCAAATTTCGAAAATTACGTAATATTCGATAAAAATCTCTTACGCTTAAAAATTCAAAATCAACTAAATTCGAGAATAATATCTACCTTTTGAAAAATCAATTGACTTTTGCTAGAAAAAATCCAAAAATTTGTGAATTATTCGAAGGGGTGATTGAACTGCTCTAAAAGTCTAGGCCAGGGAATCCCTTGCCCTACCAGCAATAAATTCAAAAGGACAATATTTGAAGTATCAAACTATTTGGGCAGTTCAACACACTGAACATCTGTTTTTCTGTTATTCTTCTTATGCCTGTGTCGTCTCTGTTTCTTTTATTTTTTCGAATCATAAAACAGTATTTAGGAAATTTGCAAAATAAATTCCGAACTAGAATTTACAGGTGTCAAATTACAACTGAATTCATTAAATTTAGAGAAATAAATAAAAATTATAAGATGTACAACGATAATCTGTTAGAATTTATTTACACAACAAAAAGGTGGAAGAAAGATACACTTTGTAGAAACAAAATTGTGGGTTTTTACTTCATAGACTATGGACATGTATGATGAGAATTCTTTTTTAAGTTCTATCATAATCAGGCTTATTTAATTTTTTTGTCATTTGCTAAATTATTTATTTAATGTTTTATTGTTAATTACTAAAATGTGTACATAATCAGTTATGTTAAATAAAATGTCTGGAATTCATATGTGCTCATGAATTATAAGGAGAATTTATTTTGCAAATTTCCTAAAAACTGTTCTGATTCGAAAAAATAAAAGAAACAGAGACAACACTAGCAGAAGAAGAATAACACAAAAACAGATGTTCAGTGTGTCGAACTGCCCAAATGGTGTGATCCTTCAAATGTTGTCGTTTAAAATTTATTGCCGGTAGGGCAAGGGATTCCCTGGCCTAGATTTTTAGAGCAGTTCAATCACCCCTTCAAATAGTTCACAAATTTTTGGATTTTTTCTAGAAAAGGTTGATTGATTTTTCAAAAGATAGATATTATTTTCGTATTTAGTTGATTAGGAATTTTTAAAGGCAAGAGATTTTCATCGAATATTTTTCGGAAGTTGGCATCAATTTTCCTAATTTCTAATTATTGTAGAAGGGTGCTTCCACCTCCAACAGGTAGTCTGAGTGTTCCCCTTCAAGCTATTGTTAAAATCGTTCAATTCTATCAATAAATAAAAAAGTTACAGCTACTCTCCATAGATTCTTGGATCGGGTATTCATATTTAGAGATGGTTCTAAAAGATGTACATGGTGGTTGTAGAAAAAGTATTGTATGACACACGTGTTAAAAGTGATTTTATTTTGCTCGTAAGGTTACGGAACTCGGCTTGCGTCTCATTTCGTAAACTCCCCTACTTGCAAAATCAAATGTCACTTTTAACACTTGTATCATAAATAACTATTAATAACTTAAACTATTCATAACATTCATAAACAATTTTATAACTATAACTATTTTATAAAAATTTTATAACTATAACTTTCTCAAGAGCAGATCTTGAAATTCTAGAATCCGTAATTGTGCTAGAATTATTTTCTTCTTGAATTTTTTCGATTTTAATATGACCTAAGTATGTGGATTTTTATCTCCAATCAGTTTTAATTTAATTATGTTAATAATTTAATCACAAAATACTTTCATTGATTAACGCCTTCCATCAGCGTGGATTTCTCGAAAAATTCAATCTATGTTGATGGAATTTAAATAATATACAATATTTCAACAGAATGGTTCATTTGTGGGTTTCTCATAATATTCGATTCACATAGATGAAATATAATCGATAAAACACTGGTCAAAATACACATACGACTTAATCCAGATTTTTCAAATTAAATTAACATCAGAAAAAATTTTCATCGGTGTACCGATTTTGACAATAGTCGCTTACATCAACTTGATTTCATAATTTCGTCAAAATAATAAAACATACGGAATGATAAACTGATATTGATTTCAACATAAATTGAATATCAACATTATATTGGTTTAGTTCGGTTTTGGTTTCAATGTAACATATTGTGACTTTAATGAATTTTTATAACAAATTTGCTTTTCCAGGTTGTGTTTGATCCTGACTAGAGTACTGAGGATGCTAGAACAGCCGAAACCGCTTTTTATTAATGAAATTTACTTGGAGAGGAACGCAATTTGGTTATTTTATCCTATATCAACTACCAAGGATGGACCCTCGTCCATATGTCAATTTTATAAATAATTTTAAAATAAACATATTTCAAATTTCGAGGATGCGCCGGTTGAATTGCATTATATAATTGTATGTAAAACAAATAATAACACAATTAACTTTCAATTAATATAAAAATCTATCAATACAGTAAGTAAATCAATAAATTTTCACAATACAGGGTGTAATTGAAATGCGGTAAAATATTGAAACCCCACTATCGCTGAATAAAATAGAGTACGAAAAGAAAATTTAGTGAGACAAAGCGAGAAAAAAAAATTGGGTAAAAATTGACCAAAATTGCACCGATTGTTTGGTAGTCGCTGGTGAAGTTCTGACCTACCGTAATGTTATAGTTTGACGTTGATATGGAAGCAGCTGTTAGTATTAAATATCTCGGATTTCCATGAGATTGAACGACACAAGTTTTCTTGTTTACTGATTGAACACACCCACACAATACAAGTTTAAAATAACACAATACACAATAATAAAACCCAATTTGACGAAAACACTACAAAAGTTGTTCAAAATAAGTACCACGTCTGTGTATTCAGCAGCTGTAAATTGGGTCATGGTGACACTACACTAATGTTACACTGAAGAAATTATAAACACTACAAAACTTACACTAACAAAAGTTAAAAGACAAAAATATCCGAAAAGCTGCAAAGTGATAGTTAAAAAATTACACCACTTCCACAATCATCCACAAAAAAGTTGATACACAAAAAATATTCGTAAAACTAGTACAACACATAAACGAGGTCCACACAAATACGTACAATCAACACTACCACAAGCAAGTGATCTAACAATAAGAATGTTACTGATATCAGCAATTTGCCTGACGCATTAAGTCGGCCGGTATTAATTACTTTTGTGGATAAACACACATATTTATCGATAAACTTGTTCGATTCCAGTGGCTCTAAAAATCTTGATGAAAATTTCAACCCCAATTTTCTCGAAAACAGGACCATTTCGACCATCAACATATTAGAAAAATCGGCTCATTTTTTGGGACTCTATATGTGCCTTAAATATTTTTACCGCATTTCGATAACACGTTGTATACAGTTTTAATACTATATTTTAGAATAATTTTCTTACAAAATAAACAGTATTTTTAAAGTTATGTGGAAAAATATAGAAAATTATAGGAAACTACTTCAAAAAATACATTCATAAATTGATTCAAATTTTCCAAAGCGAAAACCGCCATTCCCTGCTCCTTGAAATGCTTTTTTTTCTACGATCGAACGGAAACTGTCGATTTTCTGTCTGTATTTGATAGGTGGAAAGTGTCAAATTCCCATAGAGTTGATCCGTCGCGTAGGCAACGGCAAAGTTAAAATAAATACTGGCTTCTGATTGGTGATTTTTACTTTTCCATATAATACCATGGAAAAGTGTACATTTCCACTCTAGGGTGGCAAGTAAGCACTTTTCGCACGCTGTTCAATTTATATTATTGCATTTTTACTAGTTATTTGAATTAAAAAAGACACAAATTCTCAATAATTTAATCAATTTTTAACAATTTTTAAGCAACTGTACAGTTAAATTTATAATTTAGTTATAAGAAATTTTAATTTTGGTGGATGTGCTAGGTGATTATTCACTATTCGTTTAAAAACAACAATTAAACTTTAAAGTATTATAAAAATGAATTAATACAGTAATCAAATTTTCTCAATTCATATTATACCAATCAATTTGTTGTAACAATAGGCAAACTTGTTAATTGTGTTTTGTTTTGATTTTTAGAAAATCTATCTAAAGATTGTCCTTCCACAAACGACGTTGTAATTACCATTATTAGCATTATTCACTGTGCAATTAACATAATTTTATACAGTGTAGCGTACAAATCGCGTAAGAGCCCAGTTATGTATGAGTATTTTTTATTTGTAAAATTATAGAGAAAGGTACTTACACACAAAAATCATCCACATAATGCAAAATACACGATAAAAACCGCAATTTCCTTCAATTTTCTACTAAAACCCTATAAAATAATTATAAATAACAATGATCACTGCAAAATTACCTACAATCTACTTTCTAAATATAGTTGAAAAAATCGAGTTAATCTCCGTCTAATTTCTTGTTGATATGGTAAATTATCAATGAAATCAGCCGTCTTGAACAATTGGTTATCAAATTGATATGAGCGAATAATAATAAAAATTGATATGATCGTATTTAAATTGTCATTCGTCTTTTTGGAAACTTCAACAAAACAGAAGCAAAACAATTGCTGCCAGCGCATATCAGTATGTGAACTGGCTTTCTATGCAGTTAGAAGTTGGAAAAGAAAGAACGATTCTATATAGCCCTCCGTGGATGGATGAGTATTGGAATGAGTTAACACAAAGGAAAAACAAAAACACTACCTTTTCACTTGAAATAAAGGTGCGGATGATTGAGAAATGGCGGGTTAACAGGTCCCTGATCGTAGGGGTATCACTCATTGAATGATGATGTAACAGAATTTAACTATAATCCTACAAAACACTGAAAGGAACGCGGCCAAGTTATTCGTACGTAACCTATATTGAGACACATAGTCCAGACTTCAGCTCATCTGATTGACTGTTCCATGCTAGAATCCGGACGGGCACAACATGCGTTATCCGGGAAAACCTTGAAGGATATATAAGGTAATGCTTGCTTCTTCTTTGATAAAGTAGCTGTCGCAAATGGGAGAAGTTTTAGTTTTATTCATTGCCTGTTCGTTTATATGTCCCTGTCCCATTATGTTGCTTCAGATGCCAAAGATTTGACCACACCTTCTTGAAGTGTACGTAAGCCCAAGTTTGTTTGTGCGGCCTCTTCATGGGGGTTCTAGGTGCACTGAACCAATTTCATGTGTAAAGGTAACCACTCAGCTCGATCAAAGAACTGTCCTGTGTACAAGCAGGAGTTTGCCATACAAGTGCTTAAGACTAGAGAGCGGCTGTTCTATTTTAAAGCAAAGAAAAAGGTTGTTGTAAGTACCCCACAGGATAGGTCCTCTAAAGTAGTTTTTTCTCCTGTGCAAGTTGATTATAAAGGGTTGATAAAAGAACTAATTCCTCCACAGGCTGAGGCCTTGAAAAATGTTTTCCGACCTACAGTACCTACATTACCATTGTCGCGGTTGATGCCTTCTCCAAGCGGAGGTTGTAAGATTCCTAGAGCCAATACTTGCTCTACCAATAAAAAGGTTCAGTATCAGCAGTCTAATGTTGGGCCAGACAAACGAAAGAGGAAAGTCTCAAAAGACCTCGTCTTCTGACGCGACTACAATAGACGTTACGGTAGTCCGTAGCACCAAAAGTGTAAAAAGAAATAGAAATGAAGGCAGAAGGGAAGTCCTCGTCAGCCCCCGCCTAGCTTACCATGCTAGTTGTTATTTTAACGGTTATTCATACAGATATTTGGATCATTGATATTTTCCATATATTCAATTGATAGATAAAGCTATTCAATGGAATTGTAACTATTGTGTTCACTACTATTGTGAACTGAAACTGTTAGTTAATAAAATCGATCCTGTATGCATAGTCACATCTTAAACGGCACCATCGATATTCGTTAGTGGTCTATCACTAGCTTTAACAAGTAGTTCCAGCAATTATGATCGGTTCCTCCTGAAAAGTAGGTCTCGAAAAGAGGTTACTCTAAAATTTTCTTCAAATCAGTGCATTAGTCATAATGCATTTTTTAAACTCAGAGAGTTGGACAATGCTCTCAACTTGGCCAGGAGATCTGCTCAAGGTCCAGATGAGATCTCGTTTGAAATACTATCCCATTTTCCTGATGGATTTTAGCTTGTACTACTTGACATGCTTAACCAGTTGTAGTCTACATGCTTATATCCCGATCAGTGTAAGGAGGCTATTATTATTCCTGTACTAAAGTCAGGTGCAGATAATGGAAGCTGATCTAGTTATCGATCTACATATTAGTTTGACTGGCTGTATCGGGAAGCTGTTAGAACGCCTTGTTAACGACAGACTGATGATTCCTGGAATCGCATCAGCTTCTTGATAAGTATCAGATGAGTTTCCGTTGACACAGATCTACAATTCATTATTTAGTCTACTATGAAAATGCCATTCAAAATTCTTTCAACAATAGGCAACATTTGATGGCTATGTTTTTTGATATTGAAAAGGGCTATGATATGATATGGAGATATGGCATAATCAGACGATTACACGATTGGGGTCTTCGAGGGGACATACTTTCATCATATAGATGCCTGGAAAATGGAGTTCCACGCCTAGTTGTACTCTGTTGTTAATTGAAATGAATGAGATTATTAAGGGAATCGATCTGCTAATTGGTCGATGCTTGCATATTGACGATTTGTGTGCCTTTTATTCAGGAAAGACAGTTGTTCCTATTAAAAAGCAATTGAAGCCTGATATCAAAGCCTGTTATCAAATTGAAAACAGTGCGGCAGAAATTGGTTTTCGACTGTCAAATTCAAAAACGTACTGCGAACATTTTTGTCGTTTACGAAAGTTGAAGTTGATATTTGTAAAAACAGGACCATATCGACCATCGACATATTAGAAAAATCGGTTCCTTTTTGATCTTATATGTGTCTTAAATATTTTACTGCAATTCGATTACACCCTGTATAACGGCGAGAAAAACAGAGGGAAGCCTGCTTGTGTCACGTTGAAATATTTACTTGCTTTGCTCGTCTTTGCGAGTTGTGATATTATCTAAGACAACCGGCTTTGAGCAACTTTTTTTTTAGTTAGAAGACTATAACTTTGATAAATTATTTTTCACGGCCGTTTCTGTAAAAATTCAAAATATTTCTTAAATCTCTCATCAAATGAAAGGTATTTCTAAAAAATTCTTGTAGACTTTACTTGGCACCCCAGAACACAATTTTTTTTTTCTACAATCGTATAGAAGCTGTCAAATATCCAGCCTGTTTCGGATGTGTACAACTCTAGATTGCTATAGGGTGTAACGTTGCCTAGCTCGTTTCTGACTGATCCCTCAGCGTGCGGAAAACTGCACTTTTCCGTACGTTGAATGTATTTTTTCTACGACAGTGCGGAATGTCTTACTTTCGATGAGCCAAACCAGTGTTGAAAGTGGCACTTTACCGCACTAGTGCGGAAAATCCAACTTTCCGCACTAGTGCGGCAAAGTAACTTTCCACATTCTACTTTCCACACTACTTGTTTCTTACCGACAATAATTGTTTCCAAGTCCTCTTTTGGATTTTTCCATAAATTGTACTTGACTTGGGATTCTAACCCAAGACTAACCGTTTCGAATGTCGACTTGCTTACCACTGCGCCACTCGCGGTTCAAATTTAAATATGTTAAATTGTCCTTATAACATAATTTTGAAATAGCCCCTTGTTTATACTGTAGTCATAGTGACTCTCCTTACATTTAAAATCAATGGTAGGTTGATAATTATTAAAAATTTTATTAATTAGTTTTTATTTAACTTTTTAAATTATTTTCCCCGATTTTGGACTGTCGTAGAAAAAATAGTATACAATACACGATCAGAAAGTTTCGTTGCAGAACGAGTGTGAACACGTTGCGGCACGAGCGAAGCGATTAACTTTCTGACCTTATATTGTAATATACCATTTCAGATCTGTCCCTGAAATATGACTAATGATAACGATAATGCATAATCTGTCATTATAACAATTTGACGTCACTACTGTTAGATAAAATCTACAAAATCTGTAAAATGTTTATTTTATTTAATTAAAGAAAAGTGGCTTTTTTCGACTTTGACAACAAAATTTTCATAATTCAGGAGTAATTTTTTAGTTTCAGTTCAATCGGTGAAAAAATAGTATATCTATCTCGAGAAGGAAAAACTTTGAAAAACTTTGAAGCACTTCTAACACTCGTACTTTATTGGACAGACTCGTTTCACAAAGACCTCGTTTCCACTCTTGATAGATAAATAACTATTGTTTCTAATTTAAATACCAGAAAAAACAATGTTATCCAAAAAAGTGAATTTTCGTTGCAATATACACAAAATTCCTAATGTTGTTCAAAATCATCTAAAAGTTCGTGAACTAATTAAACTTTTTCTTTATTCAAAAATAAATGAACAGTACTATTACTTCTTCGTTATGCTTCACTTCATTATTCAACGTTATCTGTCTGGCAGAAACACGTGGATCGTTCTCTACGTCTAAAAGAATGTTCAGTTTTTGCTCTTCATCTAAGCTTCTAAGTCCACTCTTTGGTAAATCTCTCACTTTACCAAATTCATAGTACTTTTTCAAAATACGGCAGACAGTAGATTGTGTAATTAGAGGTCTACATGGATGTGTTACGGGCACGGGCCTAATGTGTGGGTGTTCGAAGTTGCACGGTTGCACGGTTGTTTGGAGTGTAGACCCCTTTACTCAAGTACGGTTCAACCGATTAAGTTCAAATTTGGTCAGCACAAACTATTTCGTGGCCGTTCGAGTTGATTAGTTTTTGGTGCCAATCGGACCACGGGGCTGGAAGAAAAAATTAAGATAACATATTAATTTGATATCACCAATCGAAAGGGCATGTGCTTTTATGTCCGAAACAAAACCCATGATGTGCGATGTTTTTTTCTTTTTTTAAATAAGGGCACAAAATTGGCAAAATAGTGCAGTCAACCAATTTAAATTTGCCGCCCTCTATAAGGTATCGGTTGCCGTAGAAAAGAGTTGTTGTTATATAGAGAGATATATCCTATTCACGATTCAATTGCAAAATTTTGAAATGACAGTTTAGAAAGTTATCCAACATAATTTTTAAAGCGTAGCAAAATTTATAACGGTAGTTTATAAAGATAGAATGATATCTACTGTTGATATCACTGAAGGCATAAAATCCTACGCGTTTGTTTACATTCTTCTGTCATTTTTGAAACATACCCTCAGAAAATTTGTTTTCAAGCGGTTTTTTTGAGCAGGTTTTGTGTTTCGGTTAGTGCTTTTTTTAAAATATAAATGTTTTAAAATAATATAAATTTTGATTTTTCCAAAAAAAAGAAATGTATATTCTTTCGACAATTCAATCCACATGATTTGAATTTTTCCATGTTTTTGTTGGGACTACCGTACTACTTTTTATTCCACGCTCAAATGATAGCTCTGTCGTTCTGTCAAAATTTCGCAATTGAATCGTGAATCGAGTTTATAAGAAAGTTGAACTGAAAAGGGTGTGTGTGTGGAATCACCGATGAGTGAACAGAGTTTTGGTTGACGAGGTGCTGGTTCCTCATTGAATTTTTCGATGGTTGTGAGATAGCCACAGTTCTCGATTCTCGATTTTGAATTTTATAGTAAGTTAGTGTTTTTTTTACAATAGAAAAAATAGTATAAAAAACTCGTGTTACGGTACTCGTTTTTTTTAAAATTTGGACTCGTGCATTAATTGTCGACTTCTGACACTTGTTTTTAATATACTATTCTAATTCATGATTAACTATCCGGACTGTATCGGGGAAGTTATTAGGCCGGTTTTTAGATTCGACCCCTTGCAAATTTTTTAATGATGTTTTTAGTTTTGAAAATCGTGTCATTTAGTGGATTTTTTCATTATGTTAATATACTTATTTGTTGTAAAAAATTCATTAATCTCATCTTGGTACAATTGTTTTGGCATAATTGTCAGCTTTTATAAAAACAGCATTATTTGCATTGATTTTTCTTTTTATATTTTTAATGGTTTTATTATATTTTATGTGTTCTGTCTGTTTTTGTGAAAAACGTTTTCTTTTTGTTTTAAATAAAACTTGCATTCGTTTCGAATTATTTCCTCTTGTGGGTGTCCGATGATAGCCTCGATCTAAATGGATAACATAGGTATAGAGTTGTTATTTAGCTGTGTAGAGCATCTATGATGCATGTTAAGTACTTTTAGTTCTTCTAAATCTAAGTGGATGTCAGTTAAGTTGGTGAAGTTCTCGAGGAATTTGTGGTGGATGTGTATCAAATTTTCATTGTTGTTGGATCTTTCTTGTAGTTTTCTTAGGTTTTCTAGTTTTTTCTTGTGTATCGATCTTCTGTTATATCTTTCTTCTATTACTGTTGTACTGATATTATTATATAATGTATCAACTTCGATGGGATGTAGGTGTTTGGTTAGAGATCTATAGATAGAAGGCAGATCCTTGTTGGCATGGCCAAGTTTTGAAAAATGTATACGTCTCTCTCGTCTCGTCATTTTATAAGCTATTTGTTGTCTTAATTTCAAATTGATGTTTTTACTGTTAACCATTGGAAACTTTGGGATGATTTTTTTTTGAAAATACAAGTGCTGATATGATAATATACTGAAAAAAGCGCATGGAATTTTTCGACAAAGATTTTTGATAATACATTTTTAATAAAATTCGAGAACATCAAAACTCGCCATTTTAAAAACGATTTTACTGGTGAAAAGACTGAAATATTCTTGTTGATAATTATATTTTAATTTTCAATATTAATACTTTTATAATCATTTTAACATAACTGACTTCAATATTCGAATATAATATAATTCATTATAAAAAGACAAAAATAAATTCAATATTTCATAAAGTTTGTAATAATCATTTGATGTGTGCTTTGTTTTTTCTTCACTGTATTCACTGTATTCAGTAAGTTTGTAATTATAATAATAATTTGATGTAATTTGATATTTATAACAATTTGTAGCTGAGTGGCCAATGATGGTGTAACTGCCGAAACTGGTTTCACATTTTGTTAATAAAGAGACGCTGGTAATAGAACTGATTGATTGTTTTATTAATATTGGTTGATATAATGTTCCCGGCGATGGATTCACCTTTCTTAAACATTTTTATTTTGTTCATTTACCCAAAATTCGTGTAAGCGCTCTAGAATGAAAAAGAATTGCAAATTACTTTATTAATAATTATTTATCAAGTAAGAGTAGATATGACGCCTCTGTGAAACGATTAAATAAAACCTAGAAAATAAATACTATACAATTACATATTAAGACGGAGTGCTTCTCACACGATCTTCTCAGGAACATCAGTCAGATTTTCTAACAACAGTAGCATAACTTTAAGTAGATAGAATCGAAAGTAAGTTGAAAAAGGTGCAAAACAATTAAGTTTAACAGGTGAAAATTCCACTCATAAGTTTTATAAACTAAATTTTCCAAAGCAAAAACTTCTCTTTTTGGGCTAAAAGAAATTGCCTTTTCAACGAGATAACAAACGTTGGTCTAAGTATCCAACTAATTGAGAAATTATCAACTAAAGATTCGCTTTTTTTGACAATGTCTCCTCAAGATCACGTTCTCATATCTATTCAAAATAATAAAATGATGAGTTACTAGCAGAAACGCCGACTGGCACTAAAATCCGCCTTTATTATGTCACTTTCACTTGCTTCAAACTTGTCAATCTTTTACCTTTGTAAATAATTTACACAAGTGGTAAATTACAATAACAATTGAACGCGGCAATTGGAATTATAAAAGTATAAGTTTTACTTTGTATCGATCACAATAAACATCTATAACTTCGTTGACTTCTTAATACGCTGTGATAGTTCACCGATGGTAGCGAACGATCAATATCCAATGAGAAAGCTAGCTGGAACAAAACAAGAAGCTAATGTATCTTTCATGTGATTTACGGTAAGGACAGTAAAAAGACATCAGAAACAACACAGACAGGCAACCAACTGTTGGATAAAGAATAACAAATTGCTCTTTAAATAAATAAAATAATAGATAGGTTGAAGAATACGAAAGCAAAAAATAAAACTCAACTATGTTACAATTGGTTTTGTCGATGATTATTTTATAACCTAAGCAATCGCAATAGATTAAATAGCAAAAATTGATTCTTCAGGTTACATGACTTGTGAAAAAAATCTTAAAAGTAAAATACGTACACGCCCATACACACACGCACACATGCACGCACGCACGTGCATAGGAGACATATGGTTAATTGGCAAATTATCAAAGATCTATTACGTAAGATCGATTAGTTTTTTCTATGTATAGATAACTTCTCATAGATAATCTTTTTACAGGCCTAAAATCCAACACGAGGATAAATTACGTATTTTACTCAAACAGTGACTTATAAATTTTAATGAAACAGTTTTTTATAGTTGAGTGTAAAACATTGAGAGTAATTTTAAAGCAGAGGGAGAACATTCGAACGAAAGTGATACCTAAATATACAAAAAGCCAGAAAACAAATGATGATAGTTGGATAGAAGTAGAAAAATTTCCTGCAAATTTTCTACGTATTTCGCTGAAAGTTTCAAAGCTTAAATCCTACGCCTAAATGAAGATTTTTAAATGAAATCATCACCGCATTCTTTTCGAATGAGTTTGTTGACTGTTAGTTATATTAGACAACATGACATTGAAAAAATCCTTTAGACTGGTTTGTAAATGCTTGGATATTTTGAGGAGAATACATTAAGCGAAAACGCATTTAAACATTTGTAAGATTTCTGCACCTTTTAGATAACAAAATCAAGAAGTAGTATTGGTCTTTTAATTCTTTGTATTTGTAGAATCGTGTTTGTAGTATAATAACAAAAAATGTCTGTCAATAGATCTAAAATATGAGTGTATTCTTTCTGGGAATATGTAACACACCAGTTATCACGAGTGCATACACGAATGACAGCAAATGAAATAAGCATTTCTGTTTCTACAACAATTTTGATTCATCAAAAACTAATCCGGTTGAAATGGGTTTAAATGGATTAAGATATTCTATTGTTATATAGTTCAATAGGAAGTGTTGAACAATAAGCACATCAAATTACGGTAGAAATTTACAGGAATAAGGTTTTCGCAAAAATTTAAATTAAAATTATTTGATCCAGTTTCGAGGAGCACATTGAACTTACGCTTTTCAATATAAAATAGAATCAATCAAAGTAACAATGTAGCCTTTAGCTGGAACTTGCAAATGGCTATAAACAAGCACAGTTCTATCGCTTCTACCGATACTACAGTGATTATCGGCGGTCAGAATGACATCATTCTTATCGGACATTGGTTTTCTCAACAACTATGGTGTGAAGTTCTCTAGTGAATAATCAACCTACCAACCCAATGACTATTTCTCCAAGCTCACTAATTTACCCTGCTTTTCTGGTCAGCTACCACGCGGGTAATATCCTTATAGTAATAAGATGTGCTTGTTATATTCAATAATTATGTAATTATAGGTTCAATATCCTAATGCTGCATCAATATATTCTAGACAACCCTTATGGCAGCTGTTCATATAATGGATCAAGTTTTGGACAAATGCTTATTTTCTCTCGTTGCTTATAAAATCTACTATTTATTTTTTCCACATAGGTATAATGACAAATCTTAATGCGTTGCACTTACAGTTTATTAAAAAAAAAACAAAAAAAGAGATTAAATATCACGACATGCGATAGTCTATGAGATAGAGAGTTGTAGCGCGATAAGCTGATCGACATATGCATATTAATTCCATATTACGAACCAAATCGTTGTATTATCAACTCGAAAATATCTTCCTCAGGAGAAGTATTTTCGTCGTAAAAAGCAGCCAGATTGTACTCATTCGCGCATACGCTTTAGAGGATATTAATTTCACACAATGATACACTAAGAGGGTATTCACAGATTCTTTGAGAAAGTTGAGAATTATCATCAAAAAAAGAGTAACGAATAAAGCTATCTATCGCATTCTCTAAAATTTTCGTGATATCTAATAATTTGGTTAACTGTAATTCTATTGGGCTTATAGGTTCATGTTCATATGTAAAATTCTCAAAGCTTTTCGAAGTTATAAAAATGTGCCAGACAAACTGAGTCTTGGCGATTTCTTACAAACAGATAAGGGAGACAGCCAACGAATAAACGACTACTCAACTTTTCTATTTCACTCTTGTCAGAATCATCATTCTCATTCTTATTTTGATCTCGACTCCGATCCTCCCCTACAATTCAAATCAAATGCAATAAGCAATGATGATTGTCTTCAATAAACGAAAACTTAATCATCACCCTTGAACAATTTTGCGAATACGCCCCTGAGTAAGATGCTATAGTATCTACTTTAAAACTGAAGTCAATAAATAGTTTATTTTTGTCCTAGACCTATTTGATTATAATTTTTATTGAAAGACAGCTTCCCTTTCAGTAGAGATCACCGTACGCCACTGTAAAAATTAATGCAGACACTTTCCTGTGAATCTAGCGCCGAAGTAATGGAAATAATGACTCTTTAATGTTCAACAGTGTTCAATCGATATATTCGTTGAATAAATAATTCGTAGAAATTTCTCTCATACGACGGTTTTGTAATCGTAAAATTTGCCCCAAAACATGGTGCCATCTATTTGTTAATAGCATTATTTCATTTTACAAATTTTTATATAATCAATCTCTTGAAAAGGAAATTACTTTGATCTTATGGTGTTAATCTCCACTATAATTTATTATGTATTTGTAGTTTGACATTTAGGATTTCTGGCACTTCTATAAAACATAAAATTTTATCTCAAACGACAGAATGTGTGATAATTAAGCTTAGAGATCGTGTTCCCACCTTTAGATGCCGCGCGACAATCGTCTGCGTACAGCATAGACGTACGTGACTTTCGATTCTTACTGTAATTTCAATTACTAAAACGATAGACCGATTCTCGAACATTGTTGTGTCCGTGCAAGTACTTGAACTTAAGACAGGATTTTGGTGCAAATTTTGGTACGTTAATGTCACAGTCCGAACTAGCTAACAGTGGAGCGATACCGGTATAGGCAGTAGAGCGGTAGTAATTCTACTAGGTGCTTACTATGTTAGTATAGTCAGCCAGTCGTAACGCCAATAAAACCTCACTATGTTACAGTGACAACTATAGCGATCTACTATGGCACAAAATCGGTCTTCCAGCGTGCGCTGTCCATGAGCGTCCCGTGTAGAACATAAACAAAACTGTAGGACATCATAAGTTAAATGAGAATTGAAGAAATATTGTTTAAAAATAAATTTTACGTAAATATCTCTATTAAAATTGGAAAATAACAAAAAGAAACAATGAAAATTGATTAAAATAATGTTAGTTTTAACATCTCAGATGGTCTCAATTAAGAATACATGCGTATTTTATTCATATTTGTTTGGTTTTCCGTAATTCATTCTGTAATACTAAAAAAGTATGAACAAGTAAATACATTCGTTTGATATTTTACCGACAAAAGGTTCCGAAATAAGTAATTTTTATAATAGTAGGTAACTAACTATAGTACTACGAAAATAACTGTCTATGATTTCAATTAAAATATTTATGTATATTTCAACACGTTGCAGAGCTCTACTTATCAAGGTATTAATTTTTAATAAGATTAGTACTATTATTTGCCTTCATCATTGTACTTTTTATGTTTCTGTACTCATTTTTGAACATGAAAGGCAAAACCAATGCAGTATAATTGAATATTCAAGTATTTGTAAATTTTAAATCTAGAAGAAATAACTACGCCAATGGTTGGCTGTCCAGACGCGACAAGCACGTCGTATCTTATGCCGCTGTCACAAGTGCACTAAAATCCAGTCTTAAACTTGAATCCACTCGCTCCGCTTATGAAAATTCAGTAAGGGTACGTACATGCCAAGGATGATCGATGTCGATGAGAGATGATTGTTCCATGCGCGATGGCCATTGTGACGATAGATATTTAGCTCGATGTCAACATGGATTGAAAATTATAGCGTTATGGTGCGTTCAGTGATTTAGTATATTAGCTTTACCTAGTATACTGATAAACTCACAAGATGATTCGTGAAATACTTAAAATTTTTAAATAAACAGAACATATTCAAAAATTTTGTTGACAAATTTTATATAGGTCTTTCTATGTTTAATAATAGTAAATGTATAATGGTTCGGAATGACGATTGCATTGTATAGACTATACTAAAAAATGTACCACGTGATTTGAATAAGTCAATAAATTAGCAGATTCTAATATCGAAGTATTCATCAATGCAATTATCGTACATATTATCGTTGGTCCCATTAAAAATTGAGGCAGCTATCATCGCAATGGTCATCGCGCATAGAACATTCGACCTTGATCATCTCTCATCGACATCGATCATCCTCGGCATGTACGTACCCTAAGAGAAGGCCAAAAATCAGCTGCAGTGAACCGCTTGTTTATTGTTTGTGACGTCGTACGCTCATTTCATCAACTACGCTGAATGATTATAGCGATCCAATAGTAACGAGTAGAGGGGTTTTTCGAATACGGTATCGAGTTGTTATTGTCGATCGCTAACTTGCAATAGAGTTTGGAGAAGTCACGTGTTTGCCCCAAACTCGGGGCAAAATCCCGCTGCTAGGTGATAATCTAGCAACAAAATAAAAACTGTTGTAAATTTTCTTTTAAAAAGTTGTTGAATAAATTCTTACAGATCACATAAAGTAGATCAGACTACGTCGCACTCATCAACACGTTTATTCATTTAAATCCATTGGAACATAGCCCGTAAATTTTGGAATTAATATTGCCAATTTATACACACTAAATCGTTTGAATTATAATAAAATATTTATTCAGATTTATCTACAAGTAATATTAATTTAATTTTTTAATTATTTCATTACGGTATATTCAAAACAATTTTACAGGTCCCCATTGCAAATATATTTTGTAAGGGGAAATTTTTTTACATTCGCACAGCATATGCCGTTTGCCATATACTGTTTAAAAAACCATTTCAAAATAACTAATATTAGCAAAGTTATGAGAAAAATGATAAACAATTTTCAAAAAGTACAAAAAAACATGATTTTAGATTTGCTCCTGTAAATTAAAATTATTCCAAATCCACCTCAAAATGCTCTTACAATTACTGATCATCCAAATCTGTTAAAAAACAAATGAGAAATCGTACTTCAAACATTTTCTCCCGCACCGAACCAAAGACAAGAGGCCTAGGAACGTAAACCATACAGTGCCCGTCACCTTGTTGTCAAACCGCCCAAAACTCCTATTAATTGCCGAGTGATTGGAAACAAATTTTAAGGATTTATAGGGGGGTCCCTGGTGCACATTTCAGTGAAAGTTGGACCATGTAGCTCGTTGGGAAACATGAAAAAAAGGGATTTTTGTTGAAAATCTCAACATTTTCGCCAATTAGTTTTTTACATAAATGGACTCAAGATGACTTGAGGATTCTCGGAAAACTGTTTTTTTTTTGGTTTTCTGACCCTGTATTCCAAAAAAATTTGAAAAACGGGTTTCTCGTACATCGATCGTAAATGTGACCAGTTATTCGCCTCTCAGTTGTTCTATTCTTATCTTAATGGGTGTTCATGTTATCGTATTTGTTTACTTAAGAAAAGCTTCTTGACATTCGATCCTCTAAATAAAGAAAATTAAGCCACTGTTTTATTTTCAATTTGCAGTTAGAAGAGAGCGACACCATAAATTTAAGGGTGACAAAAAAGAATGATAATACTAATACTAATATTAATAATAAAGCTACCGTATTACTACCTCATTACTCAAGATAAGTTGATACAAATCGACACCTTTGAGTAACAATGTTGGGGATAGTTCAGTAGATCGTTTAGAATTTCTCCAAAAAATTTCGTTTGAAATACCTGTAACAGCACAAAGATCTGTTTACAATTATTACGGTGATTCTTTTCTTCTTTTCTATTGTTTATTTTTATTGCAGTTTTTAGACTTTGCATCAACTTACTAGTAACAGCAATCGTGTACTATCGATACGTCACCTACTAGAACTATAAATAATATTCGTTTGTGTTTAACCGATGGGGCATTGGAAATGCATTTTTCGTTAAAAAATAACGAGATCTAAATTCTATCTTTTTTTATTTCATTAAATTCCTTTATCTCGTTTATCCCAAAGAAAAAAAATAAACATGTGTCGACAATTATTTATTGTTAGGGTCACGTATTGTAGGCTTGTTTTTCTTTAAACAAATAAACATTGGATCGTTTTAAGAGACAACACCAGTGGTTTTCAAATGTTCTGGAAGTGCCAACCATGTAAATTATTTATTAATTTATTAAGGACCCTTCATTTTTTACCAAGGACACATTTTTTACATTTTGGATAACGAATATTTCACTCTGAGCCAGTTAAATCCATTTGAAGAATAAAAAAATTTATCAGATCGGCTGTTGAGAAACACAGGTTTAAAACTTGATACTAAACTACTGTGATCGACAAAGGGAGGCGAGCGACTTTAGCATTTCAATCTTTTCACGGTCAAACTCTGCTTGCATCTTTTTTAATTTTTTTCAAAGTCTAAAGGGCAAATTGCAAAAACCAAAATGTTACGAATGTATTACATTAATTCAACACTTTTAATGTGCGAAAAACCCTTTTGCCGATTGTTGCATATTCAAAAGTGAGATTTGATATCACTCATTTCCCAATGAGCTACATGGTCCAACTTTCACTGAAATGTGCACCAGGGACCCCCCTATAAATCCTTAAAATTTGTTTCCAATTGCTCGACAATTAATAGGAGTTTTGGGCGGTTTGACTACAAGGTGACGGGCACTGTATAATCGTGGAAAAATAACTCTGAACTTTTCACCTTTTTGTGGTTTTTCTCGACTATTATCAGGTTTATTTGAAATTTACTTAAATTAGGTAAGAGCTTTAAATTTTTCCATATACTATGTGTGATATACAACCACAATGAACAATATTAAGAAAAATGTCTACAAATGGTAAATTTGTTAATTGTACTGAACATTCAGAGTTTTCATGTTTCTATGTGGTTGAAGAGAATTTAATGTAGAAATTCCATTGAATGTGAAACATGAAGTCAATGCTTCTGACAAGGAAACATTCCCAGGTGTCCCCCCCCCGTTTTTAATGAAATTTGGATATGTTATTCTCCATTGAATTCTAAGAGATGTATGTTTTTTTTATCGACGGAAAAACATATTTAGGGGGTGAATTCGCCATTCAAAGTTTAGGCTCAAACGGGGTACTTTTTAAATTTCGCATACTTCCGATTAAAATATTCAAACGGGACAAACGGCATTATTCTCAGGATGAAAAATAATGTACAAGTCGATTGTTTTCATATAGAAATGTTGAATAGGGTAGAAGTTGTAAGGGTTGAAAGTAAGTAAATTGCTATAAATCAAAAACTATTCAGCGGATTTTGACGAAACTAATGTCATTCGAAAGAAGATAAAAAAGTGGAAGAAACCTGTTTTTGGATTTTTTCAAAAAATTACGTTTAAGGGGTAACCACTCCTCAACCATATTTGAATGGATCAGAAAAAACCTGATTATTCTTATAATCTTTATGTTTTAATTCATAAATATTGCTTTTTATCAATTTTCAGTAGTTGAGGCACAAAATAATATTATTTTCTTCTTTGTTGCCTACGCTTCTATTTTCATGCTGAACGTTATTTTTTATACGAGTATGGATACTGCAATAATTATTATTGTATTATAACTTTCGAATATATTTTTTCTAGAATTATTCTAATACTTATTTGTTATCATTATCAAAGTTCAATTATTTATATTTTTAATGTCAGTTCATCCCCTACAGTGTTTTTGCATAAAAGTTGTGAAAGTCATATTTTTCAACAATAATTGATTTTGTGAAAGTACAATGGCTAGTATTTGTTTAAAAAAAATTTAGCAAATTTCAGCCCTTATGTTTGTTGTACTATTTATTTATTTATTTATTATAATTTCAAGGGCATTTTGCGCCACATTTTTCTCAACAACAAAATAATATCATCTCCTAATCTATTATAAAATTTGACTAATATCAGTGTATTTCTTTCGCATCGTATAAGTTATTTGCTTATTGCAAGGTAATTTAATTAAACCTTATTAACATTTAAAATATGAATAATTGAATGTCGATAGAGGAAATTAATAAGTTTTAGAACAGATCTAGAAAAAATATATCGCAATATAATCATTATTTTAGTATCTTTATTCATATAAACAAAAATGTCCAACATGAAAATTGAATAAGTATGCAACTTATGAAGAAAATACTATTGTTATGTGCCCCAACTGTTGAAAATTGATGGAAAAGCACTATTTATGAATTAAAACATAAAGATTATAAGAATCATAAAGGTTTTTTTTCTGATCCATTCAAATATGATTGAGGAGTGGTTACCCCCTAAACGTAATTTTTCGAAAAAATCCAAAAATAGGTTTCTCCTACTTTTTTGTCTTCTTTCGAATGACATAAGTTTTGTCAAAATCCGATGAATAGTGTTTGATTAATAGCAATTTTCTTATTTTCAACTCTAATAACTTCCATCCTAATTAACATTTTGATATGCAAACAATGGCCTTCTACATTATTTTTCATCCTGAGAATAATGCCGTTTGCCCCGTTTGAATATTTTAACTGGAAGTATGCTAAACTTAAAAAGTACCCCGTTTGAGTCTAAACTTTGAGTGACGATTCCACCCCCTAGATATGTTTTTCCGCCAATAAGAAAAAAACATGTATCTCTTAGAATTCGATGGAGAATAACATCCAAATTTTATTAAAATTGGAGGGGGACACCTGGGAATGTTTCCCTGTGAGTAGTAAGTTTGTCTCCCATTAATGAACTCGACCGCCTATTTTTCTGCTTCAGCAGTCCTAATACGAAACAAATACCACGGAACCATTATGCAAAACGATTAATTAAATAAAATATGGACTAATTAGCGAAATTATGTCTATTTTTGAGAAAATGTTATTGTTATTTCCAAGTAATCAGTTGTGTTTTCTTATAACTACATTGACCAAGAATGTGATAAAAATATCTCGTGTTAGATTTAGCATCTTTCAACAAACGAAATGATTGTAAAAGAAATGAATGACTTTAAAGCAGAATATCAAGTAATTTTTTATTTCAGTATTGAATGATTGTTTTTTATTTTCTTTATTACCTTAAAATTGAGAAGTTGGATATTTAAACAAAATCATAACGTTTGTCTGAAATTATCTCATGAAAGAATCACCTTTTATAGGAACTTCTGATATCTTTTAATTTTTTTTACCATCATTTATGTTAGTTGAAGGAAATGAAAGATAACACAAGATGCCTTTATCGCACTCTAGGTCAATGTAGTAATAAAAAAAACATAGCTGATTACTTGAAAGTAACAAGAAAAATTTCCCAACAATTAAATTAAATTTTCTTTATAAATCCGTATTTTTTCAATTAAAAGTTTTGCATAATGCTTCCATGGTACTTGTTTGATGATCTCATCAAACAAGTACCATGGAAGCATTATGCAGGAAATCCTAATAATTCTAGAATTTCGTCCATCTTGTTGAAAGTTTTTCAAAACGCTGTGCTTCTTTGTGACAATTAATTGATTTTTCGAACTGATCTGTGGTAATCGAGTTGTTTCTGATTGATTTGTTTTGTTTAACTAATTTTTCGATTTATAATTCTGAACTGTATTTTTCGATTTGTTATTTGATTTTAATCAAGTTTCGATTTTTGATAATTGCAATTGAACATATAATTTTTTATATATTTGTGATTTTGTTGTTTTTAATTTTGACTATACACCTGATGATGGCAATTGCCGAAACCGGTAGTGTAAATTAATTAATTAAATTATTATAATTACAAGGATTTCGAGTTATTTTCAACACCATTTCTAAATAATTGTTGTAGAAATATATTGATTTCCATAATGACAAACGTCACAATAATTTCCAGAAAACAATTTAACAGATTGACTTACTGATATAGTATATCTGCTTTCACTTCTATTGGCTATTTAATATTGGATTATCATAAAAAAATTTGAAAGGGGCCGAATCTAAGAACCGGCCTAATAACTTCCCCGACACATTCCGGATAGTTAATCATGAATTAGAAATAGTATATTGAAAAATAAGTTTCTGAAGTCCATGATTCCTGCACGAGACCAAAATTAAAAAACAAGTGCGGTAGCACGAGTTTTTTAATGGTCGAGTGCAGGAATTGACTTCTGAAACGAATTTTTCATACTATTTTTCCTATTTTGCGCCCCTTTATACCCTTTTTTAATAAAAATTGAACCCTTAAAATTTAGGGAATTTTATAGAATTTGGTATTAAATAAAACAAATGAAAGTTCTACTTGACGATATTCAACTTTTTATTTGTAAAACGAGTTGATTTTCAATTGTTTAAGTCTCCATATTAATTACGACTTTTAATAAAGTAAAAATGTGTGACGAATTATCGTGTACTCCACCAGAATTACGTGATATTGTTGAAAATGGTATCAATGATTTACTTCCCGGTAAATCAAAAATAAAATATGAACATTGTTATCAACATTTTCAAGAATGGTGTAAAAACAATTTGAAATAAATAAAAGTTGTTTTCACGTTAATCAAGTGGTCTGCATTTCTGTCAAAGAATGACATTTGAGATAGTCGACAGTGTCACCAACTTTGAAAAAATAAATTATCCCAGATTTTCCACACTCAAAGTAGTTGGGAAATTTCCATTGCTTCAATAATTTTAGTGTGGAAATGATTTTATTTCCAACGCAAAATAGGAAATAGTTATTTTCGATATAAGTGTGGAAAGTGCGTTTTTGCGAGACGAGGGTGTACGTTGGAGCACTCGCTAACGCTCGTGCTCCAACGACCACCCGAGTCTCGCAAAAACGTCTTTCCACTCGAATATCGAACACTATTTTTTCTACGATCGAATGGAAACTACAGAAATTTATTGAACAAATACAATAATTATTTGTATATTATATTATTAATTCAATATATTCAATAAAATTGACACCTTATGATTCTGATATTGACAACAAATTCAAATCAAGTAATCATAGAAAATTAATACCAACAGAAAAACATTCATTAAATTAATATAATGTTAGTTGAAAATTAGGAATTTTTAAATAGTTAAGTTGCGTATCATTTTACATTTATTGATTATTTCCGTAGTGATTGACTTTCAACTGTTTTTATTTTCAACAACATTTACATATTTATTTATTAGTCGTACACAAATATTAAAATCATTGTTTATAACACATAAAAATTGTGCATAAGAATGGAAATTGAAGAACCTGGAACTCCGTCAGAAATAACAGGCACCGCAAATGAAGTAGAGTTAAATTAACTTTCAAAAAAATCAAAACAAAAATATGAGAAGCTTATAAGCGCTTCTTGGAATATAAATTAACAAAAAAATGTAAGTTCCTTTTCGGAGAATACTATAATAATAATTAAATAATTAATATAATGTAATAATAATAATTAGGTTGATTTATTAATCTAATTATTATTGTTTTATGTTAATATAATAATATAAATTGAACAGCGTGCGAAAAGTGATTACTTGCCACCCTAGAGTGGAAATGTACACTTTTCCATGGTATTATTTGGAAAAGTAAAAATCACCAATCAGAAGCCAGTATTTATTTTAACTTTGCCGTTGCCTACGCGACGGATCAACTCTATGGGAATTTGACACTTTCCACCTATCAAATACAGACAGAAAATCGACAGTTTCCGTTCGATCGTAGAAAAAATATATTAAAGACAAGTATCAGAAGTCGATAATTAATGCAAGAGTCCAAGTTTAAAAAAAAAACTAACTTACTATAAAAATCAAAATCGGAAATCAAGAGCCGTGGCTATCTCACCACCACTGAAAAATTCAATGAGGAACCAGCACCTCGTCAACCAAAACTCTGTTCACTGATCGGTGATTCCACACACACTTTTCAGTTCAACTTTCTTATAAACTCGATACACGATTCAATTGCGAAATTTTGACAGAACCACAGAACTGTCATTTCAAAATTTCCCAATTGAATTTTCTATGGCAACCGATCACTTATAGAAGGCGGCAAATTTGAATTGGTTGACTTCACTATTTTGCCAATTTTGTGCCCTAATTAGAAAAAAGAAAAGAACATCGCACATGAGGGGTATTGTTTCGGACATAAAAGCACATGCCCTTTCGATTGGTGATATCAAATTAATATGTTATCTTAAATTTTTTTCAATCAACCTCCACTCCCCCTTCTACCCCCATGGTCCGATTGGCGGACATCAAGCTAAAAACTTCAAAAACGTGTTCAGGGGACCTCAAAACGTAAAGATCTGGTGAAATCTCAAATTCGAAATTTTGGTCCGAAACTAATAACTTCCCTACCCTCTGGTTGGGGAAGTTAAAAAAACAGTTAAATACCTGACGTTACCTGAAACATGCAATATGCAATTTCTATCGTTCGCTTTAAACTTAAATTTAAACCATATTCAGTTTCGTCAAATTTCCTCTTAAGGGCCATCATCAGATAAGCTTGTTTTAAAGGGAATTTTCAAAGTAAAAATATCGTGCTTTTTTCAACGAATTTTGATGCTGTAAACGGCATTTGGAAGGGCATTTCGTCGTTGTTGTCGTGAATTATCAGGTTTTTGGAAATTCGAACGTGGCCCAGAGTTACAAATGAAAAACCGGAAGCATGTTTTTTTATATTTTCTTTCATAACTCTGCCAATATTGCTTATTTTTGAATGAATTTCACACAGCATCTATAAAATTAAAAGCGCTTTCCAATTATGATATTTTTCGATCGCATTGTTAGTTTTTTGGGAAATTTATGAAAAACGAATTGTAGTTGTTGTTATGAGTGGCTTACTTCATTTAGTACCGGATAGAGGGCCTCATCATAATTACAGATTGCTTTATCATATATCTGGGGCGACCACCTTACGTGTTTACAATGTTGTCAAACCTCTTTTTTATGATTGAAACCACGCCTTCGGTAAATTTGTAAATATTATTCGTATTTATAACATTTCGAGTATTTGTAAGCTTTTTTCGTTTGTTGTTCTGTTGGTTGAAAAAAAATTACAAAAACATGTATATAGACGTCCCTGCTTGTTTAGAATGTCTTTAAAAAAACATAAAAATTAAAAACCCTCAAACAAGTAAGACGAATATATGACCGTAACTGCGTTGAAAACCAGAAAAAATACTGATAATTGACAAAGGAAATAAAAACCGAAGGTGTGGTTTCAATCATAAAAAGGCGGTTTGACAACATTGCAAGCGAGAAGGGTGGGCGGCTCAGATATATGATAAAGCAGTCTGTAATTAAGATGAAGCCCTCTATCCGGCAGTGGATGAAGTAAGCCACTCGTAACAACAACAATAATTCGTTTTTCATAAATTTCCTGAAAAATTAACAATGCGATCGGAAAATATCATAATTGGAAAGCGCTTTTAATTTTATACATGCCGTGTAAAATTCATTCAAAAATGAGCAATATTAACAGAGTTATGAACGAAAATATAAAAAAAAACATGCTTCCAGTTTTTCTTTTGTAACTCAGGACCACGTTCGAATTTCCAAAAACCTGATAATTCACGACAACAACGAAGAAATGCCCTTTCAAATGCCGTTTAAAGCATCAAAATCCATTGAAAAATGCACGAAATTTTTAAAACAAGTTTATCTGATGATGGCCCTTAAGTTCAACAATTTGGCGCGATTGAATTTGACACTTATAATCAAAAGGGGCGATTTCAAACTTGTCAAGTTAACAAATTTTGCATATTTAGAAAATTTAAACGATTAAATGTCAAGTTCTCATGACATTATCCTCAACAATTGCTGAATGAAAAATCCAAACTCGCTAACTCACTTGAGTTAATTACCGCTAGTAAGGTGAAAAGTTAGAAACAATTTCATTCAAAATTTTGTATAAATGAATATTGATATAGATCCGTATATTAAGTCTCTAGGTAATAATATTTCTCGAAACGAATCAAAATGGATCTAAAGCAAAATCTAGTAGACTCTAGAGGTACGAACAGAATGTGTAAACAACAAAAGGGCGGAGACTAATTGTTATTGATGTAAGCAAATATGTGAAATTTATGGTAGTTTGGTCGTCTACTTTGTTCTAGTAGGGATAATTTTATAAATATTATATTATATAATATTATATTATATTGTATTATTTTATACAACAAGACTGTAATGAGTTCTATTATTCTCGAGAATGAAGTTTACGTTTAATTGTTCGAAGGAATAATAGCACGCATTATAACAAGTTGTATACTATGCTATAAACACTATTAATTTCTAAGTTAAAGGCAGAAGAAATAATCTTGCTAAACATTTTCATACCTAGTTACCTTAACTATTAATTAGTAACTTATCATTATTCCCTAGAGGAGTAATATTAGCCATTATATTGCAAAGGTCGCAAGTACAATAATTTCATTAAATAGTAGTCGTATATAGTAGTATATTGTAATATAAGTGTGCTAAGTCCTTTTTACGATAAGAATGTGATAGCTGCAAGATGAGCAGAGCAGGAGCATGAATATTGCATATTATTATTTCGCATGATCGAATTGTATAACAAGACAATTTTTGCTCTTTATTTAAAATGAAAAGCGATATATAGGTAAAATTTCCTAAGATCTTTCTTTATAGATGAGCAGTAGACCTTCGGTGAGTAAGATTTCGGAAAAAAAGCACGTGCTGCTTATAGACAGACACCAATTTTGAAATTGCAGTGGCGTTCTGTATTGTGAAAGATTCTATAGCATATTGAAAAAAATATCTATGGATATTTATTTTGTTTAAATTTACGTATTTCTTTATATTTATTACTTAAATGATAAATATTTTGTGCGATATGCTTTAAGATATTATTTTACATACATCATATTTATTATAAACTGCGACAAGTAAATCTGCCGAATATAAACGACCTAGTGAGTGAAAATTATCGAACACATGTTCCACACAACGTCAAAAAGAAAATTTTACCTATAATAATGTACATATATTGGACAATTTGTAGTACCTGTGACCATACATTGCTTTACTTAACAATTATTAGTATAAAAAAATTCTGACAGTTACTATTTATAAACTGTGTCTTATGAACTTGTGAAAGTCGAAACGGTTTCAATAATAATTAGTTGAAATAATAATTAAAAGAAAATTGTTTTAAACTGTCTTCAGACAACTAAACTTTTCGTATTGCGCAACTTGAAGATTGGCGGCACTGAAGCTTTACAATGTCTAAACAGTGCAAGTTCAAAATTTGCGCAGCCTTCTTAATGTAGCATAATTTTCCAACGTTGCGTACAATTAAAAAATTGCTACGTGTCTGCAGTCAAAAAAGTGAAAATTACGCAATCCGATAAAGAACTGTCCTATTATTATCAAGACTTTATAGTCTCCAATCAACTGGTGCTTAAGAGTCTCGTTCGAGAGGCAGTTCGCATTTTTCCCCTTTCTTTGTAAATTTACAATCTTCGTTCGATAGACGTATGAGAAATCAGTCGGGAAACAATCAAGTTATCCCCCACCTTCATCTAGCTAATCATAAGTCATGAAACCACGTCACTGAGTTACTTAGAATGTGCTATTTAGAAAAATTGTATCATTTTTGATGCTGTTTTCCGTAAAACGTAAAAGAAAATTAAAATGGGAATGACTTCGAATTGTAGTTTTAACTTTTCTTGATCTACCTATGTACGTTTCATTTCATTTTATTGATTATCTAGGCACGTGTTCTTCTGAATGTTAACACACTTTTTTTACTAAAAAATTCCGTTTGATTTTCCAAATCTCATGGACTATCAACTGTACAAAATTAAATTCTGTATCGAATAAGATGTGTCCCATTTCGATATCATTGTTTTCCGGTTCTATCGAGTTTGTTTTTCATTGGGGGTATTCACAGAATTGTTCAAGACAATCTTCAAAGATGATGATAACTTTCTATCTCTTTTTTTTTGAAGACATCAATATCCTCTTTTCCATTTGATTTGTATTGTAGAGAAAGATATATAGTGGTCAGGATACAAATGAGAATGATGATGCTGACAAGAGTGAAATAGAGAAGCTGCGTAGTTGTTAAAGCGTTGGTTGTCTCCCTAATCCATTTGCAAGAAATTTTTAAGTATCAATTGCTCCGGCACATTTTTTTAACTTCGACAAACTTCGAGAATGATCGTCAAAGAACTTCGGTAGGAACCATACAAAGATTTGAAGTTGACCAAATCAGTAGATGTCACGAAACTTTTAGAGGGTGCGACAGATAGTTTTAATTCTTTCTCATTTTTTTGCAGGCAATCCTCTACTTCCTAGAAAAATCTCTGAATACCCCCCATTGTTTCTTATGGGGGATTGAATGTTACCGTTCATTTCGACCGACAGCCTTAAGATCCATTTACAGGCTCAAGCCATTTGCGCAAATTTAAATGGATTAAATCTTGCCGTTCACACATTCAGTTTAGTTTGAGCAATTGTCGCTTGGGGGACACCAGAAATTGTAAATTCTCAAAAATTGTCAATTATTTAACAGGATTAACGAGACAGGTGGTCGAAGATTTTTGCCGATGCGCATGGTCGAGGTTGGAGCTGAGGCTTTAAGATCGTTCAAACGTTCATTCCAATGCACAAACCTTAAGCCGATTTTCTGTCAGGGCAGATTTAACTCAAGCTAAATTTTTTGGTGTGGGTAAACTTCATGCCAACTGTGCAAACTGGATAGTTCAAGCCAATTTGCGCAAATGGATTGAGCGTGTAAACGGCCTTTTACGGTATTCTTTAATATAGATCTATATTGTTGTTTTATATCCATACACAATGTTTTCAGTGATAATAAAATATATGTGGAAATTTGCCGACACTTTCCACTTAATATCTTTAACCGAAAAGTATCAGTGTTTATGAAATGTTGAAATGAATGATTTTGGAGATCAGAACAAACGAGTAACAGCAAGACATGATATTGATGTTTAATGAAGAACTGAAGAAAAAAAATACAAGAAGAAGTGAAGCAAAAAATACATGAATTAAGGGCTCAAGATATCAACAAACGTTCAAAAATGAAAAAAACTAAAAGAGGTCACGGAGCAACAGACCGCTACAAAACGAACTGAGAGTTGTTGAATCACTTATATTCAAATTCCAATATTTTTAATAATAAGAATAACAATTTTAAATGCGTTGAATTTGCTATGATACGTTTTCCGTTGTTTCTTATGTGGAATTGAATGTTACCGTTCACTTCGAGCGACAGCCTTAAGCACTTCTTTTCGGTAACAGCGTATAATATTTGTATTAGCATAATCTAGAGAGCAGGTTGAACTTTCTTAGTAATTTATCAGTGACAGTATGGATTAAGCGTAGACTCTGAGAATAACTTTTAGAATGCTTTCTATGCATGTAGCAATTGCATATGTTAAAATTCCGGATTATATTTTCCTTCAAAGTAGAAAAAGCTTCAAATATATAATAGCAAATATTTCGAAGAGTAACATTAATAATATACAAAGAAAGTCATTCTAATAATACATTGTGACAAAAATGACAACAAGAGGTGGTGGTATTAAAATGCGACAGGTGCTAGACTAGTACACAAGACAAAACTCCCATCATAACACAAACAAATAACAAGAAAAGCTCCAAAACAGTAACTGTAAAGCTTCAGATACAGTAATAACTCATTTTAAACATGATTTACAATTCAGCTATGAGAAACTTAGGTTAAAAAGTCTTAAACGGATACCTATAATTTGTAAAAGTTTTTCTACCATTTACAGGAGAATCTCATTTTTGGCAATGTCTCTACTTTCAAAAAAAAGTCACAAACTTAAAATGCCTCAAAGTGATTTAAAGGTACTTGCAGCATTAATTTATTTTGTGTTTCTTTATTTTACTCTGAAAAGAATTTAAGTGTTTTACATTTATTCTTCAATGTAATGGAAAAGAAATGTAGGGAGCATAAGATTAAAGTTTTGCTAAAATGACCCCTCCTTCAGTTTTTCAAAAAAATCCATAATAACTGTCAGTTTTATTACTCATGTACACAATTTGCTTACAGAAATACACCAAGTGAAACTTTATGATTAATTTGCATTTTAAATTATAGAAATTATACATATGTTACCACTGGTAACTTACTAGGGATCAGAGACTATTAAATATCATGAATATCGATCAGCATTTCCTAAAAATAAAAGTACTGAATTCTTATTCTAACAAACTTTGAATACTCTAATATGACATATGAAAATGATACATGTAATGATCCAAGTCATCCTGTACGAAGGAGGATCAATCTTCACAAAGTATTTCACACAATAAGATTTTATGAAAAGGCTTGTCTATTGTTATGGTGAATAAAGTTAATTTTGTAGACACGCGCAATCGTTTTTCATATATTGTTAAGTAGACTAGTTATCAGCAGCTGTTAGATTTCACAAAACATTAATAACAAAGTATTGAATAAAAATGAATGCAATTTATACCGTAAATATAATTAATAGTATTCGACTTTACCGATTTATGATTCCTTTCTACAAACTTGTTATTCATAGAACAAGAGTTAACAATTGAAAAAACAATGTATAAACAATTTATTACAATAAGCACCACAAGATTATTTTTTGTAATTTTAGGATTGTATAGATAATTTTTGTGCATCTGTAACACAATAAAAAGAGCATTTTCTGAATTTTCAATGTATATTTGGGCAAAAGGGAAGATTCCCTTCTCAATCATAATTCAATTATCATTTTATTATAGAGAGTAGGTAACATTTTTATAATAACGATTTCTTTATTGTTGTTAATACCGGAGTTCATCAGTTGCGGTCCGATCCTACCTGACCATTTTAAAGATATGTCGGCTGCGGCCGCAGTTTTATAAAAGGCTTAATTTCTGATAGGTCTAACTAAAAAGAAATAATCAAAAACAGATGAAGAATGCAAATTAATTTATTTTTTTTTATTTTAAAATAGTTACTAACAGCTTTAACGAATTCTACATTAGAAATCTCTTTATTGTTTTGTTTTTCTATATATTTATCAAAAATTGCCTTGTTTTTTATGATTCTTGAACTAAATATTTCCTTAACTTTTGATTTAATTGATCTCATTTTAATGTATGCTTCGGCCTGAAAATCAACTAGGATATCCACAAAATTGAATATACACGTCTACCAGCTTAGAGTTCAACCGACCAAAACTCCTATTAATTGTTGAATGATTGGAAACGTATTTTAAGGGTTTATAGGGGGTCCCTGGTGCACATTTCAGTGAAAGTTGAACCATATAGCACGTTGGGAAATTGGGGGAAAAGTGATTATTCTCGAAAATCTCAAAATTTTTGTCAATCAGTTTTTTACATAAATGGACTCAAGATGACTTAAGGGTTCTCGTAAAACTGTTTTTTTTTCGGTTTTTTGGCTCTGTATTCTGAAAAAATTGAGAAACGAGTTTCTCGTACATCGATCGTAAATGTAACCAGTTATTCGCCTCTTCAGCCACTCTATTCTTATCTTAATAGGTGTTCATGTTATCGTATTTGTTTAATTAAGAAAAAGTTTCTGAAATTCGACCCTTTAATGAATGAAAATCAAAGGGGTCTACACACCAAGCAACCGTGCAACCTAGAACACCCACACATTAGGGCCGTGCTAGTAATTTTGGACCAATCAGTGTTCGTAAAATAGTAGATAAATCGTCTAATCGTACTTGGAAGGCCAACCCATGAATAAAAAAATTGAAAATATTTGGAATCAGAGTACTATTTCTGTCATCGTTGTGATTGTGGATGTTTTTCAAAGCCGAAATCTAGGAATTTCAACTGTTGCAGCAATTGATAACGGGTCTACCATCGCGGGCGGTCGTATAGAAAAGTGATACTGGGACCTTTTGATTGCGGCTTAGAAAACCATCTACAACTACAACGATGACAGTAATAATACTTCGATTCCAAATATTATCATTTTTTTATTCATATGTTGCTCTTCCAAGAACGATTAGAAGATTTATCAACTATTTTACGCACACTGATTGGTCCAAAATTACTAGCATGGCCCTAATGTGTGGGTGTTCCAGGTTGCACGATTGCACGGTTGCTTGGTGTGTAGACCCCTATATGGATTGCAACTTAATAGTAATATTACCAATATAAATATCGTGACGAATAAAATGTAATTTTCATGCAAAAATTAAATACGTCTAAGGAGCACTCCGTTCGTGATAATTACAAGAATTAAATTGATGTTTTATTAGTTGAAGGGAGATTTAGCCCCAATGGCTTCCAAAAATTATTCGTGGTATGTGTGTGCATGTCATTTATTTATAATGATAGATTTGATAATTTCATTATTAAAAAGAAACAAAAAAGTTGGTTCCGAATACCTATTTTTCATCAAGTTTATAATTTTAAGGGTCAAATTATATTGATTGTTAAAATTGAAATGAAAATGTTTATATAGAGCTAAAACTGTTCTTTATAATTTGACTCCATTAAGGTTTATATTAATAAAAAATATGACAAAAAACGTTGTGGTTTAGCTGCAAATATATGTGTGTTAACATACTCGAAAATTGATAAACAGCTAACAAACAATGTAACAGTCATAAAAAAGTTTTTGAATTTTATATAAACGAATTGTGAAAAATAATGAAATTATCGAAAAGTTTTATTAAAAAAACCGATCAAAAACAATCTTCACAATGAAGAACTAGATGTGTTACAATTATAATGGAATATTGACAATTATTTTTAATATTTTTGTACACAACAATCAACTCTTGAATATTCGAATTTTTTTTAAAGCAATATTTTTCACAAAATGGCGTTTCGTATCATCCATTTATTAATGCGCAAGCTTCAACTATTGGAGTGTAAGTCAATTGATTCAATTGTTTATTTAATAGAAAATTAGAATTTTTATGTTCTAATATTTCAACGTACTCCCATAGTCCAAGTTGTTTTGATTGATTTACTTTTTTAAGTAATTTTACGTTATCAGTTATTTTTACTATGACAAACATTATTTATTAAATGTTGGTAAAAACTGGAATTTTCTCTTGCTCTACTTATTCTGTGTTTTAATTTTCTTCCAGCGTGGCCGATGTATGTAACAGCACAATTATCGCATTTTATTTTACACACTCCAGATGATTCCATTGTATTGATTTTAATTAGCTTGTCCATTAACATGTTCTTAACAGTTGTACTTCTTTTATATGTTGTTGTAATGTTATATTTATGTCGATTATAAGTGACTGATCTATAAATGGTATTCATTTTTGGTAGTTTTTCATATACATATGTATATAGGATAACCATTTGTATCAGGTATTTTATAAATAATATTCTTTTCTTTCTTGAACAATTCTTCTGTAGTTTTTATGTTGTATAATCTCCTAATGTAATATTGATGTTCACGCCGTAAAGAATTTCACGGACGCGACGTTGTGTACGATCGGAAGGTTACTTTTATTCGGGTAGATAGAAACGACTGCTTTTGAACTGTTTAGATATTCTATAATTTTGGAATTCTGTAATTCTTGTGTTCAGGGCGCCTACAAGAGCGGTTTTTATATTTGATAAAAGTGGGGGCTTTGTATCTGGGGTGGTTGGTCCTCTACCCTCTTAACAATTGAAAACTTGCTAATCTATCTTTATTATGATTCAATGAGTTCCAGGGTATAATTGTACTTGAAGTAGTGGGTTTTCTATAAATTTGAGAATCGAAATTATTTAACTAATCTGTAATTCTAATATCCAAATAATTAATGTTTCGATCTATTTCATCTTCTTTTGTAAATTTTAAATTATTAAGGTAGTAATAAGAATTTTGTTGATTTATTATATATTCATTTTCGATAAAATCAAGAAAGAAGTCTGCGATAATGCAAGATGCCGGCATTCCCATTGATACACCATCATTTACTTTATAAATATTATCAGAAAATTAGCAATAGTTTTGTTTTGTAATGATTGTAATTAGCTAACAGCGGGATTTTGCCCCGAATTTGGGGCAAACACGTGACTTCTTCAAACTCTATTGCAAGTTAGCGATCGACAATAACAACTCGATACTGTATTCGAATAACCCCTCTACTCGTTACTGTTGGGTCGCTATAATCTTTCAGCGTAGTTGATGAAATGAACGGGCGACGTCACAAACAATAGACAAGCGGTTCACTATAGCTGATTTTTGCCCCTCGCTTACTGGATTTTCATAAGCGGAGCGAGTGGGTTCAAGTACTTGCACGAACACAACAATGTTCGACAATCGGTCTATCGTTTTAGTAATTGAAATTACAATAAGAATCGAATGTCACGTACGTCTATGCTGTACGCAGACGATTGTCGCGCGGCATCTAAAGGTAGGAACACGATCCCTAAGCTTACTAATTATAGGTAAATTATTGTAAGAAGATCTTTTTGGCGCAGGGTAGAGAATGTGTTCAATAATTTTCGCTCATTAGGTCGTTTGTATTCGGAAAAACTTTACAGTGGCGGTACACGGCAGAGTTACTTGTCGCAATTTATAATAAATATGATCTATGTAAAATATTATCTTAAAGCTTATTGCACAAAATATTTATAAATTAAGTCATAAATATAAAAAATACGTAAATCTAAACAAAATAAATATCCATAGATATTTTTTTTAATATGCTATAGAATCTTACACAATACAGAACGCCACTGGAATTTCAAAATTTGTGTCTGACGAAAAGTAGCACGTGCTTTTTTCTGGCCCCCTACTCACTGAAGGTCTACTGCGCAACCAGATAGAAAGATCTTCTTAGGATAATTTACCTATAGTTCTTTTATATTTTTAGCGTCCATATGATCTTGAATGTTTTGTTGTATGTGTTGAATGATGTTTTGGTCTTACCCTAAAACACCTAGTTTGGGGTATGGTGACAAAAACTAGCGACTATAATTAATTAAATTGGTTTATTATAACGTCTTCTCAATTCGACCTTTTGACAACGACTGATGGTCAACTACATATAACGCCAGACCAATGGTCAGCACAGGGTGTCTTTTGCTGACGAATTTCCTTTTTCACCAGACAAAATAAAGACAGCTGCATCCTTTCGTAACATGCCCCCCACCTTGAACGATATGAGTTCAAAATTTCACTCCTTTTTTTTTTAACAAACAAATATACTAAATGATTCCGTATTTTAAACAATTTTAATATTTAACAACTTTAATATTTTATTGTACTGGTAGAGGAACAACGCGCTTTACACAACGCTTATAAGTTCCTTTGACTGTCCGCACCGTCACTACTCTCACAGTACCATCAGAACCAGGATGAACTTCCATTATTCTTCCCATAAGCCAATGCAAAGGGGGAGTATTATCTTCCTTTAACACGACTAAAGTGGCAACGGATATTTGTTCTGACCCACTTTGTTGCCATTTCGACCGGACATTCAACGCATTGAGGTATTCTTTATTCCATCTTCTCCATATGTGCTGTTTGATCCTTTGAATATGTTGCCAAGTTGATAACCGATTCACAGGAAGATCCAACAAATTCGGATCGGGTGTACTCATTAATGAATCACCTATAAGGAAATGGGCAGGGGTTAAGGCATGAAGGTCATTAGGATCGGTGGATAGGGCAGTGATCGGACGAGAATTTAGAATTGCTTCTATTTCGACTGCGAGTGTATTAAACTCTTCATATGTAAATAGAGTATTTATGACTGTGCGATAGAAATGGTGTTTATATGCTTTCACAGCGGCTTCCCACAGTCCCCCAAAATGAGGTGATTGTGCTGGTGCAAAGTGCCAGCTTATATCCAAATTACTAAGGTATTCAGAAACTGATCGATTATGTTTTTCAGATTGTAACAGCTTTTTTAACTCAATTAAATCGTTATTAGCTCCCACAAAATTAGATCCGTTATCAGAATAAATATTCAACGATTTTCCTCGTCTGGCGAAAAATCTTTTTAAAGCTGCCAAAAATGATTCAGTGGTCATATCGCTTACTACCTCTAAATGACAAGCTTTTGTTGCAAAACAGACAAAGAGACAAGTATAAATCTTGATCCTATTTTTATTTCGGAATTTCTTTTCTTTCACGAAAAACGGACCACAGTAATCTATTCCGACATTTATAAAAGGTCTAGACTGAACAACTCTATGATAAGGCAAATCTCCCCTGAGATAGTTTTGATTGTCATCAGGTTTTACTCTGAAACAACGAACACATTGACGCAACACCCGTTTTATAAGAACTTTCGCATTTATAGGCCAGTATGTTGCTCTCGCCGCATTTAACGTAGCCAGGACTCCACTATGACAATATCTTATATGAATTTCTCGAATAATCAGTTCTGTCACGTGATGTCCTTTCGGTAAAACTAGAGGGTGTTTTTCATTAAAAGTTAATAATGAATTTTTTAGACGCCCGCCCACGCGAATTAACCCATTTCTGTCCAAAAACGGATTTAGAGACCGCAGGTCACTTGATTTTGCAACCCTAGAGTTATTTTTTAAGTTTTTTATATCCTCAGCAAAACATTCGCGTTGCGTTAATGAAATTATTCGCGTCATAGCCTTACTAAGTTCACTGGTTGATAATCTTCCTGTTAATTTAGGATTTTGCTTTAAACAGTTATTAATAAATCTAAAACAATAAGCAAGTACGCGCTTCAATTTGGTTAATGAAGAGTATTTAGTAAGAACTTCATTCGGTTTTGGAGATATTTTTAGAATTATACTTGATTTCAATTGAGGAACAGATACATTCTTTCTTAAATCTGTTTGTGGCCACGCACATTCATCAGCATTTATCCAACTAGGTCCATAGTACCAGACCCGATTATTTTTTAATTCTTTGGGCGTTTGTCCCCTAGAAATATAATCAGCAGGATTCTCTTCCCCCGGTACATGCCTCCAATTCTCTGCATTCGTGATCGACAAGATTTGAGAAACTCAGTTCGCATAAAACGTTTTCAGTAAATATGGTTCCGTGTTTATCCATTGTAATGTAATCTCAGCATCAGACCACAAATATATATTATTTATGTTTAAGTGTTGTAACGCATTTAATGTTTTCTCGAGTAATCTTGCTAATAATAAGGCCGCACATAATTCTAATTTCGCCAATGTTTCAAATTTGACTGGGGCAATTCTAGATTTTGAACATAATAAACTTGTTTTAACTTCATGTCTATTGGTCGAACGTACATATATACATGCTCCGTAAGCCTTTTCGCTCGCATCGCAGAATCCATGTATTTGTATATCAATCGGTTCATCAACAATTATTTTTCTTTCAAATTCTAACTCATTAATGTCACGCAAACTAATTTGATAATTAATCCAAGGTGTGTGTATATGAAGGGGTACCGATTCATCCCAATTTAATTTTTCGATTTTCCACAACTCTTTCATTATCATTTTTGCCTTTACGATAACCGGTCCAAGCAAACCTACTTGTATTACTATTATTATTGGGAACGGAGTACACGATAAGATACTTCTGGGAATCCCATTCCATACCTAAAGTTTTCACGGTTTTTTCAGTATTTGCGAATAGCTTTATATTTTCTGTATTTTCTTGTAATGTATCTATTAAATTATTATTATTGGATGACCATTTTCTAAGATTGAAACCTCCTCTCTGTAAGAGTTGTTGTATTTCATCGCGTAATTCAATAGCCTCGTTTAATGATAATGCTCTCGTTATTAGATCATCTACGTAAAAATCACGCTTTATAATTTTTGACGCAAGTGGGAAAGCTTTTGATTCATCGTTTGCCAATTGGTGTAACGTTCTAATTGATAAATATGTAGATGGCTTGCATCCGAACATTACAACTTTAATCATGTATTCTTTTAAGGGTTGATCAGGATTTTCACGCCAGAGAATTACTTGGTACAAACAATCTTCGTCATCTACTAATATCATACGGTAATGTTTCTCGATATCAGCCGTCATTACTGTTGGATGTGCTCTAAATCTAATTAAAATTGAGTACAATTCCTCCTGAATATTGGGTCCCGCATACAAAACGTCATTAAGAGATAGACCTGAGCTAGTTTTAGCAGAAGCATCAAAGACTACTCGCAGCTTCGTAGTCAAACTTGAGTCTTTTAATACCGCGTGATGTGGAAGATAGTTTTTTTTTTATGTGCGATGGTGCTTCTACCATATGCCCTAAATCTATGAAATCTTGTATACATTTGGTATACTGTTGCTTTAAATGATCATCACTTTGAAATTTCCGTTCAAGAGCATAAAATCTCTTTTCTGTTACTTTCAACGATTCACCAAGGTTTGATTGATTGTTATTGAATGGCAACCTTACTATGTATCTCCCGGTGGAGTCACGTCTAACCGTATTTTGGTAGAATTGTTCCACCCAAGCGTCTTCTTTGGACATAAAATTTTGTTTGGGCAGTTCTTCGAGTTTCCAGAATCTTTCTATTTGATTATGTATAGAGGTTAATGATAAATTGCAAATGGTTTTTTGTTCATTTTTTCTGTCATCTATCCTATCCGACACTATCCAACCTAACTTTGTTTTTTGTAATTTTGCTTTAGAATTATTAATTTGGATTTGCCCAATACAAAGTAGATCAGCATACAATTCAGCACCAATTAAAGCATCAATTGGCGCAGGTTTATGGAATTTTGGGTCTGATAGTTTTATATTGCACGGAATTTCAATATTTTCGCGTTTCACATATTGTAATGGAATGACGTCACAAATTCGTGGGGATATAAGAAATTCTAATCTTTCAGTATAATTGGAAATTTTTAATAAATTTTAGTGGCTACTTTATGTTTAATACGCGTCTCTAATTGATTGAATCCTTCTACTGATATATTTACGATTTTGCGTGATAAGCCCAAAGATTCAGCAAACTCTTCGGTCATGAAATTATTCATTGATCCCGAATCTAAAAGAACTCTAGCTTGTTTTCTCACACCTTGACCATTTTCAATATCTATAACGGCAGTTGACAACAGTATTTGAGCAGGAGTTGAGACTTGTAAACTTTTGGGATTTGACGTGTTCTGGACGGCTGAAGCTGTTTCCGCGACCGTTGCGCTTTGTGAATTCGTATCGTCTACGTGAAGCAAAACATTATATTTTCATTTACATTTTCGGCATTCCTGCCCTTTACATTCGTTACTGCTATGTCCCTTGCGTAAACAATTAAAACAAAGTTTTTCAATTTTTACTGCATTTATCCGATCGGAAATAGACAACTTAGTAAATTTTTCACATGAATATATTTTATGTGATGCTTTGCAATAATTACAAAATTCTGGTTTACTAGTATTGTTTAATGTCTTTGATTTTAATGATTTAGCCGCAGCGATGTTGGAAGTTTTGATTACAGTTTCAAAATTGGTAGATTCTAAAATCTGACAGCGATTCGATAAGAATTGTATTAATGTTTTTAATTCGGACATAACAGTACTACTAGCCGCTTTTTCCCATTCTTTATGAGTAGTACGATCAATTTTTGAAGTTAAAATGTAAATTAATAACGAATCCCAATCATCAACCTTTTCACCTAGCGCTTTTAGTGCCCGTAAGTGCGACTGAAAGTTATCTAGTGTGCGTCTAAGATCGGAAGCTGATTCTTTACTAATTATGAGTAATTCCATTATTGATTTTATGTGATTTTGAATGATTATTTTTCGATTATCATATCGGTCTATTAACAAGGACCAGGCTTCTAAATAATTGTTAGACGAAGTTTCTAATGAACTGATTATATTCGCCGCGTCGTCTTTTAAACAGGACCTTAGTATATGCAATTTTTCAATATTAGAAATTTTGATATTATCATGAACGATTGCTTTAAATGTATCGTGAAACGTTAGCCATGCATCATATGCACCATTAAATGTAGGAATTGGTAGTTTTTGAAATTGAAAGAAAAAAGATTCATTTGATTGGTTCACTCCGGTCACATTGCTTGTTGATTGTCTGGTTTGCATACGATCTGGGTTTCGCGATTGTGAATTAAAATTAAAATTTTCTAACATCGTTTCCGCTCTCGCCACTTCATAAAAATATGTATTTTCAAATTCCTCTAATTCGGTTGATAACGAATCCTCTTGAGGAGGAGATAGTTCATCTAATTTATTCTGAATATCTTGAAATTTGGCAACTGCACCTAGCAAATCATCTAACCTGACTTGTATTTGTTTAAGATTATTTTTGTTTTCCTCATTATTCAAAAATGTAGAAAATCTAGTTAATTTTGATTTTAAATTTTTTCGTTCTTGTTTTAATTGCTTTATTCGGTCGTCGTTTGACATTTTGTTACTGTTAAATTTCATACAATGAAACAGAAGCGTTCAGGATACTATAAATGACGGGATAATGTAAGTGATTCACAATGGACTCACCCCAATGATTCACTTTATTCTTTTTGATCTGCTGACAACGCTGCAGTGTTGAATTTTTTCTGTACCACGTCGGGCTTGTACGATTTCCTGCTGTTGCAGTAACAGGTTGTATACGATTGATTGAAGAATTGATCAACGTTGGTGGATCTGTCAAGCTCTTAATACTTGATTGAAGAATCAGCTGCTTGAGCCAAAACACTTAAACTTTGTGGTTAATACTGGTTGAACTTTTGATTAATACAAATGTTTGTTTGGTTAATAAATGTTCCGATAATTCATTCACTTTACTTTTGTCACCAAATATTTTAATTAAATTAAATTAAATATCCGGCTCGAAGGACCAATTTTATGTTGAATGATGTTTTGGTCTTACCCTAAAACACCTAGTTTGGGGTATGGTGACAAAAACTAGCGACTATAATTAATTAAATTGGTTTATTATAACGTCTTCTCAATTCGACCTTTTGACAACGACTGATGGTCAACTACATATAACGCCAGACCAATGGTCAGCACAGGGTGTCTTTTGCTGACGAATTTCCTTTTTCACCAGACAAAATAAAGACAGCTGCATCCTTTCGTAACAGTATGTAATCATGTAAAAGTTGTGTAACTATATTTAGAGGGATTTTTGCATATAGGTTAACCATGTCAAAAGATACCATTAGAATATTGTTGTAATTATTTCGATTAAATTTTTTTTAATCATTTACAATCTCCAATGAGTTTCAAATTGTGTTAAGTTGTGGAAAAAAATTCACCAACAATGAAATGAGCATTAATATCAATTTAAAATATCATATCAATTTATTGAGAACCAATTCAACTATTTATGCATGATTTAAAAAATTGACACAATAATGAGATTCTAACAAAGGAGTCTCGTGAAATTGAGCACAAGGTCGTAATTAAGCCCTCAAAAAAAGTGCCTTAACAATGATCATATTTAGAGAATGAATACGACTTTATCAGATTTACATAATAAGAAGATGTACTTTCAAATCTTGTTAATCAATTTATACATCTAATGAAATATATTGAAATAAAATAATCATTAGATCAATCTAATTGTAATAATTAATAAATTGGAAATAACTATTTTGCAATAATTATTGTTCAATTCTAAATAGAACTATAATTTTATAGCAGTTGTAAATTGCCGAAAGAAAACATGTAGGAAGATCAATGTTATCTAAATTTGAGGGGATGAGGTACATCCCAACATTTTAACCGGCAAAAATGTGAGAGACTGTGAAATTTTAACACGTGATTTTTAGCTCGTCCTTAGAACTACGACAACCTAAGATAAATTTTTGAGAAGGGCATTTCTTATAGCTCCTAACAGTTATTTCCGTTTTTCAAAATATTGATGTGAATTTGAATTACAGATGAAAATCTAACAACATCTTTTTTTCGTATTTTTGTACAATTTCTTTTATTTTCTCTTATAACTTGACCAATTGTGATTATTTTTCAAAAATTTTTTTATTTGCTATCTAACAGTACAAGAATTTTTGCAAAATAATCACAATTGGTCAAGTTATAAGAGAAAATATAAGAAATTGTACAAAAATACGAAAAAAACATGTTAGATTTTCGTCTGTAATTCAAATTCACATCAATATTTTGAAAAACGGAAATAACTGTTAGGGGCTATAAGAAATGCTCTTTTCAAAAATTTATCTCCGGTTGTCGTAGTCCTAAGGACGAGCGAGAAATCGCGAGTTAAAAATTCACAGTCTCTCACATTTTCACCGGTTAAAATGTTGAGATGTACCTCGTCCCCATAAATGTTTTTTTTTTGTTGTATGATACACATAGAGGAATTAATCATTAAAAAATCTTCCTACAAGCTCCTGTTTATTTGTTAGACGTAGTAGATCTTCTGTTTAGAAAAGTAATCAATTTAATATAAAGAACGCAACACGTTCAAACAAATGTTAAGGATAGAAATATAATTAATAACATTCTCAATTACATTGGATGCTGTCAGGGTAGGGATGTGAATAACCCCACCACAATAGGAATAGATTGATGTAAGACAGTACATTAGCTTGCCTTGAGTTGAATGCATGTAATATTTAAAATCAAATATATTTTCTTTATTAACGTGGTTAATATCTCATTCAACCCGTTACATGGCGCAGTCGTTTTAATTGATAGTGCACCGAAAAAAAAGAGAGAAAAGAGAAGATTGTTTGAAGAAAAAAAAATCAGAAGTTCGAGAAAAATGGAATTTTTAAGCCAACCATCGCCTATGAATTTGGAAGGTGATCTTGCTGTTAATTGGAAGAAATTCAAACAAAATTTTGAAGTATATTCAGCAGCGACTGGATTAGAAAACAAAGGTGAGATAGTTGCGTCTGCCACATTTCTTCACATAATGGGTGAACAAGCCAGAGAAATTTTTGAAACGTTTGAATTTGAAAATGAACAAGAAAGGAAAACTTTAAAGAAAATAATCGAGAAATTTGATGAATATTTTCTTTCAAAATCGAATCCAAGTGTGGAACGAAGTAAATTTTACAATCGAACACAGCAACCTGAAGAAAATTTTGATACATATTTAACAGAACTTAAGAAGATTGTTGTCAATTGTAATTTCGACACATTCAAAGAGGAAATGTTGCGAGACAGAATTGTGGTTGGCATAAGAGATCCACGAGTAAAAGACAAGCTAATGTACTGTCTTACATCAATCTATTCCTATTGTGGTGGGGTTATTCACATCCCTACCCTAATTGACACGAATGATCAATCACCTCCAGTGTTGGGATTGAAAACATTACTCTCTTTGAATTTAATTAAAAGAATTGAAAATATAAATGTAAAACATGTTAATAGTACAGATTTAATTCAGGAGTATTCGGATGTCTTTGAAGGATTAGGTCAAATTAAGGGTCTTACTTGCAATTTCACATTAAAAAAAAATTATGAACCAATAGTAGTACCATGTCGTAAAGTTCCTTTTTGCATGATGGACAAACTGAAAAACACATTAGAGAAAATGATTAGCGATGATGTTATAGTAGAAGTTAGGGAACCAACAGAGTTTGTACATCCTATAGTACTTGTGGATAAATCAGATACTGAAGTCAGAATTTGTTTAGATCCACAGAATTTAAACAAAGCTCTTTTGAGAGAACATTTTGTAATTCCAACTTTTGAAGAAGTAACCAGTGACATGTCGGGTTCGCGAATTTTTACAACTCTCGATGCAAACAAGGGGTTTTGGCAGATTAAGTTGTCGGAAAAAGCGTCAAATTTAACAACTTTTGCTACTCCTTTTGGTAGATTCAAATTTTTAAGGTTGCCGTTTGGAATTTCAAATGCGCCAGAAATATTCCATAGAACGTTTATAGAAATTTTCAAAAATATACCGGGAGTTAAAATTTATATTGACGATATTATTATTCATGCCAAGACAAAGACCGAACACGATAAAATATTAAAACAAGTATTGGAAAGGGCTAGGAAATTCGGGGTAAAATTCAATAAGGGAAAGTGTAAATTTAAACAAACTGAAATTAAATACATTGGTCACATATTATCACAAAATGGAATAAGAATGGATCCAGATAAAATAGAGGCAATAAGACAAGCTAATGTACTGTCTTACATCAATCTATTCCTATTGTGGTGGGGTTATTCACATCCCTACCCTGACAGATGCGACCATCTTCTGATAAACTTTCAAATGATGCTTGAAAAATGAAATATTCCTACATGTGTAAAATAATGCAAAAAGTATTTCATTTCAAGAATGAATAGAATATATATTACAAAACTGATATGGTATGCCCTGGAAAATATGCATAAATTATTCAACGATAAATTACTATTTGTGTCTCCTAGTGCAGTTTACAGAATCATATTGTAAATATATTTTAATAAGGTAACAATCAATAATTTACTGATTGTTAATATGTTTGAGTGTTACCAATTTCAGTTTTGTCTACCAAATGCCAGGTGCCAGCATATTGTATAGTTGAACCTAGATTTTAATAATCTCATGACCTAACTGTTGCTGATTATTGTTGCAGTGTATTTTCAACCAATACTAAACAGACTTAAAATAATAAATTAAAAAATTGTTGGCGGGTGACGATTTCTGTTAAATAGTCTCATTATTTTTGAAAGAACTTAATCTTCTCCTTTCAAGAGTGTGTTGTATCTACAACAAAATTTTCAAAGAACTACTTTTGAATTATTATTTTAAGCCCGTATATTGGTGATTAAACATGCATTGTGACAATGATTGGCTTAAATTTACTGTTTAGGCCATAAAATTAGTAAAATGTTGGTCCTACTTTACTCGAAATAATATTCTTATGACAACACATACACATGCGATAGTGTACAGGGTGCAATAGGAATTCTTGAATATTCAAACCTCACTATTCTCATATGAAATATATCAATGATTACAACATTTTTAGATCAAAATTGCATTGATTGTTTGACGGTTACTGGTTAAGCATGGGTTTACCGTAATGTAATTGTTGAAAATTGATAGGAAAATAAATGCCTGTATCAAATATTTCCCTTAAGGACGTATCTCGTATTTCCCTTAAGGACGTATCAAATATTACGTCAACCGAAGATAGATTTCCAACAGAGCATTTCTTGTAACATCTGACTGTTTTTCCAGTTTTTCAAAATGTTGATATACATTCGAATTACAAACGAAAAGCTAACAAGTTTTTTTTTTCGAATTTTTTGTACAATTTCTCATATTTTCCCTCATAACTTAGCCAATATTCATATTGACAATTTGTATCAATTATACAAGGTATATTATTAAAATTAAATGTCAACAAATCAAAATAACTCGATCCTTGTATTTATTAGAATTTCTTCTTTCACTACGAAACTACCGGTTTCGGCTGTACATTAAATGATCTACAGTGATATGATCATCCGTGGAAAATAGTTTTTTCACATTTTTCTTCGCAAAATCCTGGAAAAACTTAAAAATTGGTTTTCTGAGATCGATCATGAATGAAAAGTTCATTAGCCACTATCAGTTGTATACTACTGTTTTACTCTTAAATAGTGTAAGATTGTTTATCACTTGTGTTTGTTTATTTTTTAAATTACTTGATATTTTTATTACTGTTATTTTTATTTTCTGCCTCATTTCAAAGATGATGAGCGTCTTTCATTTTTTCCCCAGTTCTAATTATTGTTATCAAACATATTAAGTGTCAAGCAGTTAAAAAAATAAACAAATACAAGCGATAAAGACTCTTACACTATTCAAGAGTAAAATAGTAGTAAACAGCTGATAGTGGCCAATGAACTTTTCATTCATGATCGATCTTAGAAAACATTTTTTTTCGGTTTTTCCAGGATTTTGCGACGAAAAACGAAAAAAATCTGTTTTCCACGGATCATCATATCACTGTAGATCATTTAATGTCAAATTTACAAAGAGGTCGATCACAACATTTTCCGATTAAAGCGGTTTTTCACCAATTTCTGTATGAGTGACAAGGCTCAAATTTTGGTAAAATGTTCCCTGGGGACTACCCTACAAATCCTCAAAATATTTTTCAAATCGCCCGGCAATTAATAGGGGCTGCCATAAGAACTGGGAACATTAAGATGAAAAACACGGTATAGCAAATTGAAAGCGTTTACCAAATATTTTAGAAATTTTCCGATTACAATGTTAGTTTTCCAAAAAATTAAGAACATTTCTGTAAGAAGATACAAGAATTTGAGGGCATTTTTTTAACAACATTTATCAATCCTCATTCGAAAATTGATACAAAAACTCAATGCTAAGGGTTTTTTTTCAATATTTAAAAAATTGGCTGAATTTTCGAGGAAAAAACGAGTTCTTTCTCTGACATTAAAATTAATTGTTTTGTTTTAAAATACATTCTGTTATGTAGATAATTTTGTGTTTTTTAGCACGTTCGTTGCGAATTTGTTAAAGTAAAATCAATATTACTTAATAAAAATATTAAACTTCCTTTCACATTTATTGTAATTCAAAGATAATAGTAATAATGATAATAATGTAAAATAACACGAGAATTGTGTTATGCATGAAAAATCTCGGCACCTACAAAACGTTACTGCTTGATGCGCTTTTTGGGTAAATGAAAAAATGTTGTTACTGTGAAAGTTAAAGCATACCAGTCAATACAGAGTGACTTTTTATGAGCATAATTGGATCATATTGATGTATTTGATACCTATTTTCAACATTTTACACAACTCGAGAAAACATCAGGTTTATGCTCTAGAGATTTTTTCGCGAAATGCTGATTTCAATGGGTCTCTAGTATCATGTGATCTTACACCAGTAGATTCATTTTTTGCACGGTTAGAGGCTAGTGTTTTCTGCGAAGACACAAACAATTAATGATTTAAAGGACATTCAAGCTTCAATTAATGCAATAACTGTTGCAGCATGTCAAAATGTAATTTCGACATTCTAATTGATGTCTACAGGCGCAGTTGTGGCGGATTCATAAATAATACTGTATTCCACATGTACAGATAATCGATTACACTAACAATAAAAAAAACAGCTTGAAAAGTTGCTTCTGTTTTATTAAAAACATTTATTTGTTTAAAGGTTTCAAACAACGATTCAAGTTCTACAGAAAAACTCGATCGATCCTTCATTGTCTTTATTTTTCAAAATTATAAAAAATCTCCATTTTTCGATTAACAAGAATCTACAATCGTTATCAAGTAATAACAGTTATGTATTTTTGACAGTCGAAACGTTAGGCACCTTTACTTGGAATGACTTTTTCCTGTTCTTGTCAATTTGCTTGCAATCATCTACTAATCCTATAAGGTCAAATAACAGAATATCAGACGAAGTCTACATTTTCACTTTCAGTGCATACAGTGTATAGGTATTGTATGAAGGTATAATTTGAACGCCCAATAAATTACAAGCTTAGTTACTTCTAATATAGTTGTTTACGTTATAAAGGCGGAAAATGATTATTCGCTGACTGAGCGTGTACACAGTAGGTCCGCAAATACACTTTCCACCCGAGTAATAGAATCAGAAGAAAAAATAATACACCAATCAAGAAATCAATAACGAGTTAACTGGACCAAAATTTGACACTATCAATAATAAGTTAAACTTAGATAAAAAGTAAACAGCTTCCAAGCAATCGTATAGGTACTTCCGGACGAACCGAGTGTGTACGTTAGAAAACGAATGATTTCTTTTTGGTCTATTACTTTTTTGCTATGCAGATGAGTAAATATTGATTTTTGAATGATGGACTGCTTTTCCGCCCCAGGTTGAAAAAGCGTCTCTGCCCTATCGTAGAGAAAATAGTGAATACTCGTTCGGAAAATGTCTTTGCGGACCTCGTGCTTATGTTGGAACACAAGTGGTGGTATTCACAGAATTATTCAAGATAATTTTTGAGAATTATGATCAGCATCAATTTTTTGTTATTGATTTGATTAGTATTGGAGTACAGAATTACGTAGAGAATCGAAATCAAGCTCAGAATAAGAATAAGGATGATAATTTTGGCAAGAATGAGATGACAGAATTGTGTGGTCGGTTGTCTCTCTTATCTCTTTGTAAGAAGTTTTTAAGAATCTACTGGTCCGGCAGAACTCGAAAAGATAAATAATAATGGTACACTGCAGTAGACCAAAATATTATAAAAGTATTTAATTTTAATGAGTGGAATGCAATTCTATTCTTCAGAGTAATGCTGTTTTTTTTGCTTGAAGATAAACTTCCAATTTCTAAAAATCTCTGAATACGACCCAAGCGTTAAGGGGACTTAGCACCATAATAGACAAGCGGAAAGCAGGATTTCTGTTTTGTTTTCCAACGGATTTCAATGTTCTAAACGGTTTTTAAAAGGGCATTTCAAGAGAGAGAGAAGTACATATATGATTTTTTGAAATTCGGATGTCATTTGGAGTTACAGACGGAAATATAGAAGCATGTTTTTTAGTATTTTTTACAGTTTTTTTTTTATATTTTCCCTCATAACTTGGCAAATATTGCTTATTTTCTAATGAATTTCACACAATATGTGGCCAATTAAAAGCGCTTTCCAAATCTGTCAGAAATTTTCCGATCGCATTGTTAGTTTTCCGGAAAATTGATGAAAGGTTTCGACACACTAATTTTGTTTTTTTACGGGCAGTTTTAAACTTAGACGACTGAACCAGGGCTTGTTTGAAAGGCAATGAATAGCAGATTATTTTGAAAATAGTTTGAAATTGAAATTCGGAAAATTACTGGAAATTTATGATGGAGAAGTTGATGAATATTTTTATCTGTTTAAAATTAATTATTTTTGTATAAAGTGTATTGCAATTTATAGATTACTTCATTATCTTTCCAACGGTACCATTGTTGCTTCAAAAAAGTGAAAATCTTTTGGAAAATTAGTGATAAACAAAACTATGTTTATCACTATGTTTATTTAAACCTTTTTTTCGGGAAGAGACATTAATTTTTCAAAATAGTGATATCGTTTTCGTATCTAGTTAACGGCTACCAATACACATAGTAAAACAAGAATAATCAAGTTTCAATATTGGATTCTAAGTTTTGCATGATTAATGAAATTTACTGCAATAAACACGATACAAAACACATAATCATCAATAAAACACATATCAGAGATAAGAAATTTCGAATACAAAATGAAGGCATTTTACCAATGGACCTCTTTCTAGGAAACCAAACAACAATGCAAAAATATCCCAATCAAGAACATTTACCGCTGCTTCAATTTATGCTTCAAAGTATATAATTATTCATGATATATTACTTAACAAAATGTACAGATAAAGCGATATCATCGTTTTCTGGTATCTCGAATATCATGTGAGGCTGCGTAAGACTAAGGTAACAGAGTCAAAAGATCTATATCTCACTTGTATTGTTCAAATGATTTCAAGATTACACTGAAATAGTTTCAGTATAGTAATTAGGCTGCTTCCAAATAAAATTTTAACTGGCTTCTACGCTTACTAATTTTTTATGGTTTATTTAATTCTTGTCATTTGAAAATTACAGAACTATTTTATTTTACACAAATTTCCCTTCAATTTTTCTTTTTTTTTTCTTGAATACATGGTCAGCCATATCTACATCTATGGAATGTGCATCTACATTTATATAATGTATATTTATATTTATGTAATGCAGGTAGCTTCTCATTTTCAAAGAAAATGTTGAATTCTTGTCACTATAAATCTTTATAGCATCTCATTCAGAAGTGAATGGTGTCATGATTATCTTTCTTTCAGTTATAAACACTTTAGTTAACATATATGCACCACCAACGGTGTTTGCTTTCGTAGTCGTACACTATGAATATGTATGAGATTTACATTATTTCTTCAATACCAAATGCAGCGAAAAAGAACAAATGAATGTTTTCTTACACCACGTTATGGGGAAAGAAAGAGGCAATAGAAAATGTATTTATTTTAGTTTTGGCGTTGATCCTTATGATGTATCGATAGAAATTCAACTGAGTTAATGTAAGAAGTATTCCCTACTTATATAGCTTACATAGCTCGTTAAGTGAAGTTAGAGAACAGTGATTAACTTTTGAAAAGGAGTGACTCCAAGAGAGAAAAATGCGACAAATGTTAATAATTTAAGGTCTATTGCTAGGTAAGTGATATCAAATACCTTTTAAAACAGCACTCTTTATTGCAACACATTCGAATCTAGATAGTAGTAATTAGATAACATTTTTGAAGATTGGTTAATTCATTGCGTGTACAATAATCAAAAGGTGACATATTTGAGACTTGAATGTAGTTTATTAATTTAAACAATATATACTATACATTAAGAGCTTGAATAATCAACGATAAAGCAATACATTGAAAAAAAGCAAAAATTGGGCGATAATTTAACATATCAAAATCTAATGTAAAAGAACATGCATACAAGACTAAAACAAAGATTACCTCAAGGTGGAATACAAATATAGGACAGATAAAAATAATGTTCATGTCCAAAATATCAGAGAATCAAATTGCACTTAAAACTTTATCATGGAACAGTGATAGTTAGGTGTTTACATAATTTGTTGCTGACGTGATATGAAATACTACAATATACGCTATTATTCATTAAGTATAATAAAAGCCAACATATATTTTCAATTTTTCAGCTAAACTAATTAAGATTCCGAAACGCTTTTTTAGTTCGTAATTCAAGCAACTATTACTATTTTATTTAATTCCAAGACAACATTTCGAATAATTTAGCAATTTTAGTTAAAAATTTCAAACATTTCATTTTAAAGAATTCTAATTCCAGCATTAGATTCTAATTGAAAATTTAGCACCTTTGATTTAAATGTTCTGTTTACATCAAAATTATTAAAAAGCAGTTTCTTTTTTTTAATTTGTCGGTCTAGTTCAGCGAAAAAGTTGAACGGCCAACAGAATCATAGACTGTACCAGTAACGCAAAAAGAGTATTTTATCTATATGAATATTTCCTGTTTTGTGGATATACATATCGTTTTTTATAATATTTACCTTTATCGTGATTACAGTCTAACTATCTGAACTTAGCTGTCAATTCTCGATCACTGAAATTAGTAATTGTCGGCAATTGCAATTTTAAATTGAGCTTATTGATGCTTTGTATTACCTCCTGGATTCCACATTTTCTAGTCTACAGAACTCGAGCTGAAAACTCCTCGTAGCTTACAATTTACAAGTTATAATTTATAAAATTGTAGCCATACATTTTCGAATAATTTCATTACACTATTTGTATGCTTTACTGTTACCAAAACACAGTGAACCAGAAATACTTCGATTTACTTTCAATAATTCGTTTAATCGAAACTATAATCCATATTTAAACATTGACTTAGTTTTTATAGCTTTAATGATTCTTATCTCTTCTCGTTTGCTTGTAATTAATTGAGTAATCTATTATGAGTTGTAAATGTATGTGTTATATACCAAATATTCGGTTTTTTCCATTTCTAACTATTTTTTGTTTTGAAATTCAATGAAACTTAATATGTTTCTCAATTTTTTACAAGAGCTCTTATTTCCATCGCGATACATGGACTTCAGTTCTTTTTCCATTATCAGACACACACTAAAACTTTCTTATTATATTACAATGCATTCGTGAATACGGGTATATTTAAAAAAATCCATTTTGTTATCGTGAACAAATTTCCTCTTATTTTCAACAAATCTGATCGATACAAATCATAATACAATACATCGATATTAATTAATTAAACTAAGACTAAATTATATGCTATCGGACAAAAAAATGTTATGTTCAATTACTAACATTTATTTCAAAAAATCAGAGTACACTAAGACCTCTCTTCTGTAGACATTTGTGGTAAAATGGAAAGTGGTCCCTAGAAGAAGCAGGTTGACTATCATTTGCTAGAATCATATTAGAAGGTAGTTAATTATATTAATGTCTGATTTATTTTTTATGTTATTGTATGCGCAAAACTGTCCAAAACAATCTGTCGCTCATTACAGTTTCCTAGCTACATGTTGTGAATTCAATGTTAAGTTTCTGTTCTAAAAGCTGCAGTTGTTTCTTTGGTGATTTGTCCGTAAATGGGAATATTTTTGGCATAAACTTTGCAGGTCTATCGGTATACTAAATCAAATATTGAGTCTACGGCAGAAATTAAAGAATCATAACGAACAGTAATCATAATAGACAATTTAACTTACCTATAGTTTTCACTTTTCTTCTACTCTGTATTTTCATCATTATTGTTGAAATATTTTGCATGTATTTTGGGTCATATTCAGAGATTTTCAGAAAGATGAATATGATCTACACATTAAAGAGAAACATTGTGTCCTATTTACAGAATCGCTAAAGGCAATATTTAAGAACGCCGATCGGCATTAATGTCTTGTTGAAGACTAACATCTTTGCTTGCTCCATTTTATTTGTAATGGTGATGAGGATCAGTTTTAAGATTGAGTTAAGCATAATGACGATGATTTGGACAAGAGTAAAACAGAGGAGCTGCATGATGGGTAACGTGCTGGTTGTCTCACGTATCTGCTTGGAAGAAAATTTCAAAAATGAGTTGGTCCGGCGCATTTTATTACCCTCGACAGAAGTCAAAAATATTCGTTTAATAGTAAGGGTACATAAAGTTACAGTCGACCAAAATTACATAATAGTATTAAATTTTAAAGAGTGATATAGATAGCTTTGTTCTTGAGAATAATGTTGTGTTTTGCTGTGAGTAAATTGTCAGCTTCCCAAAATTCTGTGACTGATATTCACAGAAGTGTTAAAGATATTTACCAGTTTGTAAGAAATTCTCAAGTATCTGTTGGTTCGGTACGTTATACTAATTTCGACAAAATTCGAAAATGGTCGTCTTAAATATTTAAATTAGATTTAATAATAAATCTAACGGGTGAGCCAAAAATAATAGGAAAAAGCGGTAAAACAGTTTAGAAAAGGTATCACAATATTTTCATATATTCTTTGCAAAATACAAAACAACAGCAACTTATATTTATAACAAAAACAAATTACAAAATAGATAACGGTTGTTTTTATTCGATTTTTCGTACTTTACTTTTAATCTTACAAATCATGTCCTTCTCTTTAATTCTAGTTTGCAATTGTTTCTATGATTTAGCTTCCTAGCCCTTATCGCACGTTAATTTTAGTAAAATACCTCTGAAATCTTCCACTGACTGCGGATTCAGCACTCAAACAAAAAGGCATATCTATTTTAGGTTTTTCATTACTAGCTATTCCCCATTTATGTCGAAAAATGATATCATAAATTGTACATCTCGGTACATTACACACAGACAATGATTCAATAAATATAAATTTCTGTTCAAATTTTTTTTCTTGAAGAGGAACATGTGTTCGTTTTTTATTTTTCTACGTTTTCCCTTACAATTCTGCTAACATTATCAACTTTTCACTAATTTTCTCGTAATACTGAGCAAGTTAAGAGATTTTGAAATTTCCAATAAACTCTAAAAAAGAGTTTTTAGTTTTCTAAAATGTCAATTTTTTTTAGTATATACAAATTTCTGCTCATTTTTTTCCCAAAGATGGTTTTTCAAATTTGCTATGGCCGAAACTTACTCCGACACTCCCTACCTTCTCGGCCTGGCATTCTTGTACATTCTTTAGTATATCTAGCAAAATATTTATAATTTTATACGAAGGTTATATCAAATTTGTATTTGCACTTCCAAAATTATTAATTGTTATAAGTATAAGTAAAGTTAGGCGAAATGAAGAAATATTGAAATTAAACATAGAATTAATAGGTTCACCATGGAAACAATTTAAAATTTTCAACATGCTTTTTATTTCTCAATAAAAAGGGAAAGTAATGAATCAGGCTCCAGAGGGTCGAATTCTCTATTACGGACTTGAAAACTTATATCTCTCTTTCATTTATACTTGCTTTTATCTCTTTCTGAATAATAACTATAAAGGATATACGTCCCTTGTAGAATACGTTTCAAAGTCCTAATGAGTCTTGTCCAAACTATTTAAAATTGAATGAACGCATGAATGAATGAATTAAATTAATAAATTAATTCAATTTTAAATAGTTGAATCAATTAATCTATTAGCTTATACAGTGCGTCCATAAAGTTTGGATCCTAAGAAAAAAAATCAAAACTATGTATGTTTATGAAAAATCCTAAAACACGTCGATTTTATTTTCTCTTTGCGGATTTATTTCTTCTAGTTTCAGCCCCGTAAGATTGTCCCTTAAGGCAGGGTGAAATCAACCTTTAATATTTTAAATAGCACTAGGGGTCAAATGACATATCATTGGAAAGCCTATTTAGTTTCCTTTTCAACGCCGTTTTATTTTTTAACTTCCCCGACTAGAGGGTAGGGAAGTTATTAGTTTCGGACCAAAATTTCGAATTCGAGATTTCACCAGATCTTTACGTTTTGAGGTCCCCTGAACACGTTTATGAAGTTTTTAGCATGATGTGTGTGTGTGTGTGTGTATGTGTGTGTGTGTGTGTGTCTGAGTCTGTCGGTTCTCCAACGATTACTCAAAAACGGTTTAACCGAGTGAGTTCAAATTTGGCCAGCACAAACTATTTGGGTGGCCGTTCGAGTTGATTAGTTTCTGGTGCCAATCGGACCAAGAGGGAGGGGATTGATTTAAAAAAATTTAAGATAACATATTAATTTAATATCACCAATCGAGAAGGCATGTGCTTTTATGTCCGAAACAATACCCATCATGTGCAATGTTCTTGTCTTTTTTTATAAAGGGTACAAAATTGGCAAAATAGTGTAGTCAACCAATTCAAATTTGCCGCCTTCAGTAAGGGATCGGTTGCCATAGAAAATTCAATTGCGAAATTTTGAAATGACAGTTTAGAAGGTTATCCAACATAATTTTTAAAGCGTAGCAAAATTTATAACAGTAGTTTATAAAGACAGAATGATATCTACTGTTGGTATCACTGAAAGCATAAAATTTTATGCGTTTGTTTACATTCTTCTGTCATTTTTGAAACATAACCTCAGAATTTTTGTTTTCAAGCGGTTTTTTTGAGCGGGTTTTGTGTTTCGGTTAGTGCTTTTTCAATATACAAATATTTTAAAATAATATAAATTTTGATTTTTCCACAAAAACGAAATGTATATTCCCTCGACAATTCAATCCATATGATTTGAATTTTTCAATGTTTTTGTTGGGAATACCGTACTACTTTTCACTCCACGCTCAAATGACAGTTCTGTCGTTCTGTCAAAATTTCGCAATTGAATCGTGAATCGAGTTAATAAGAAGATTGAACAAGTTGAACTGAAAAGGATGTGTGTTTAATCACCGATCAGTGAATAGAGTTTTAGTTGATGAGGTGCTGGTTCCTCATTGAATTTTTCGGTGGTTGTGAGATAGCCACGGTTCTCGATTCTCGATTTTGATTTTTATAGTAAGTTTTTTTTTTTTTAAATAACGTAGCTCCAAAAGAAAAAATAGTATACAAAACTCGTGCTACGTTACTCGTTTTTTTAAAAGCTCGGACTCGTGTCGGGGAAGTTATTAGGCCGGTTCTTACAATTAGATTCGGCCCCTTTCAATTTTTTTTTAATTATTATAATAACATAAATTACTAATTTGTGGTCAGATTTTCATGTTCTAAAATACATATTATGGAATATAAGGTGCACAGTTTTAGAACATTTCTTCAAACGCTGAATAGTTCCCCTATCTTATTCTTCTGGCTTACCTTCAAAGAGTGGCGGTAATTTTACGACAAATTTCTTTCTGTTGAAAAACAAAGTACACATTGATAAAAATTTAGTTAGGAACAGTAACTAAAAACAAGTTGGTTTTTAGATATCAAGAAAAGTTTGTGTTCCAGTAAAAATTGTCTTGAATTCAATTTAATATATACATATTAAAGACAACATTTACTCGTAGTTTAAATTGTATCAGGTTATGGGCCCAGACCCGTTGTAACTGTTATACTGAGTAAATTCTGAATCCTTAGTTTGAGAAGTAATATATATATATATATATTTTTTTTTTTTTGAAGAAGAAGAAGAATCGATAAAAATGGATTTCAAGACGCAAATAGAAAAGTTAGAAGGTGCAAATAACTGGACAAAATGGAAACGACAAGTTGAATTAATATTGCGGCATAATGATGTCATAAATGTAATTGTCTTAAGTGATGAAGAAGATGTTGTGAAGAAAGAAACATTTATTAAGGAATTGAAAGAATTCGAGAAGAATGATTCGTTAGCACAACTGATTCTAATATCAAGTTTGAATGATTTAAATTTAGAATTGACCACTACGTGTAATTCGTCAAAAGCAGTATGGGAAAAATTGTTGTCTGTTAATGAACAAAGTTCTGGACAAAGACTTGATCGTTTGATGGAACAGTTTTTTATTTTTGATAATAATCATTCAGATGGTATAACTGTGTATGTAGCACATTTACAAACGAATTTTCGTGAATTGAATGATGAATTAAAAAGAGTCGCACAATCTGAATTGCCTGAAATACTACTTATGAGTAGAATTATATCTACACTTCCATCACAGTATTTTGAATTTAAAAGTGTATGGGAATCTGTTCCTATAGATGAAAGAACTGTAAATAATTTGATAGAACATCTTAGATTAATAGAAATGAGATTACCAAACAAACATAACGAATCTAGTGCACTTATGGCAAAATTGACGTCAAATAATAAACTAGTATATAAGAAAGATAAAAAATCAGTAAGATCGCAGTTGAAATGTTTCAAATGTCATAAAACAGGACATTTCATTACAGACGGTCCTAAGAAAAATTCAAGAAAAGAAGAAAAATCTGAAAGTGAAGCTTTTGTGTGTTTTGGTTATGATATAAATGAAGAGAATATGTGGTTAGCAGATACAGGTGCTTCAACTCACATGACAAGTAATAAAAATTATTTCGTAACAAATGAGACGTTTAAAAATCTAAGAAAAGTTCAAATGGGAAATGGTGATACAATGAGAGTGTGTATTCCAGCGAAAAACGAGGAGGCTCTAATGATTACTTCTGTTAATAGTCGACAGCTTTGGCATGAGAGACTGTGTCATTACAACAAGCAACATGTAGCAAGATTCTTGAAACAAAGAAATATAAATATAGAACGTAAAACAGATGAAGACTTTTGTGAAGGCTGTGTATTTGGAAAACAGCATAGACTGAGTTTTCATGATAGAAAGTACAGACCAACAAAAATAGGTGAACTTATTTACGCAGATGTATGTGGGCCTATGCAAGAAAAGTCTGTAGGTGGTTCAAGATATTTTCTATGTTTTAAAGATGATTATTCAAAATTTCGTCGTGTGTTCTTTATTCAATCAAAAAGTGAGATAATACAATGTTTGGAAATCTTCTTACGTGAAACTGATATTGCTGAACATAAAATAAAAGAATTTTTAACTGACGGTGGCAAAGAGTTCGATAATTTTGAAATAAAAAGAATTTTACAAATGAAAGGTATTAATTTCAGAACAACAATGCCATATACACCAGAACAAAATGGTGGTGCTGAAAGAGAAAATCGTACATTAGTTGAGTGTGCTCGTTCGATGCTTCATACCAAGAACTTGCCAATTAGTTTGTGGGCTGAAGCAGTCAACACGGCTCTGCATGTTTTAAATCGAACTGGTATTTCATCCGCAAAAGATAAAACACCAATAGAATTATGGTTTAATAAAGAAAATACTGATATTAAACATTTTCGAATTTTCGGTACTGAATGTTATATACATATTCCAAAAGAGCGACGCCGTAAATGGGATAAAAAGAGTATTAAAGGTCGTTTTGTGGGATATTGTGGTGAGAAAGATGGTTACAGAATATGGCTTCAAGAAGATAAAAAAATTATTATTAGTCGTGATGTTATATTTAAACAGGAAGAAACAGTGCAGAAGATGATGCGATTAACAATTCAAACAAAATCAGATGATACTGTTGTGCCTGCTAATAATAATGAAAATATTTCTAAAGATGACATGAATAGTCATGTTGAAGGGAAAATATTAGAAGATGAAGAAAATATTGAAAAATCAAGAACTCGTCGACAAATAAAACCGCCAAGTTATTTGTCAGATTATGTCATGTTTGTGGAATGTGATGTTCCAGAATCGTATAACGAAGCTATGCAATCCAGTAATTCACATCTTTGGAAAGAAGCTATGGATGAGGAAATGCAATCATTAGCAGAAAATGAAGTTTATAAAATTAAGAGAACGTTTGGGTTTAATAAACATTTAATAAAACGTGTACTTTGGGGAAAGTGTTAAAGAACAAAGTACACATTGATAAAAATTTAGTTAGTAACAGTAACTAAAAACAAGTTGGTTTTTAGATATCAAGAAAAGTTTGTGTTCTAGTAAAAATTGTATTAAATTTATATTCAATTTAATATATACACATTGAAGAAAACATTTACTCGTAGTTTAAATTGTATCACTTTCTAACAGTTACTGCTTTCATTTTCTTTAATTTATAATTGTGGAAAAACTAAATGAGTAATCAAAAAAAGTTCAATTTCCATTTATCGCCTCTTTAAAATGATGTAAGATACAAAAAAAAAAATATTGGAAAGCGTTAACCCAAAAATAAGTATTTCACAATTTTCCATTTTTTTCAAATTTGGCAGAAAATTTTGGAAAATAGAAAGTGATTTTCCCCAACTATAAGTGTGCCCAACATTTTCAATTGATGACATCTTCTTCAAATTAAAAATTGTCACTGTAATTTTACTTCTAATGTACAGTACAACGTTAGCGAATCCCGAGCTTTTTTGGTAAAAATGAGAAAATAAAAACGACCTGAATAAAATTCTGTTAACAGTAATCTTTACTATTTATCTAATGACAGGTATACATCTGTCGCCTTACTGAATTCCTCCTCCAAATTAGAAGTGTCATAAAGTCTAATGAATACCGCTTTTTTTATTCAACGTCTCATAAGTTTTACATCTAAATAAGACTTTTGTTAATCGAAAATCGAAATCATGACCCGTGTTATAAGCTGACCAAATTTTTCATATCGTGGTTATGCTAAAATACTGACCTGCCTGACCAACATACATTGAATCAAGTAAACTATTTCTTATTTTCTTTCTTTCTACTTTATCACTTACCCTAATTTAAAATAACTTCCTCATTACCTCCAAATACCGAGGAACCAATTTGATATTCAAGCATTTGAGTATTCTAATCTTCGAATAGAAAATTGAAGCACAATATGGATAAAGATAATGAGGCATCAGGTTCAGTTTACAATAAATCCTTTTTTTCGTGTATCCGTCAATCAACTTTTCAGGATAATAGGTCCATTATCCATGTTAGATATTGATGAAGATCAAAAATATGAAACATTCTATAGATGAATAGATAACGAAAATGTAAAAACAAGAGTATATGAAAAAGGGGCGGATGTAAACTGGGCACCAAATCGTCCTGGAAAAATCTTACTATGTGTAAACTGGGCACTGTTTGAAATAGGGTCCGATTTGTAATTAGGGCACTAAAGGTTTTTCTACCTGTGATTCTCGTCTTTTTTAAATATGCTAACTCAAGTATGAATGTTACACCGATTATGTGCAACAGTCGATTTCATGTAACTGACAGAAGGTTGTCTAGTTTATAAATTTGACAAAAGTTTCCAACTATATGAAATGGAAAACTACTCGTAATTTATGTAATACAAAAGTCTATGACAAAATGATGCATTTCTTAGAAAAGGTCTTAAAAATTCCACAATTATTCGCTTTTACAACCGCTTGTAAGAGTTCAAATGAAGCTTTTTCGTTTTCCAATGAATGAAAAAAGACAATATTGACGACATTAATTACTTGTGACATTACAAAAGAGCATTTATTGGTTACGGACACCGATACATTTTTATCGAAACACCTTGTCCTGATGTTCAGTTTATCTGTGTTCTTTGGGATGTAGTTTGCGAGTTGTGCTCACTTTACACTATTCTTACAAGAAACATTCACAGGTATCCGTGTCCGATTTTGATGAAATTTGGATATGTTATTCTCCATAGAATTGTAAGAAATGCATGTTTTTTATCGGCAGTAAAACATATCTAGGGCATGAAATCGCCACTCAAAATTTATACTCAAACGGGGTACTTTTTAAGTTTCGTATACTTGCAGTTAAAATATTCAAAAATAGAGTCCAAGTCCATTGTTTACATATCAAAATATTAATTAAAATTTGCAATAAATCAAACACTATACATCGGATTTTGACCAAACTAATGTCATTCGAAAGAAGACGAAAAAGTAGAAGAAACCTGTTTTTGGATTTTCTTTAAAAATTACGTTTAGGGGGTAACCACCCCTCAAGCATTTTTAAATGGATCATAATCGCCCCTTTAAATTTCAGGTAGAAAAATCGTTGGTGGCCAAATTACACATAGGATTATCGGACTATTTCGCAAGAAGGTAAATGGTGCCCAGTTTACCTCCACCGTGAAAAAGTGAAACGAATGTTACTGGATAGAAACGCTTATAAAGAACTTCAGCTTTATAAACAAAGGGCAATACGTTGATGAGCGATTCACATAAAGATAGCTTTATAGGCGCATGAATGTGTAAAAAATCAATATAATAAAGTTCAATCCCACCTCGATTACACTGTTCAAGAGAAATACATAGAGAAAGTCTATTCGACTAGTAAATTGTTTTAGCGTATGAATATCACACTTGTTCCTCGGTAAGTGGGGGCATGAAGATGAGGGAACAGAGTTCCCCCCGCCCACCCGCCTTTCGGTATTAGGCTAACTATGTGGGGGCAGTGGGAAAGTTATTTAAAAATAGGCTAACTGATAAAATAAGGAGAATAGAAATAGTTCATGTAAAAATTGTAACGAGACAGATCCGCCAGTATTTGAACAATCAATTGAAACAGCATAACTATGACTGTAAAAATATAGGAAAAATGCATTGTCCTGTATGATCACCATAACACGGATCCTGATTTCGATTTTTTTTAATAAAAGTGTTATTTGGATATAAAACTATTGAGACATTTAATAACAAAAACGCTATTCATTACATTTTATGACACTGCTAATTCGGAGGAGGAATTCATTAAGATGACCGGTGTATGCCTATCACTACTTAAATAATTAAGATTGTGGTTAATACATATGCTTGTGATGGTTCTTGATATCAAATGTCAACTAATTTTTAGATTTTACCGAAAAAGCACGTGCTGGTTAACTATGAGAAAAATTATAGAGTTTTAAATTGTACATTTAATTGGTTTACCGTTATTATTTGGTATATTGGCATTGAATTAATGTTGATTGTTCGTATCATTTCTCAATTGTTATAGTTGTATGTATGTATGCACCTTTATAAACTGTCCATCCATAGAATTTTATAAATATCAAATTACTTTGGTTAGATTAATATTAGAAGCTAATCTCCAATAACAACTGGATACTGCGTTAGAGATCCCCATACTCGTTGAAATTGTGACAATATAGTAGATGTAATGGATAAGCGACGTCAAATTGAACAAATAAACGGTCTATTGTAGGTTTTTTTCTATAGGCGCACCGAGGGGGTTCGAATAGATAGTAGATTACATGAATAAAATAAAATGTAATATTCAAAATAAATTCACTTTACAAACGTAAAAGTAATCAATAGTTTCGATATTTGTTCCCAATGGAAGTCTGTTAGATTATGAACTTTATTCAATAACGTAAATACAATAGAATAATTAATAAACAGCAATTCTCAATACTAATCGTTCGCATCTATCTTTCAGAATAAATCTTTCTTGCTGGAATATTCCATGTTACCCGCTGAGTCGCATCCCCACTACGACGAAGCCATATTTAATGAGGATATAAATTGATGATAGTTTAACTACCAGACAAACTTTTCGTTAATAAATCTGCAACCAACGTTTCAGATGGACAGTAACTTTCAAGAGTAACCATACCCATTGGAGCGACATCATCGAATATTAAGATGACGTATGTCCAATATGTGTTCGTACGATCATGAAACGTTTGGATTTTCAGCCAATTTTTTTGTAGCACTCATATTATCGTTAGTATAATGTAGTATTTAATCAACCTCATTGAAACCAAGTTCTTTCCAAAAATTTATTAAATAAACCATCTGCATCGCAGCTGTCAGCTAAGGCAAACGTACTCTGCTTCTGTAGTT